>CM060912.1:1024165131-1024767631 GCA_030737875.1 Allium sativum
GAAAGCCTGGATTGCTTTGAGGACAAGACGAATCAGAACATTTCATTGTTAATTACAACAATTTACATCAAAGTACAAGAATATAACAGAGTATGAATTAATATTACACATTCAACAAATATCAGAGATTCAAATTACATTTAAATACATAACAACAGAAAAATAATACAATACACAACTGAAAGAGATAAACGGATACAGAGCTTTCTGAATATCGTTACAGTTGTAAACCAGGATCCGGTGAATATAAATCTGCAAAACCAAAATTACTAGCTGCCCGTGTGGAAAATAGGGGCCCCCAGAGTTTTGATTAAAACAATAAACTCCAGGTCAGTCATGTGACTGGTGTGAGAACTAAAATAGTTATTTAAAACTTTACTTTAAAAGAGAGTAAATCAAGGGACCACGGTGTATAGCACGGAACGGGTTTCCTTCCAAGAATACTAGTGCATAGAATAAACAACGCAATGCTTTTTGGAAAAATGAAACTATTATAAGACCCAGGTCCAATCACACAATGAAACGCAAGCTGAAGGATAGAGTTTTCCCTTATAATAGCCAAACATGCTTGGTAGGTTTAAAACAAATCCAACAACCACATACGTAAAATAACAACAATGTCAGGGCTAGTAAAACGGTGACACCACCCATAGCTAGAAAGAAACATCGTGCACTCCCTGCAGTCACGATCCCGTTTTTGACTCATACCGAGGTGTGAGGCTCGCGAATTAATGCCATACACAAAGCTACACTATATTAAAGCCGTGCTTTGATCATCAACCACAAGACTCTGCTTTTCAACAGAAGCCTTAATTTTTTGCATCTCAGCTTGCCACATAGGCAACTCATGCCATGCGACTGATATCTATCGATATATAAACTCTGAGCTCGTACGTCTCAGAGAAGAGCGTTAAGCAAGATAATAAATTCTCTATCGCCAAATAGATATATATTTAATAGAGATCAATTAACAGAGAATAAAATCCAATGTCAAACACACATCCATTTACAAGTTCATTTTGGGTCTGAACGAAACCAGAGGCACCTTATTCCTCGTCCCGTATGTCCAATATAGGAGAGAGGCCCTCGCATATCCGTCGATCTCCAAGTACGTCTAGACGATCACAACTTATTACCTCGTCTTGGATGTACAACCCAATCAAGGCATCAGTAATCATCCAAACGATGTGAAGACCTCTGGTCTTCAACCACCGTCTTCATTGTCGACATATCGTCGAATCAGTTATTCAGAATGGGTATAAACCCGGCCTTTCCGAATAACTAGCGTATATAATAAACAAGTGCTATAAAAAAACAACATACGCCTCATTACAATTTTGAATATTCTTTTATTCAAATATTCATATACCTTGGGAAAGGTTCCCATTAATTTTATCAAAGATAAATTCTTTAAAATTTATTCTTTAATCTTCCTTTGGATATCAATTCAAACCAAATTATTATTTTCCAAACTAGACCGGATAAGCGCACCTTACTGAAGTAATCATTTGTTTAATTTCTCAATCCCAACCTATCCATCCCATAGGGCAAAACTGGTAGTACTCCATAACTAACACCACGGTCCTATCGGTACAATTAATTACCATTTCCTGTTCAAATCTAATTAAAGATTTAACTATCATTAGGAGCAAAACTGGCGATACCCCATTCTTGATCATTTCCCAAATTTGATTATTTAAATTATTAATTCTCATTTCAATCTAATTAAAGGTTCATTAAAACTCCATTTAGTTTTAGTCTTCCCAAAAATCAATATTAATGATTATTTAACTTTGGAAACACAAACATGTTGCATTGACAATCTACACCATACTATAGATTTCTGCCGATATATAACCTCTAAGCTCGTACATCTCAGAGAAGGGTGTTAAGCAAGAGAATAAATTCTCCACCACCAAACAGATGTATATTTAGCAGATATCAACCATACAGTTCGAAATACAATGACAGACATGTAATCCTTCCTTTAACTGGGTTAAAGAACTAATATCATTTAAAACACAATTCACGATAAACCTAAATCACATTCCATAATTATGGAATCTTCACGGAAAACAAATCAATATGTAATCGATATCAATTTCCGTATCCGACTAATAATATAAATGGAAAAATGACAAAGCTTTTTAAATCCCATATGTATTAACAGTCTTCCTCCACAGAAGTTCACTTCAATTATCATCAAATCGAATTCCATTCAATACCAATTTAATATATTAAATTGGAAAACTTTACTTTGGAAAATATCCATTTAAATCTTAATAAAATGATTTATAAATTCCAAATCACATTTCACCGTAAATCGGGTTAAAGAACGAATGTCGTTAAAAACACTGTTCATAATAAACCCAATTCACATTCCATTTTCAGCTCCAATTAAATGTTAATTAATTGGTAATTCTTCTTCAAATCTTGATTAAAATATTTATTCTATTCAAACGGGGTTCAAGAACAGTGTTATTTAAGACACCAGTCATGAGAAACCCAAATCCCATTTGATATTAAATACAGGACTCTGAATAGAAAATATATCGGCTTATATTCAATATCAAATTCTAAAACCAACAAATATCGTATTGGAATAATTATATATATATATATATATATATATATATACATCTTCCAAATTCCTCCACAATATCCGTATAATCCCGGAATCCAACATCGAAATATTGCGAAGATAATTTCGATGCAAATCCATTCCAATTCATATATTGGAAATTCTGGTTATTTTTAAAACCATTTCAAATCCAATTTATTTATTTAAAAATATTGGATTTTCTAATTCTAGTTCATATCTAGTTCATTTCGGTAAAAATATATTTTTATCTTTTCAAATATGGACTTTTCATCCCAATTCTTTCCAAATATTTATTATCATTTTACATAAATTATTTATATTTTTAATAATTTTATCAAGGCCCGTACAGTCGATTTCCATAAACGGTCATCGAACTTCACTCACAGCGACCTTTTCCAAATTTGATTTCGACATGATTCCAAATCCGACCATTAGATTTCAAATCTCTCATATTCGTTAGAAAGCACTTTTCAATATGAACCCAACGGTTCTGGTTTTAGGAGAATCCGACGGTCGGATCTCCCGTAATGTCCGTTCGAAGTCAATGGTCGAAATTCGCGAACTACTGCGGTGCGGCGCGTTTTATTCAGGCCATTATATATATATATACATGTATAACATATATATATATATTTGATCAATTTCCATTTAAAACGTATTTTATAAATCATTTTAAATTCGTTTTCAAAACAATTTCAACTTCATATTCAATTTCAAATCAAAATTGAATATTCCATATCATCGATATATAAATGATAGTATTTTCAAAACATTAGATTTTGAAATCAATTCCTTTTCGATATTCATTATTAAAATGAATAAAATTGATATAAATTTCGTTCACCTCAAAATGGCGTTAATCTAACCAACACGGCTTTATATATTTAAATATTTTCGTGTCCATCCCAAATCGGACATCAAAATCATATTTTGATCCATTACTGAATATTATTTTAAAATATTTATTATTTTAAAATATTTATTATTTTAAAATAATCGTTATTTTAAAATATTCATTCTTTCTGAACTGGAATCAGAGACAGTCAATTACCATATAATTTGATTTATATGGATTTCATACACACATGTACACAACAACAATCAAACACAGTCAGCCATCATGCACAGTGCATTACACAACTGCACAAACATCAAATATAAATAATTAACGCTTACAACAGTCTGTCAACCTATCAATCGACATACAGCTAATCATTGGGACTAGTGTATTCCGAATATCGTCCCAATACCCGTATGGGGCTTCAATCAACAAATAATGAATTTTATTTGTGCAGTTGGGTGATGTGTAAAATTTGTCATCACAATCAACATCAGTCAAATTTGTCTACATAAACAAATCATCTGATTTGTTTATAAATATTTATTTTATTCACATACACATTAAAAATTATTTTTAACTATAAAATATTTTATTTCAATCCACATCGCACAATCAATTTTCATAACACAATCAAATAAACAAACAAGTCGTCCATGGTCTGTGGACGACGGGTATCGGGTGCTGCTAAGCACCGTCTACATCCTAGCATATATTTTAACTAGAAATAAAATTAAAGTGATCAGTTCTCACCTTTGGGTTCCACTCCGCCGAGTCATTTCTGAATGGCTTGGATTTGCCCGAAATTCAACGCTGTCTTTTCCACTATGTTCATAGTAAAAATCACATTTTTATTATGATGATTATATATTTAAAAATCTCATCTTGTTATTTTATCCCTACATGTATAAAGGTCCTATTTTTATAACGTTATATGTATAAAAGTTATATTTCTATAATATCGCTACATAAATAAAAATCATATTTTTATCTCGTTGTTATGTATATAAAAATCTCTTCTTTCTATGATTAAAAATCGAATCTTTCTATGACTAAATATTGAATATTTCTATGATTAAAAATCAAAATTTTCTATTGTTGTTCACATTATAAAAACTGAAAAGAAAATATATTTTTATATTCGTAAAAATCATATCATTTCTATACCATTCAAATAATAAAAATCCAATTTTTATTTGCCCTTCACATAAATAAAAATCTAATTTTTATCTCACTTTGCAACAATTAAAAATTGTATTTTTATGTTTTATAAAAATCAAACCTTTCATGTTTATAAAATCATTACTTTATGATTTAAAAATCAAAGCTTTGATCATGTTTAAAAATCAACTCTTTTAACAAAGAACATATATATAAATTAAAAATCTAATTTATTCTACACTAATATATAAATAAAAATCTAGTTTTCATACACTATCATCATAGGTAAAACTGATTTTTTTATCTCTATATAAATAATTACTTCCTAGTAATAAAAATAAATAAATAAAAGTAAAAAAAACTTGCAGGAGGTGGGGTGTTTGGGTTCGTCAGAGACAGGGAGGGGGAGGCGCGGCTGGCGTCAGGGGAGGAGGCAGAAGGGGTGTAGTGGCGGTGGTTGTCTCGATTTTAGGGTTTGGGTGGCGGGCTAGGTCGGAGATGGGGAAGAGGGGGAGGGCGGCGGACCAGAGGGGATGGCTGCGGAGGTGGGCACGGCGCTCGACGTCGATGGGTGGCGGCGGTGGCCGAATCGAAGGGGCGACGAGAATTTGGGGGAGAGGGTCCAACGGTTTTTTTTTTATTTCAAGCGTTAACCCGGTAATGAGGAAGGGGGAGAAAAGAGAGTTATATAATTTTATATTTAATTATTTATTTATTTTATTATCCAAAAGTTAGTATTTTATTCGAACTCCAATCCAGTCCCAATGACTATCGTCCCTAGATAATCACCCCCATTCCAAACACAATGGGATATGTTACATAAGCCAGTTCAGATGCTATGATCAGTTTCCACTAAATTTAAAATATAAATCATTATAATTTAAATTTAAACGCATGTTTTAATTTACCGGGGCCACATACTGATTCTAAAAATTCCAGAAAAATTATTTCTAGCTTCGAATTGAAGATATGGTCCTGACAAAACTAATTTCATCAAATTTGGAGACCATTTGAAAAATGGCTATTTTCTGGTCGATCCAAATTGACTAAAACTGTTAAAACACATTTAGCTTCGCCACGCTCATATATTGATTCAGAAAATTATGAAAATTGGAATCTAGCAATAACTTAACATCCCGGATCCAACAAAAGTGGTCTCATCGAAAAAGGAGGTAGTTTGCAAAATTTCCATTTTTAACGGCTATATTTCCACAGCGACTATTATGAATTTTCAACTGGGCATAACTTTTTTTCTCGTTATGAAATTTGGATTTTTCGGATTCGTTGGAAAGATATTTTCAAATAGATTCAAATATTTTTGGTTTCGATAAAATCCAGTTTATTTTAGATCATGTACATTCGTTTGAAATTTGAAATCGAATTTTCAAACTATTGCGCCATTTCCAATTCCTTTTATAATTAAAATAAATACTTATATTCTAACATCGATTCAAATAAATATATACATTCTAAATCTATTCAAAATAAATTTCTCTTTGTTATTATTTAAAATAGATCATTTTAAATGTTAAAAATTGATTAAAATTGCAAAAATAAATTTTTTAAATTGGTTCAGATTTTCCGGGTTGTTACAATCTCCCCCACTTAAAATCTTTTCGTCCTCAAAAAGGAACGGAGCTGAAAGTTGTTTAACTAACCAACTCAACTTTCAGTTTGGCTTTCATTCTTCAACTTTTCAGTTTCTAAGAATTTTCCAGTTCTTCAAAAATTTGGCTAACGCCCTAAATTTTTGAAAAATTTCGCCATAACCTCCTTTGTACGAGAGTACCGGGAAAATCCCCAAACCTCCACACAGGCCCTCTCATCTCAAAAAGAAAAAGAAAAAGCCAAGAGGCTAGCCAATCGGCTCATAAAATCATCCAAACCCAATAAATTAGTAAACATGTACCTATTTGTCGGGCATACAAATTTATTCCTCTTCTCCAATCTCCTTGCTATGACCTGTTCAATGTTTGTACATGTATATGCATGTAATTTCAAACACTTTTCAATACCGTTCCATATTTGGTTCAGTTTGGCCCAAATTTACCATACACCTACATGTTGGTTTAAATGAATAATCACACAACACAATCATCAATCAATTAGTGATTATCGTTTCAAACACATAATTTTGATACATATACAAAAAATCATGTTTTTGATGCCAATTCACAGCAATGTATTCTATCTAGTTTTGGCTCTAAAACCGGTCTAATGGAAATATATTGACATCCCACTTTCAAAACTCGAACATAAGTGCTGATGATGACATGCCATTATCAGAACCGTCTCCCTGCGACTAGAGTATGATTCTATATCTATCCAGTATATTAAAACTTTGAATACACTTGGAAAGGCATATACGCAAAATCTTTATATATTGGATTGTCCAAATTCAATATAAAATAAATAACCAAATACGTATAAGATTTAAATTTTCAAAACAAAGCTTGTTTTCATTTTAAAAATATACTCTTCACACTCGTTCTAGGATACTACTGATCCCATCTCTAGCTAGTCATTCCCATTGGATAATGCTAATCCAATCTCTGATGAATTCTTTCGTATGGTTCTAATACGTCTTGTTCTCAAGCTCTATAAACTAAAGCTCTAATACCACGTGTAACGACCCGAACTTCCCCGTGAAGGAAAGCCCGGATTGCTTTGAGCACAAGACGAATCAGAACACAAACGACAGAACATTTCATTGTTAATTACAACAATTTACATCAGAGTACAAGAATATAACAGAGTATGAATTAATATTACACATTCGACAAATATCAAAGATTCAAATTACATTTAAATACATAGCAGCGGAAAAATAATACAATACACAACTGAAAGAGATAAACAGATAAAAGCTTTCCGAATATCATTCCAACTGTAAACCAGGATCCTGTGAATATAAATCTGCAAAACCAAAACTACTAGCTGCCCGCGTTGAAAATAGGGGCACCCAGAGTTTAGGTTAAAATAATAAACTCCAGGTCAGTCATGTGAATGATGTGAGAACTAAAATAGTTATTTAAAACTTTACTTTGAAAGAGAGTAATTCAAGGGACCATAAGTGTTTCCTTCCAAGAATACTAGTGCATAGAATAAATAGCACAATGCTTTTTGGAAAAATGAAACTATTATAAGACCCACGTCCCATTACACAATGCAACGCAAGCCGGAGGATAGGGTTTTCACTTATAATAGCCAAACATGCTTGGTACGTTTAAAACAAATCATTTGATACTATTATAGGCCTATAGTGCCAAAACAACTTCAAATATAAATGTATTAATCATAGGCGGTATCATGTTGTCATACTAGGCTCTACAAATAAAAGCGAAATATCACGTATTGGAAATTGGATTTCCGTCTATGAGTCGAGGCCGGGGATGGCTCCTCACTACTTCGAGACACTCTAGCAAATGCCTCAGGATCTCCCGCATAAGACCCTTGGATCTTCAGGGTCGGTCCTCCCTTACGTTTGAGGATTGGTTATTCTTCAACGCACGTTTCCTGGTCCTATCGGACCTATATCCATCAGCTCCGAAGAGACCGATATATCCAAGGTACCTTGCAATCCAACAACCACATAGGTAAAATAACAACAATGTCAGGGCTAGTAAAACGCTGACACCACCCATGGCTAGAAAGGAACGTCGTGCACTTCCTGCAGTCACGATCCCGTTTTTGACTCATACCGAGGTGTGAGGCTCACGAATTAACGCCATACACAAAGTTACACTGTATTAAAGTCGTGCTTTGATCATTAACCACAAGACTCTACTTTTCAAGAAAAGCCTTGATCATTGCATCTCAGCATGCCACACGGGAAATTCATGCCATGCGACTGATATCTATCCATATATAACCTCTGAGCTCGTACGTCTTAGAGAAGGGAGTTAAGCAAGAGAATAAATTCTCCGCCGCCAAACAGATATATATTTAATAGAGATCAATCAACACAGAATAAAATCCAATGTCTAACACACATCCATTTACAAGTTCATTTTGGGTCTGAACGAAACCGGAGGCACCTTATTCCTCGTCCCGTATGTCTAATAGAGGAGAGAGGCCCTCGCATATCCGTCGATCTCCAAGTACGTATGGACGATCACCAATTATTACCTCGTCGTACAGCCTAATCAAGACATCAGGAATCATCCAAACGATGTGAAGACCTCCGGTCTTCAACCACTGTCTTCATCGTCGACATATCGTCAAATCAATTATTCAGAATGGGTATAAACCTAGCCTTTCCGAATAACTCGCATATATAATAAACAAGTGCTATAAAAACACAACATACACCTCATTCCAATTCTGAATATTCTTTTACTAAAATATTAATATACCTTGGGAAAGGTTCCCATTAATTTTTCAAAGATAAATTCTTTAATATTTATTCTTTAATCTTCCTTTGGATATCAATTCAAACCAAATTATGGTTCTCCAAACTAGTCGGGATTAGCGCACCTGACCAAAGTAATCATTTGTTTAATTTCCCAATCGAAAGCTATCCATCCCATGGAGCAAAACTGGAAGTACTCCATAACTAACACACGGTCCTATCAGTAAAATTAATTACCATTTCCCGTAAAAATTTAATTAAAGATTTAACTATCGCTAGGAGCAAAACTGGCGATACCCCATTCTCGATCATTTCCCAAAATTGATTATTTAAATTATCAACTCTAATTTCAATCTAATTAAAGATTCATTAAAACTCCACTTAGTTTTAATCTTCCCAAAAATCAATATTAGTGATTATTTAACTTTGGAAATACAAACATGTCGCATCGACAATCTACACCGTACTATTGATTTCTACCAATATATAAACTCTAAGCTCGTATGTCTCAAAGAAGGGTGTTAAGCAAGAGAATAAATTCTCCACCACCTAACAAATGTATATTTAGTAGAGATCAACCACACAATTCGAAATACAATGATAGACTTGTAATCCTGCCTTTAATTGGGTTAAAGAACTAATGTCATTTAAAACACAGTTCACGATAAACCCAAATCACATTCCATTAATTATGGAATCTACATGGAAAACAAATCAATATGTAATCGATATCAATTTCCATACCCGACTAATAATATAAATGAAAAAATGGCAAATCCTTTTAAATTCCATATATATATTAACAGTCTTCCTCCACAGAAGTTCACTTCGATTATCATCAAATCAAATTCCATTCAATTTTAATTTAATATATTAAATTGGAAAACTTTACTTTGAAAAATCTTCGTTTAAATCTTAATAAAAAGATTTATAAATTCTAAATCACATTTCACTATGAATCGGGTTAAAGAATGAATGTCGTTAAAAACACAGTTCACAATAAACCCAATTCACATTCCATTTTCAGTTCAAATTAAATGTTAATTAATTGGTAATTCTTCTTCAAATCTTGATTAAAAGATTTATTCTATTCAAACGAGGTTAGAGAACAGTGTTATTTAAGACACCATTCACGACAAACCCAAATCCCATTTGATATTAAATACAAGACTCTGAATAGAAAATATATCGGCTTATATTCAATATCAAATTATGAAACCAACAAATATCGTATTAGAATAACGATATATATATCTTCCGATGGTCGCATCTCCCATAATGTCCGTTCAAAGTCAATGGTCGAAATTCGCGAACTGCCGCGGCACGACGCGTTCTATTCAGGCCATTATATATATTATATATATTATGTATATTTCGTCGATTTCCATTTAAAACATAGTTTACAAATTGTTTTAAATTCGTTTTCAAAACGATTTCAACTTCATATTCAATTTCAAATCAAAATTGAATATTCCATATCATCGATATATAAATGATAGTATTTTCAAAACATTAGATTTTGAAATCAATTCCTTTTCGATATTCATGATTAAAATGAATAAAATCGATATAAATATCGTTCAGGTCAAAATGGCATTAATCCAACACGGCATTATATATTTAAATATTTTCGTGTACATCCCAAATCGGACTTCAAAATCTTATTTTGATCCATTACTAAATATTATTTTAAAATAATTATTATTTTAAAATAATCGTTATTTTAAAATATTCATTCTTTCTGAACTGGAATCAGACACAACCAATTACCATATAATTTGATTTATATGGATTTCATACACACATGTACACAACAACAATCAAACACAGTCAGCCATCATCCAGAGTGCATTACACAACTACATAAGCGTTAAATATAAATAATTAACGCATACAACAGTCTGTCAATCTATCGATCGTCATACAGCTAATCCTTGGGACTAGTGTATTTCCAATATCATCCCAATAACCGTGTGGGGTTTCAATCAACAAATAATGAATTTTATTTGTGCAGTTGGGCGATGTGTAAAATTTATCATCCCAATCAACATCAGTAAAATGTGTGTACATAAACAAATCGTCCGATTTGTTTATGAATATTTATTTTATTCGCATACACATTAAAAATTATTTTTAACTATAAAATATTTTATTTCATTCCACATCACACAATCAATTTTCACAACACAATCAAATAAACAAACAAGTCGTCCATGGTCTATGGACGACGGGTGTCAGGTGCTGCTAAGCACCGTCTACATCCTAGCGTATATTTTAACTAGAAATAAAATTAAAGTGAGAAGTTCTCACCTTTGGGTTCCACTCCACCGTTTCATTTCTGAATTTCTGAATGGCTTGGATTTGCCCGAAATTCATCGTAGTCTTTTCCACGCTGTTCATAGTAAAAATCACATTTTTATTATGATGATTATATATTTAAAAATCTCATCTTTTTATTTTATCCCCACATGTATAAAGATCATATTTTTATAACGTTATATGTATAAAAATTATATTTCTATAATATCGCTACATAAATAAAAATCATATTTTTATCTCGTTGTTATGTATATAAAAACCTCTTCTTTCTATGATTAAAAATCGAATCTTTCTATAACTAAAAATCGAATATTTCTATGATTAAAAATCAAATCTTTCTATTATTGTTCACATTATAAAAAATGAAAAGAAAATATATTTTTATATTTGTAAAAATCATTTCTTTTCTATACCATTCAAACAATAAAACTCCAATTTTTATTTGCCCTTCACATAAATAAAAATCTAATTTTTATCACGTTTTGCGCACATTAAAAATTGATATTTTATATTTTATAAAAATCAAACCTTTCATGTTTATAAAATCACTGCTTTATGATTTAAAAATCAAAGCTTTGATCATGTTTAAAAATCAACTCTTTTAACAAAGAACATATATATAAATTAAAAATATAATTTATTCTACACTAATATAAAAATAAAAATCTAATTTTTATTCACTATCATCATAGGTAAAACTGAATTTTTTTTATTTCTATATAACTAATTACTTCCTAGTAATAAATATAAATAAATCAAAGTAAAAAAACTTACAGGAGGTGGGGTGTTTGGGTTCGTCGGAGATAGGGAGGGGGAGGCGCGGCTGGCGTTAGGGGAGGAGGCGGGGTGGGTGTAGTGGCGGTGGTTGTCTCGATTTTAGGGTTATGGGTTTGGGTGGCGGGCTAGGTCGGATATGGGGAAGAGGGGGAGGGTGGCGGACCAGAGGGGATGGCTACGGAGGTGGGCGCGACACTCGACGTCGATGGGTGGCGGCGGTGGGTGGATCGAAGGGGCGACGGGATTTTGGGGGAGAGTGTCCAAAGGGTTGTTTTTTATTTTAATTATAAGCGTTGACCCGGTAATGAGGAGGGGGGAGAAAAGAGAGTTATACAATTTTATGTTTAGTTATTTATTTTATTATCCAAAAGTTAGTATTTCATTCGAACTCCAATCCAGTCCCAACGACTATCGTCCCTAGCTAATTAGCCCTATTCTGAACACAATGGGATATGTTTCATAAGCCAGTTCGACTGCTACGATCAGTTTCCACTAAATTTAAATTATAAATCATTATATTTTAAATTCATACGCACATTTTAATTTACCAGGGCCACATACAGATTCCAAAAATTCCAAAAAAAATATTTCTAGCTTCGTATTGACGATACGGTCCTAACAAAACGAATTTCGTCAAATTTGGAGACTGTTTGAAAAATGGCCATTTTCTGGTCGATCCAAATTGACTGAAACTGTTAAAACACGTTTAGCGTCGCCACGCTCACATATTGATTCAGAAAATTATAAAAATTGGAATCTAGCAAAAACTTGACATCCCGGATCCAACAAAAGTGGTTTCGTCGAAAACGGAGGTGGTTTGCAAAATTTCCATTTTTAAGGGATATATTTCCATAGCGACTATTCTTAATTTTCAATTGGGCATTACTTATTATTCCCACTATGAAATTTGGATTTTCCAGATTCGTTGGAAAGATATTTTCAAATGGATTCAAATATTTTTGGTTTTTCTAAAATCCGGTTTATTTTGAATCCTATACATTTATTTCAAATTTGAAATTGAATTTTCAAACTACCACGCCATTTCCAATTCCTTTTATAACTAAAATAAATATTTATATTATAACGTTAATTCAAATAAATATATACATTCTAATTCTATTCAAAATAAATTTTCGTTGTTATTATTTAAAATAAATCATTTTAAATATTTAAAATTGATTAAAATTGCAAAAATAAAATTTTTAAATTGGTTCAGATTTTCCGGGTTGTTACAGTTTTATTGGCCTATCACGTCTAAATATCCATAATGTCAAATAAATATGTATTTTATTTACATGACATCTTTGTTAATGACAAATAAAAAGATAATTTTTATTTTCAATATTTGAGTGTGATTTCTATTTTATACTTTAACAAATAAAAAGAAATATTTTTGTATATAGTTTCAATGTATGACATGACACACATAAAAATGTTTAATTTAATTTGCATAAAAACTCTAATATATATTATGACAATAGAAATGTCTCTTTATTTATACCCAAATTCTAATGTGTATATTGGCAATAAAAATGTCACTTCAATATATACACAAATTCTAATGTGTATATTGATAATAAAAATGTCACTTTAATATATACACAAATTCTAACATGTATATCGAAAATCAAGATGATTCTATAATTTGCATACAAACTCTATTTCAACAAAATGCATAAAGAGTGATACATTCATTTTTGTTGACAATTCTAGTTAAACAAAACATTTCAATCATAATGTATCAATCATAGATGGTATAGTACCCCATCCTACTGTGTCGCCATACTAGTTTTACAATCAAAACCACATGGTGTCGTATTGGAAGTTGGATTCCCATTATGAGTCAAGGCTAGGAACGATCTCCTTACCGATTCGAGACACTCTAGCAATGTCTCAGGATTCGGACGCTGGCGAATCCTTGGATCCTGTAGGGTCGGGCCACAAATACCTTAGTGGATTGGCAGTTCCTTAACACACGCTTCCCAGTCCTATTGAACCTATAAATTGGTCACTATCGACCAATATAACCAAGGCCTTGTAATCCATCATCCACGTAAGTAAAATGTCAGGGCTTGTAAAACCCTGATACCACTTCTAGCTAGAAAGAAACGTGTGCACTCCCTGCGGTCCCTTGTCCCGTTTTTGACTCATACCGGGGTGTGAGGCTCACGAAGTAATGCTATAAACAAAGCTACGCCTAAACAGGTCGTGCTTTGATCATCAACCACAAGGCTCTGCTTTTCAACAAAAGCCTCGATCATTTGCATCTTGGCATGCCACATTGACAATTCACGCCATGCGATCGATAACTACCAATATATAACAACTGAGCTCGTGCATCTCAGAGAAGGGTGTTAAGCAAGAGAATAAATTCTCCGCCACCAAACAGATATATATTGAATAGAAATCAATTTACATGGAATGAAATCCAATGTCAAACACACATCCATTTACAAGTCCATTCTGGATCTGAACGAAACCGGAGACACCTTATTCCTCGTCCCGTATGTCCAATAAGGAAGAGAGGTGTTCGCTTATCCGGACAATCAACAAATACATCCGAAAAACTACCACTGTAACCCTTTTCTAGGAGCAAATCAGTCCAGGGCATCAGTAGTCATCCATTCGATGTGATGATCGCCGGTCTTCAATGTCTTCGACTTTAAATCATCGTATAATTATTTGAAATGAGATTGAACTCGGTCTTTTCAAATAATTATCAAATAATTATAATTCAAAACCATTTCATATTGTTAATACTATTTTATAACGATTTATCACTATTTTTATTTGTATAAAGTAGCCCAGTTTAATTTAACGACGCTTCGGATCAATAGGCGGCCCTAGCGTTGTTTTTATTAAAATTTGATTTACACATATCTCGAAATCTAACCGTTGGATTTTAACGAATTTTATATCGTAGGAAAGATCTTCCCAAAGCGGACCAAACGGTTCCAATTTTTGGAAAATCTAACAGTCGGATCTTTCGGTATCATCGTTTAAAGTTATGATTCTGAATCGCGAAATACTACGCACGATTCGTTTAATTTTAATTTATATTTATTTATATATAATTATATATAAATATAAACTATTAGATGATTCCAATAACGTGTTCAAGACGCCAAATAAAAGACTGTGTTATTGGCATATTACATCAAAATATCCATAACGCCAAATAAATATGTATTTCTGTAATAACCCGGAAAATGTGAACCAATTTAAAATTTTTAAATTTTGTTATTACCAAAGAATTTGAAGAGTTGAAATGGAAATTTTCAATAAAATAAAGAATAGGGTATAGTATTGCAGTTTGAAATTTTGAATACAAACTTTGTTTGACTGTACCGGGAGGAAAATATAACGGATTTTAGCGAAACTGAAAATATTTAAATCTGTTCATGAATACCTTTCTAACGAATCTGAAAAATCGAAATTTCATAATGGAAATCAAAATTTATAGCCAAATGAATTTTCAGAAAGGTCGCCATATAACATATATAGCCCTTGAAAATTGATATTTTGCATACACCTCGGAATTCGACGAAACCACTTTTGTTGGGTCCAGGATGTCAAATTATTGCTAAGTTTCAAATTTCATAATTTTTGAAGCTAGTATGTGAGCGGGGCAAAAGAAAATGGGATTGGTCAATTTCTGTTAAAATGGGTCGACCTAAAAATGGCAGTTTTTCAAACGAGCTCAGAATTCGACGAAACTGGTTTTGTTAGGACCGTATCATCAAAACAATGCTAGATTTATTTTTTTGGAATTTTTCGATTCAGTTTGTGGCCCTGGCAAATTGAAATGTACGTTTAAATTAAATATTAAATGTTTTATATTTTAATTTGAAAAATAACTAACTGTAATAGTCGAATTGGCCAACCAAACATATCCCATTGTGTCCGGAATGGGGGTATTTAGCTAGGGGCGACAGTCGTTGGGTTTGATTTCGAGTTCGAGTGTGGAGGGGGGTATTTTTGGAATTAAATAAATTAAAAATAAAAAAAAAGGAGCCGACCAATCAGATTTCTTCTTCCTCATCAATCCTCCAGGCGCGAGACGGAAAAGTGCTCCCAACTTCTCTCTTCAATTTCTCCACAACCACACAACGAAATCAAGCAAACTAGGATCCATTTTGAAGAGCGTCCAGAGATCTTCAAATTCATACCAACTTCAAAATCTATCGTCAAGTATTAAGGGAGATACAGCGCCGAGAAGACTCGGACTTCGCGCCGCCGCCGAGGTCGCTAGGGGCCGTCGATCCGACCACCAAGGGTAGCGCCGGGAAGCTCTTCCCTTCCTCTTCGACGCAGTACTGGCCATTCGTCCTATCGCTTCATGGTTTAGCCGAAAAATTGAAACCTAGTTTCGAACGCGCAAAGGAGGTATACGGCTTACTCTATTTTCAATTGATTTTTACACTATAAAGTGTTGCAAACTTGTAAAAATCGTATCTTTTTACTATGTGATCGAAATTCGATGAAACAGGAGACACCGTGACCGCAAGGAGGTTCTCTACATTCTAGAAGAAGCCGCGGATTTTTCTGACCTTCATACGATTTATAGCACTGCAATAACCAATGTGAGGAATCTAAACTATTTGTGTGAATGAAATCGCATTGTATAAATTATATAAGCGAAGTGTAAATTATATACGCATTGTATACCTCATGTACATGTGTTGTATAAGTTATATTAGCGATGTATAAATTATACAAGCGTTGAATGAAACATATATGCTTTGAATTGTGACGAAATGCAAGTGAATTATTATATTATATATACATATACTCCCCTCGTCCACAGACCATGGACGATATTTATGGCTTGTGATTGACGTAACATTATATGGTATGACGAATGGTTGGAAATAATTGTTTGTGGTTGATATTATGGTTGAAAAATACATTTGTGGTTGAAAAATACCCTCTTGTGGTTGAAAAAATTTAGAATAGGATTGTGGAATTGAAATTAAAACATGCCGCCTGCGTGCGAACTAGATGCATGATCCCCATTGTCAAAAACCGCGAGGTTTTAAGGTAGAGCGAGGAGCCGTACTAGGGACGGTCCCGGTTTTAACTACCCTGCCGTTATGCTGCCGAAATTTTCTGAAATATACATGTGTTAGAATAATTTTCATTTGTCGAAATAAATTACATATGTTGAAATATATATTCATATGTTGAGTTGCAATTCATTCGTTGAGTTGAAATTCATGTGTTGAATATTATTTGAATTTAAACAAACGGCTTTAGCGATAAAAATCACATTTTTATATATATATACAAACTATAGAGAATATTCATGTGTTGAGTTGCAATTCATTCGTTGAGTTGAAATTCATGTGTTGAATATTATTTGAATTTAAACAAATAGCTTTAGCGATAAAAATCATATATATATATATATATATATATATATACAAACTATAGAGAATATTCATGTGTTGAATTGAAATTCGTTCGTCGAGTTGAAATTCATGTGTTGAATGTTATCGTATTTTAAAATAAAATGAATCGATAATAAAAACTATATTTTTGTTGTGAATATGAAGTGTTAAAAACATTCACGTGTTGAACAAATATTTTTGATGATAAAAATATTTCTTTTATCATGTATATGCTTCGATAAAAATACACACGTGTTGAAATAAATAATATTTCGCTAGAAATATTATTATTAGCTTTGTTCTACATATATATACATGTGTTGAACAGGAAAAATGGATTAGCTGTAGAGTAAAGAAATTATTTGCGTGCCCGACAAATAGGTAAACCTTGATGAGTTGGCTGCACAATTTTATTTTTATATCAACTCCTGTGAATGCCATTGGATGCGGAGTGCTGGTTATTCTGTGTGAAATAATAAACATCGCCATAGGATAGTAACAATTAATTTTGAACTACACTACATGGCATACTTCTTGACGATAGGCATACTTCATCATATTCCACATAAGCAACTGGAGCTTGTGTGACGAGGTGGAAGATTTACCATACAAGCGAGAGGGTTGTATGGCGATGACTATATACTACAGGTTGAACTGATGACTGATATGGACTATATAAAATATAACGATAAATCGCCAGATTAATAAAAACCCCACACGGGTCTGGAGTTGACAATAATCACGTCGCTCTAGTTATTAGATACGGCACATGGACTATTCATTTCCACATGGAAACAGGGTGACGAGAATTTATTCTCTGGAGTGATTATCTATACATGCTCCCCCGTAAACACCAGAATATATCACTATAAATATGTGGATGCTTTTTAGGATTTATTGGGTACCTAACACGGCCCAATAAATTTCCAAACCCCTCCCCGTACAAAGGAGGTTATGGCGAAATTTTTCGAAATATTAAGGCGTTAGTGAAATATTTGAAGTGAAAACGAAGATGAAAATATAGAATGAACTATAGTTGGAATTATAGAATGAACTATATTTATATATATAAATATAAATATAATTAAAAAGGAATAGAGGCCGTGCAGTTCGTATTTCGGAATCATAATTTGAAACGATTAGTATGAGAAATCCGACCATCGGATTTTCCCGAAACCGCAACCGCTGGGTTCGCCTTGGAAATATCTTCCCAACGGCACCAACCTTGCAAAAAAAATCCAACGGTTCGATTGTCCAGAATGTTTAATTCAAATCTGAAGAAAAACAGCGCCATAATCGTTTATATTTATATATAAATATAAATATAATTAAATTAAATCGAATAACGACGCTGCAGTTCGAATTTTGTAACCGTAACTTCAAACGACAAGTGTGGAAGATCCGACTGTCGGATTTTCACGAAACTGGAACCGTTGGGTTCGCTTTGGGAATATCTTCCCATTGATATAGATTTTGTAGAAATCAAACGGTTAGATTTTCCGATATGTGTAAAACAAATTAAGGGAAAAATAGCGCCAGTGCCACGGCACGACCTGAAACGTCGTTTAATTAAATATGGCTATTTTTAAATAAATAAAAATGGCGAAAAATCGTTATAAAATATTATAAGCAACATAGATTGCAAATAAACCAATTGGGCTTGAATTGTTTGATATTTGATGGTTGTATGTGTTTGACACGAAAATAACACTAAAGAACTGAAAGATGGATGTCGAATAATATAACCATAGAAAAAAATCGATTTAAATTCTAATGACGTGAATTATTTGAAAAGGCCGAGCTAACCCTCATTTCAAATAATTTATCGAGCGATTCGAAATGGAAAATGCAAAGACGATTCAAGACCGACGATCTTTGTATCGGTTGGATGGACGCTACTGAGGTTCCTGACCGGAGTAGCTACCGGAAGGGGACGGAAGTAGTAGCCGTCTGAACGTATGTGTTGATTGTACGGATATGCGAGGAATTGACGCCTCCGGTTTCGTTCAGACCCAGAACGGACTTGTAAATGGACTGTGTGTCTGACATTGGATTTTGTTCTATACTGATTGATCTCTGTTAAATATATATCTATTTGGCGGCGGAGAATTTATTCTTTTGCTTAACGCCCTTCTCTGAGACGTACGAGCTCAGGGGTTATATATCGATGGAAATCAATCGTATGGAGTGGACTGCCTATGTGGCATGCCAAGATGCTGTGATCAAGGCTTCTGTTGCAAAGCAAAGTCTTGTGGAAGATGATCAAAGCACGGTCTACGTGGCCTAGCTTTGTGTATTTCGTAGATTCGCGAGCCTCACACCTCGGTATGAGTTAAAAACGGGATACGGACCGCTGGGAGAGCACGACGTTTCTTTCTAGCTATGGTGGTGTCAGTGACTTACCAGCCCTGACGTTTATATCTATTTTTCACCTATGTGGTTGTTGGAATGCGAGGCGCCTCGATTATAAGTCTGTAAGGACCGGGAAGCATGTGTTCAGGAATTGCCAATCCTCAAATGTAAGAGAGGACCGGCCCAGCCGATCCAGGGTTGCCCAGAGTGCGTAGTCCTGAGACGTTTACTAGAATGTCTCGAAGCGGAGAGGAGCTTGCCCCTTGCCTCGACTCATGACGGAAATCCAATTTCCAATACGAGACAATGGATTCGATTGTAACTTATATATGGCGACATAGTGGCATGGGACGCTCATGTCGCCTATGATTGATATTTATGATGCTATTCGCTTTTGAAACATATATGCACTAGTAATAATATCAAATGATTTTGCTTTATACGTATCAAGCATATTTGGCCATTATAAGGTAAAACTCTATCCTCCGGCTTGCGTTGCATTGTATGATGGGACTTGAGTCTTACAATGGCTTCATTCTTTCAAAAAGCATTGCGTTGTTTTAAAAGAATTTACTTTGTTTTAAATGCACTAGCAATCACTGGAGTAAACCCGTTCCGCGAAAGTGGCGTGGTCCTATGATTTGCCTATTACTGTTGTTTAACTGTTAAATAGATTCCTCATACCAGTCCCCATGACTGACTCGTTGTTTGTTTCACTATGCAAACGCGGGTGCCCTTATTTTCACACGGGCAGCCTAGTTCACAGGTGACAGGTTGTTTTTGGCTCTGCACTGTTGCATAGAGTGCATTTTTGGCTCAAGGCGAGGCTGACTTCACAGAGACGACTTTGACTTTTTCCGCCATTATTGTACTTATATTACGATCACGCCACGGGCGATGCAGACTGGTTTACTTTCCGTACTTCTTATTGTATGTGTATGTACCGCCTTCGGCGATGTAGACTGATACCCTTATTATGTCTCACTGCATGTATGTATTCCGCCACTGGCAATGATGACTGATCACTTCCCTTTTTATTTACTAAGTTATATCCCACGCTGTGCTATTCTGATGTTGTTAAATGTTGTGATTCCGCTGTCATATCCATGTAAAATTATCCTATTTATTGTTTCTGCTATTATCTGTACTCTGCTATGATGATTAATGTGTTATATTCCAATGATTATCCTTAATACCGCCCCTCGGATTTTGGGATCGTCACAGTTGGTATCAGAGCTTTTGTTAATCTTAGCTCCGGGATCTAACACATTAAACACCTCGTCAGAATAGAATCAGTAGTGTTCTAAGATGAGTAGCTCATTAGAGATAGGATTAGCAATGTCCTAGAATGAGCTAAGCAGATTAGCAAAACAATTTGATCAGTACATCATCATTATCTTTCCTTATGTTCCCCTGCTTTATCATATATGAAAATTATCAAATTTGCGAGCTTGACTCTTTTCTTGCTTATACAGTATTCTCTTAGATGGCTACACGAGCAGCAGCAGCTAGAGGAGGCCGTGGAGGCCGAGCAGGAGCAGCAGGAGGACGGGGGAATATCCTCGTAGTTGTGGAAGGCCCTATTGTTCAGCCACCAGCACCCGAGGACTTTGAGCTAGACAAAGTAGCGAAGAGGTATAGGAACCTTGGGGGAAAACCCTTTACTGGCACTGGTACAGTGACCGAGGCTATAGCTTGGTTGAAGACCTGTGAGAAAATCTTTGAAGGCATGGGTATGGGAACCAACAACAAAGCACGACTTGGTATTTGGCTCCTACAGGAGGAAGCAGAGCTGTGGTGGGATGCCATTACCTCAGAGGATGCAGCAAGTACTGTCAGGACCTGGGAGCAATTCAAAACTATGTTCAATGAGAAGTTTGTACCTGAACAGGCTCTAGAGAGGATGCGAGAGCAGTTTGCTAATCTCCAGCAAGGGGATCTCTCTATCCAGGATTACCTCAATAAGTTCACCCAGTTGTCGCGCTATGCTCCAGAGCTTATTATGTCTAACAAAGCAAAGAACAAGAGATTCATATTTGGGCTAAAGCGTAAGTACCATGACAGAGCCATGAGCAACATCAAACTCTCCTTCTTAGAATTGGTAGAAATGGCTTGCAATTATGAAGATATGGATGAAAGACACGCTAGCCAAGACCGCGCCAAAAGCCAAGCTGGAAATAAGCGCAAGGCTTCAACAGATCAACCCGAGTCTAGCATTACCGCGACCGCTACTCAGAAACCTGGAAAGATCCCCAAAGGAAATTGCTACAACTGCGGAAAGCCATGTCATTTTTATAATGTATGCAAAGCCCCGAGGAAACCAAAGGCAAATGACTCAGCCGAATGCTACAATTGCCATAAGAAGTGGCACTATAGCAGGAACTGTCCTCTGAAGCAGAATGCACAAGTGGCTCATGTGTATGATGGGAAGACCCCGCCAGCTACCACCGATGGATCAGGTAAACCCGACGTCTTGGGAGGTACCCTTACCATTAAAAATATTCCTGTTCTGTACTTTTTGATACTGGTGCATCACGTAGCTTCATTTCTGGTAACATTGTTCACAAGTTAAAATTGAAACGAAGAAAGCTTAAAGAACCAATTAAAGTTCGAAACCCGATAGGAGGTTCTGTTAGTCTAAGTATATATTGTCGATTACCTATTTCCTTTTCTCGATACCGATTTCCTTTTGATTCGATTGTCATGGACCTTTCTGAATTTGATATTATACTGGGGCTGGACTGGTTGACAAAATATAAGGCCGAAGTTAGATGTGCCGAGAGAATCGTGAAAGTTAAAACAAAATTTGGGCATATCACTATACCATGCCATGGCTCTGAAATTAGTAGAACAGAATTTTGGTCTTCTTTAGAAGTTACTCCCCCTTCGTTAGAAAAGATACCGGTCGTTAAAAACTTCGCGGACGTGTTTGAAGAAGTAGAAAACTTACCGCCGCAAAGAGAAATTGAATTCAGGATAGATCTAATTCCTAACTCCCGACCAGTAGTACATCCAATTAGAAGAATGGCCTCAAAAGAAAAAGAAGAGTTGGGTAGTCAAACCCGAGAATTGCTTTGGAAAGGTCTGATTAGACCGAGCTTTTCAGCATGGGGAGCAGCTGTAGTATTTGTCCCGAAATCTGACGGTACTCTAAGACTTTGTGTTGATTACCGAGATCTCAATAAGCAGACACTGAAGAACAAATATCCCTTGCCCCGAATAGACGATCTGTTAGATCAATTAAATGGAGCAACGGTATTCTCCAGAATGGACCTAGCTACAGGTTTCCACCAATTACGTATAGCAGAAGACTGTGTTCCTTTGATAGCCTTCAGGGGTCCCGACTTGTTCTACGAATGGTTAGTAATGTCGTTCGGTTTGTGTAACGCTCCGGCATACTTCGTCGATCTTATGAACAGAGTGTTCCGTGGTGTATTGAATAAATTTGTTCTAGTCTTCATCGATGACATTTTAATCTACTCTAAGTCGGAAGACGAACATGCAAAACATTTAGAGCAGGTGTTGAAAATTCTAAGGAGAAATGTCTTGAAAGCTAAATTTTCTAAGTGTGTCTTCTGGCAAGATGAAGTTAAATTCCTAGGCCATGTCGTATCAAAGGAAGGAATTGC
Organism: Allium sativum; assembly: GCA_030737875.1. Lineage (NCBI taxonomy): Eukaryota > Viridiplantae > Streptophyta > Magnoliopsida > Asparagales > Amaryllidaceae > Allium > Allium sativum. Next base: position 1,024,188,551 of record CM060912.1, read on the forward strand.
TGTAGATCCAAGCAAAATTACAGTGATTCAGAACTGGAAACAACCTACTACTCCCACAGAAATTCGAAGTTTCCTTGGATTGGCTAGTTACTATCGGAAATTCGTTCATGATTTTTCAAAGATATCTGGTGTATTGACAAAGCTTACAAAGAAGCATGAGAAAATCAAATGGACTCCCGAATGTGAAGAAGCTTTCCAGGAGCTGAAACTGAAGTTGACAATCGCTCTAGTATTGACAATTATAGAAGGCAACCAAGACTTGACTGTATGGACAGATGCTTCTATTAAAGGGCTAGGCACAGTATTAATGCAAAAAGGCCAAGTGATCGCTTATGCCAGCCGTCAGCTGAAGCCGCATGAAAGAAACTATGCAACTCATGATCTTGAGTTATTAGCTATCGTGTTTGCTTTAAGAATCCGGAGGCATTATTTATTGGGCGAGAAGTTCGAACTATTTACCGATCATCAATCCTTGAAATATCTATTCACTCAGAAAGATCTAAATTTGAGACAACAGCGTTGGTTAGAATTCCTTGCAGCATTTGATTTTGAAATTCTATACACTCCGGGGAAAGCCAAAGTTGTCGCAGATGCGCTCAGTAGAAAGAATGAAATCATTGCCAGTTTTATCATTACTTCTTCCTTGGAAGATAAGATTACTATTCTACAGAAAGACGATGAATTCATTAAAAGGATTAGCCAGCGAATTCGAGAAGGAAAACCCTCAGATTTTAGCCTTGATAGCCAAGGGGTCCTAAGATTACAAGGGCGAATTTGTTTGCCTGGAATTCCAGACCTCAGAAGAGAAATACTTGATGAATGCCACAAGTCCAAATTGAGTATCCATCCCGGTGTGAGAAAAATGTATAATGATATCAAGCGCACATTCTGGTGGAAGGCGATGAAAAGAGATATTTCAACATATGTTAGCAGATGCTCCACTTGCCAGCTAGTTAAGAGCGATCAGCAGAAATTGGCTGGACTATTACAACCCTTAGAAATTCCAGGATGGAAGTGGGAGCAAATTTCGATGGACTTCATTGATGGCTTGCCTCGGACTAGAAAAGGAAACGACAGTATATGGGTAATCGTAGATCGCTTCACGAAGACTGCCCATTTCATACCTGTCCGATCCAACAGAACGGCTCAAAGTCTAGCACAGATTTACTTCAAAGAAATAGTTAAACTACATGGGGGTGCCGCTCAATATAGTTAGTGATAGAGATCCCCTGTTTACTAGCAAATTCTGGGAAGCATTCCAAACAGAATTGGGAACCAAATTAAATTTAAGCACCGCTTATCACCCACAGACAGATGGCCAAACTGAGCGGGTGAATAGAATTCTAGAAGACTTACTACGGGCTTGCGTTATTGATTTTGGAGGCTCATGGGAAGATCACTTACATTTAGCCGAATTCTCTTACAACAATAGCTATCAAGCAAGTTTGGGAATGTCCCCATTTGAAGCATTATACGGTAGACCGTGCAGATCTCCTGCATGTTGGGTAGAACCTGGAAACAGACTGGTGCTAGGGCCCGATATGATTCAAGAAGCATCGGATAAAGTCGATTTCATTAAGAAGCGATTGAAAACCGCGCAGAGCCGACAGAAAAGTTATGCTGATGCTAGAATTAGGGATATATCGTTTGCCGTTGGCGATTATGTATATTTAAGAGTTTCTCCAATGCGAGGAGTAATCAGATTTGGCAAGACTGGGAAGTTGGCACCGAGATTTATTGGTCCCTTTCCTATACTTGAACGGATTGGAACTCTTGCATATAGGGTTTCATTACCTAATTGGTTGCCTGTTGTACATGATGTGTTCCACGTGTCTCAACTCAGAAAACATGTTCATGATCCCGATCTTGTTGTGGAAGAAGCAGCGCAACAGGATATTGACATAACTCCAGAATTAGCGCTCAGTAGAGAGCCATTAAAGATAGTTGGCAAAGAAACTAGAGAGGTAAGGAGGAAAAAGATTCATCTAGTCAAAGTGCAGTGGAGTACTGATCCTAGAGACTGTACTTGGGAGACTGAGGAAAGCATTAAACAAGCCTATCCCAAATGCAGAGTGGACATCTCTGACTAACTTCGGTGCAAGGTACCTTTACAATACTTTGCATTTACATTTTGTTTCCTACTTAGCTGTTATTTCCTTTTCGAGGACGAAAAGTTTTAAGTGGGGGAGATTGTAATAACCCGGAAAATGTGAACCAATTTAAAAATTTTAAATTTGGTTATTACCAAAGAATTTGAAGAGTTGAAATGGCAAATTTCAATAAAATATAGAATAGGGTATAGTATTGCAGTTTGAAATTTTGAATACAAACTTTGTCTGACTGTACCGGGAGGAAAATATAACGGATTTTAGCGAAACTGAAAATATTTAAATCTGTTCATGAATACCTTTCTAACGAATCCGAAAAATTGAAATTTCATAACGGAAATAAAAAGTTATGGCCAAACGAATTTTCAGAAAGGTCGCTATATAGCATATATAGCCCTTGAAAATTGATATTTTGCATACGACCTCGGAATTCGACGAAACCACTTTTGTTGGGTCCAGGATGTCAAATTATTGCTAAGTTTAAAATTTCATAATTTTTGAAGCTAGTATGTGAGCGGGGCAAAAGAAAATGGGATTGGTCAATTTCTGTTAAAATGGGTCGACCTAAAAATGGCAGTTTTTCAAACGAGCTCAGAATTCGACGAAACTGGTTTTGTTAGGACCGTATTGTCAAAACAAAGCTAGATTTATTTTTCTGGAATTTTTCGATTCAGTTTGTGGCCCTGGCAAATTGAAATGTACGTTTAAATTAAATATTAAATGTTTTATATTTTAATTTTAAAAATAACTAACTGTAACAGTCGAATTGGCCAACCAAACATATCCCATTGTGTCCGGAATGGGGGTATTTAGCTAGGGGCGACAGTCGTTGGGTTTGATTTCGAGTTCGGGTGTGGAGGGGGGTATTTTTGGAATTAAATAAATTAAAAATTAAAATAAAAAGGAGCCGACCAATCAGATTTCTTCTTCCTCATCGACCCTCCAGGCGCGAGACGGAAAAGTGCTCCCAATTTTTCTCTCTTCAATTTCTCCACAACCACACAACGAAATCAAGCAAACTAGAATCCATTTTGAAGAGCGTCCCGAGATCTTCAAATCCATACCAACTTCAAAATTTATCGTCAAGTATTAAGGGAGATACAGCGCCGAGAAGACTCGGACTTCGCGTCGCTGCCGAGGTCACTAGGGGCCGTCGATCCGACCACCAAGGGTAGCGCCGGGAAGCTCTTCCCTTCCTCTTCGACGTAGTACTGGCCGTTCGTCCTATCGCTTCACGGTTTAGCCGAAAAATTGAAACCTAGTTTCGAATGCGCAAAGAAGGTATATGGCTTACTCTATTTTCAATTGATTTTTACACTATAAAGTGTTGCAAACTTGTAAAAATCGTATCTTTTTGCTATGTGATCGAAATTCGATGAAACAGGAGACACCGTGACCGCAAGGAGGCTCTCTACATTCTAGAAGAAGCCGTGGATTTTTCTGACCTTCCTACGATTTATAGCACTGCAATAACCAATGTGAGGAATCTAAACTATTTGTGTGAATGAAATCGCGTTGTATAAATTATATAAGCGAAGTGTAAATTATATACGCATTGTATACCTCATGTACATGTGTTGTATAAGTTATATTAGCGATGTATAAATTATACAAGCGTTGAATGAAACATATATGCTTTGAATTGTGACGAAATGCAAGTGAATTATTATATTATATATATATATATACTCCCCTCGTCCACAGACCATGTACGATATTTATTGCTTGTGATTGACGTAACATTATATGGTACGACGAATGGTTGGAAATAATTGTTTGTGGTTGATATTATGGTTGAAAAATACCTTTGTGGTTGAAAAATACCCTCTTGTGGTTGAAACAAATTAGAATAGGATTGTGGAATTGAAAATAAAACATGCCGCCTGCGTGCGAACTAGATGCATGATCCCTATTGTCAAAAACCGCGAGGTTTTAAGGTAGAGCGAGGAGCCGTACTAGGGACGGTCCCGGTTTTAACTACCCTGCCGTTATGCTGCCGAAATTTTCTGAAATATACATGTGTTAGAATAATTTTCATTCGTCGAAATAAATTACATATGTTGAAATATATATTCATGTGTTGATTTGCAATTCATTCGTTGAGTTGAAATTCATGTGTTGAATATTATTTGAATTTACACAAATGGCTTTAGCGATAAAAATCACATTTATATATATATTTACAAACTATAGAGAATATTCATGTGTTGAGTTGCAATTCATTCGTTGAGTTGAAATTCATGTGTTGAATATTATTTGAATTTAAACAAATAGCTTTAGCGATAAAAATCACATTTTTATATATATACAAACTATAAAGAATATTCATGCGTTGAATTGAAATTCGTTCGTCGAGTTGAAATTCATGTGTTGAATGTTATCGTATTTTAAAATAAAATGAATCGATAATAAAAACTATATTTTTATTGTGAATATGAAGTGTTAAAAACATTCACGTGTTGAACAAATATTTTTGATGATAAAAATATTTCTTTTATCATGTATATGCTTCGTTAAAAATACACACGTGTTGAAATAAATAATAGTTCGCTAGAAATATTATTATTAGCTTTGTTCTGCATATATATACATGTGTTGAACAGGAAAAATGGATTAGCGGTAGAGTAAAGAAATTATTTGCGTGCCCGACAAATAGGTAAACCTTGATGAGTTGGCTGCGCAATTTTATTTTTATATCAACTCCTGTGAATGCCATTGGATGCGGAGTGCTGGTTATTCTGTGTGAAATAATAAACATCGCCATAGGATAGTAACAATTAATTTTGAACTACACTACATGGCATACTTCTTGACGATAGGCATACTTCATCATATTCCACATAAGCAACTGGAGCTTGTGTGACGAGGTGGAAGATTTACCATACAAGCGAGAGGCTTGTATGGCGATGACTATATACTACAGGTTGAACTGATGACTGATATGGACTATATAAAATATAACGATAAATCGCCAGATTAATAAAAACCCCACACGGGTCTGGAGTTGACAAAAATCACGTCGCTCTAGTTATTAGATATGGCACATGGACTATTTATTTCCACACGGAAACGGGGTGATGAGAATTTATTCTCTGGAGTGATTATCTATACATGCTCCCCTGTAAACACCAGAATATATCGCTATAAATATGTGGATGCTTTTTAGGATTTATTGGGTACCTAACACGGCCCAATAAATTTCCAAACCCCTCCCCGTACAAAGGAGGTTATGGCGAAATTTTTCGAAATATTAAGGCGTTAGTGAAATATTTGAAGTGAAAACGAAGACGAAAATATAGAATGAACTATAGTTGGAATTATAGAATGAACTATATATATATATAAATATAAATATAATTAAAAAGGAATAGAGGCCGTGCAGTTCGTATTTCGGAATCGTAATTTGAAACGATTAGTATGAGAAATCCGACCATCAGATTTTCCCGAAACCGCAACTGCTGGGTTCACCTTGGAAATATCTTCCCAACAGCACCAACCTTGCAAAAAAATCCAACGGTTGGATTGTCCGGAATGTTTAATTCAAATCTGAAGAAAAACAGCGCCAGAATCGTTTATATTTATATGTAAATATAAATATAATTAAATTAAATCGAATAACGACGCTGCAGTTCGAATTTTGAAACCGTAACTTCAAACGACTAGTGTGGAAGATCCGACCGTCGGATTTTCACGAAACTGGAACCGTTGGGTTCGCTTTGGGAATATCTTCCCATTGATATAGATTTTGTAGAAATCCAACGGTTAGATTTTCCGATATGTGTAAAACAAATTAGGGGAAAAATAGCGCTAGTGCCACGGCATAACCTGAAACGTCGTTTAATTAAATATGGCTATTTTTAAATAAATAAAAATGGCGAAAAATCGTTATAAAATATTATAAGCAACATAGATTGCAAATAAACCAATTGGGCTTGAATTGTTTAATATTTGATGGTTGTATGCGTTTGACACGAAAATAACACTAAAGAACTGAAAGATGGATGTCGAATAATATAACCATAGAAAAAAGTCGATTTAAATTCTAATGACGTGAATTATTTGAAAAGGCCAAGCTAACCCTCATTTCAAATAATTTATCGAGCGATTCGAATTGGAAAATGCAAAGACGATTCAAGACCGACGATCTTCGTATCGGTTGGATGGGCGCTACTGAATTTCCTGACCGGAGTAGCTACCGGAAGGGGACGGAAGTAGTAGCCGTCTGAACGTATGTGTTGATTGTACGGATATGCGAGGAATTGACGCTTCCGGTTTCGTTCAGACCCAGAACGGACTTGTAAATGGACCGTGTGTCTGACATTGGATTTTGTTCTATACTGATTGATCTCTGTTAAATATATATCTGTTTGGCGGCGGAGAATTTATTCTTTTGCTTAACGCCCTTCTCTGAGACGTACGAGCTCAGGGGTTATATATCGATGAAAATCAATCGTATGGAGTGGATTGCCTATGTGGCATGCCAAGATGCTGTGATCAAGGCTTCTGTTGCAATGCAAAGTCTTGTGGAAGATGATCAAAGCACGGTCTATGTGGCCTAGCTTTGTGTATTTCGTAGATTCGCGAGCCTCACACCTCGGTATGAGTTAGAAACGGGATACGGACCGCTGGGAGAGCACGACGTTTCTTTCTAGCTATGGTGGTGTCAGTGACTTACCAGCCCTGACATTTATATCTTTTTTCAGCTATGTGGTTGTTGGAATGCGAGGTGCCTCGATTATAGGTCCGTAAGGACCGGGAAGCGTGTGTTCAGGAATTGCCAATCCTCAAACGTAAGAGAGGACCGGCCCAGCCGATCCAGGGTTGCCCAGAGTGCGTAGTCCTGAGACGTTTGGTAGAATGTCTCGAAGCGGAGAGGAGCTTGCCCCTTGCCTCGACTCATGACGGAAATCCAATTTCCAATACGAGACAACGAATTCGATTGTAACTTATATATGGCGACATAGTGGCATGGGACGCTCATGTCGCCTATGATTGATATTTATGATGCTATTCGCTTTTGAAACATATATGCACTAGTAATAATATAAAATGATTTTGCTTTATACGTATCAAGCATATTTGGCCATTATAAGGTAAAACTCTATCCTCCGGCTTGCGTTGCATTGTATGATGGGACTTGAGTCTTATAATGGCTTCATTCTTTCAAAAAGCATTGCGTTGTTTTAAAAGAATTTATTTTGTTTTAAATGCACTAGCAATCACTGGAGTAAACCAGTTCCGCGAAAGTGGCGTGGTCCTATGATTTGCTTATTACTGTTGTTTAACTGTTAAATAGATTCCTCATACCAGTCCCCATGACTGACTCGTTGTTTGTTTCACTTTGCAAACGCGGGTGCCCTTATTTTCACACGGGCAGCCTAGTTCACAGGTGACAGGTTGTTTTTGGCTCTGCATTGTTGCATAGAGTGCATTTTTGGCTCTTGGCGAGGCCGACTTCACAGAGACGACTTTGACTTTTTCCGCCATTATTGTACTTATATTATGATCCCGCCACGGGCGATGCAGACTGATTTACTTTCCGTATTTCTTATTGTATGTATATGTACCGCCTTCGGCGATGTAGACTGATACCCTTATTATGTCTCACTGCATGTATGTATTCCGCCACTAGCGATGATGACTGATCACTTCCCTTTTTATTTACTAAGTTATATCCCACGCTGTGCTATTCTGATGTTGTTACATGTTGTGATTCCGCTGTCATATCCATGTAAAATTGTCCTATTTATTGTTTCTGCTATTATCTGTACTCTGCTATGATGAATAATGTGTTATATTCCAATGATTATCCTTAATACCGCCCCTCGGATTTTGGGATCGTCAATATTTCATTTACATGCCAAATAAATATGTATTTCATCAAAATATCCATAATTTAAATTATTATTTTAAATATTATATTTGGAATATTAATGGGTTTTAATATTGAATTCGTTATTTAAAAATGAAGTTTGAACGTTAATTTTATTTATAATATAAAAAAGCTCGTAATCACACAGCAGTTCGTAATGGTAAAAAGTGGAGTTTTATATAGAAGTGCTAATTATTGAATTAAGAAAGATGGTTAAATCCGAGAAAGAGAATTCCAAAATAATAAGAAGGGTTTTGAAAGCGTATTTTTGAATATAATAGTTAATTGGAATTTGATTTGAGATTGGAATGAAGTATTGGTTTTGGATAACAACTTATATTTATCTTAAGGTATGAATGTTGTTGAGCAAGGTCTGAGAGGTAATTAAAACACCCCAACTTGAACAACATCAGGATTATCTGAAGATGATATTAGTTGGTAATCGAGAAATAGGTTAGTGATAATTTATTTTTTATTATAGAAATAATAACTTAACATTTTTGGTGAAAATTTGGTATATATATATATACTAAGGGTTCCAAAGTAAAAAGGGAATCGCGGAAAGTTACAACGACTTTTTCGAACTAGAAGAAAATGTAAAGTTGAATTCTATTCTATGGATCGCTATTCCAAGTAATGAAATAAACGATATTTCGTAATGTTGTTTTACTTGTAATAAGTTAAATCGATTTCCAATATTGAGCAATAATGTAACTAATGTTTTGAAAGTGAAAATAGGAAACTGGATATATAAAGGTGAATTTGTTTAAAGATAATCTTATGTTAAATAAGAAGCGAGGAAATTATATTCTCAATATCGAAATATTTAAGAGTTTTGAGTTTACATTTGTTTTTAAATTAAAAGGCCAAGTGGTGCTGAATACTGAACTAGTGAACTCACTAGACTATCATGATTGAAACACTATTTATTTTGATAGTTAAATCACCAATTATCAAATCTGTCCAATAAGATTGTTGGCAAGGAATGACCGGGATCAAATTTATATTCGAAAACCATTCCGACCAACAAGTACTTGAAGATATCAGAAGATGATCGTGATGGAGCATTAAAGACCGTTGATCTCCATTAAACGGAAGAACCACTAATAATCTTTGGTTAGCTCCCAGAGATAAACTGTGATTCTTTCGTGGTTGGAATCTATGGATTGCAAGGACTACTCATTACTGATCCATGGGGTGATTCCTATATGAGATGTAGTAGGAGAGTACCTTCAGTTCATCCTATTCCTGGATGACTTGTATAGACGAATGTCTGACAGAGTATTTCCTGAAACCACGTACGTTCATTTTTCCAAATATACCGAGTGGTGGCAAAGTGGGCACTTCTTTAAAACCCAGAATATATTTGTGAACGTCAATTAGTGATTTGATGGATCTGACGATGTGGCATTTAAAGTGAAAGGTGACCATGTGTTCCAGAAGTTAATCTAAACCTCAAGCCACATCAACCGGGAAATGACAGAAATCGGGCAGGCAGCATGGTTATGTGGATCGCTCCTATTAGGGTGTATAATCACCTATCTAGAGAAATCCTTTTGTTTCTTAAATCTAATTCGATGTTGTCCCTTTTCGGGAAGACGGTGGCTAGCTACCACCGTTGGTGATATATATACATTCGATAAACTCAAGCGAAATGAGTGGTCGGTCATGTGAGGGTCGGGTTGCAAGGCGTTCTTGTTGAACCCAGTGTATTCGCCTCTAGAGATACATTATCGGCAGGTGGTCCCATACCTTGTCAGAGTTGGAATCCAATCTCCAATAAGCACATGCGGTTTTGATTGTATACCACATATGTAGAGCGTGAGATGCAAGCGTTCTACTAGATTCTAATTACTTGTATTTAGACATTATTATAATATCAGACAAGATATTGGTTTCAAAAATGTTTTGGGTTATCGTAAGGTAAAAACCGTCTGTATTTATGTGTGGTTTTGGTCTTACGATTTCCTTTTCTTTCGAAAAGATTTTAACTTTAAAATCAGGTTGTGTGATATCCTAAATACTGTTCGAGTTTTTTCTCACTCTGGTTCACCAGGCTGACCCGGTGTTTTGTAAATGCTCGGGTTAGCCCGGGGTGTACAGGTTCAGGTTATCGGATGCTGTAAAGAGACAAGCTGGAAGAGTTCAGACGTATGATATTATATAGCTACTATTCCACTAAGTGTTGTATATGGGAACAGGTTACTATAACTGTTCCGTTGTGTGATGTACTTTGATATTGTAAGTTTTACCTAAATCTTTCAATAAAGTCATTTCTTTATTATATTTTATTCCACTGCGATGTGAGACTCTGTGTTGTGTTGGTTCTCCTTCTTCTTCTATTCTAATATTTCTTTCTTATCTCAGCCTCTAAATTCTTTCTAATAACATTCCAGTGTTTTCGATGTTTGGAAGGTCGGCATGAGTTACGGTAAAGGTATTTATGTCGATTTCCGGGGCCGAAAATCCTTGGGTCATTACAGTGGTACCAGAGCTATTGGTTTAGTGATAACCTTGGCTCTGTTGCGTAACTCGATAGAGATGGGGTTAGTAATACCCTAGATTGAGTTGGTTATATAAGAGCGCGTATTTGTAATTTGATATAAAATTATTTCTTTGAAATTATTTTTGCCCAATTTATTTTATAATAAAAGTAATGATTTTCTCAATTTATTATAATATGGGAAATCGATTGATCTGTTAATGTTGATTTGAGTGATATGTTTGAATTGTGTTGTTGGTTGCTTGAATATAAATCTGAAAATAGATAGTCTTAGTTTAAAACCAATATGAAATAAATAAGTTGGATAAACCAATCCAGATTAATAAACCTGAATCGATAATTAAAGAAACAAATGAAGTGATTATAAATAATTATAATCTCATGTGGATAGATTGTGTGTAAAATTGGTTGGATCGTATGATATGGATATTTGAACCTAATTAATGTTGATTTGAGGACTAATGAAATTTAGTTGAGTTGAGAACAGGTGTAGAAGTGCCAATTCAGCTTTAAAATCCATCCAAGAGAAAATTCTGGAGTTAATTGAATCCACTTTGAATAGAGCTGCATAATAACTAAGAAAGCTCGAATATAAATTATCGCTTACCGCATAATAACGCTCGCAGAAAGGTACGTCTACGCAAAATATGAAATTTTGGTTTTTATTTGGGTTTTGAGTTTGGTTTTTGAATTTTTCCTACCCTATTGGTCGATGTATATATATTTCTTGAACCTGCGATATTGCAGATGTCCTCCGTGCATGGGAGACTCTACCAAAAAATTTCCAAAATTTAAGGTGTTAGAATTTTTTTTAAAGATTTTTGGAAAATTCTATTATTGGGAATAAATTTGTTTTAAAACAAATTAGATCAGTTTTGGAAATAAAAATCGAGTTTCAAATTTAGTTTTGTAAAGATAACGGGTTTGTAACATTCTTTCTTACCTTAGCAATTTCGAGGACGAAATTTTTTTAAGGGGGGAAGAATGTAACGACCCGGATTTTTGCCGTCAAATATTTAATTTAAATTATTATTTTAAATATTATATTTGGAATATTAATGGGTTTTAATATTGAATTCGTTATTTAAAAATGAAGTTTGAACGTTAATTTTATTTATAATATAAACGAGCTCGAAATCGCGCGGCGGTTCGTAATATGGGGTTTTGAACTTCAACTGAATATACAAAATCCATTTTTAGTCGGATTTTTGTGAAACGAGAAATGTTGGAACCGTATTGATGGTAATTTTCATATGAAAGAGAAAAATTCAGATTTTGTGTTATAATTTATTTGTTATGGCCAAATCAAATTTTGAAATAATCGCTGTGGAAAATCATTATTTAAATATATGCGTTAAAATAGCCGTTTTGCAAACGGACTCAGATTTTGACGAAATTAGTTTCATTAGAACCGTAACGTTAAATTATTGTACGGTGTTGAATTGCGTGGCAAACTGATGTCGTATGTGACCACGGCAGCCACAAACGCCTTTTCAATTTCTATAGTGCGTACTTAATTTAATAAAGGTTTATTTGGGTATAACTTGAACAGACGATCGAACTAAGCCACGAAACCAATTCCGTTGAGTTCGTATCGTCGATTATAGTCAGGATAGGTACATAGTTTGTTATTTTTGGAGACCGTGAAATTTGGTGTTCAGAATGGCATTGCGGTGCGCGTAAAAATAGCCTACCGCGGAAACAGTCTCAGAATGCGACGAAACTAGTGCCGTTGGGTTCGTATTGAAGAATTATTTTAAGATTTCAAGGTTTCAAGTTGATTTGATTTACCTAGTGATCGTGTTTATTTCTGGTTTTATAAAGGAAATTTTTTCATACGACCTCGGATTTCGACGAAACTTATCCCATTGGGTCCGGAATACCTTTTTACACTAAGATTAGCTTTTTTATCAGTAAACAGAAGTCGTTTGTGGTGGTTTCTGCATGTTATTTCGCAGGAAGTTTCACAAATAATAATTTAATAGATTAATACCACTATATATATATATATACTCTTCTGATATCAAACCCTCGTCAAACTGATATCCGTGGTCAACAGACCCTTTTCTTTTCCGCCTCCACACCAAATCCACGAACAAGACCTTCTAACTTTATCTAATTCAAATCTTTCGATCAAATCACTCCTACCCGAAATCATATACTACGGAAATCGCCGCATTTAAGGGCCTTGCGTTGGAGACTGGTGACGCTTGGTGTGGCAAGGCTCGGGGAGGAGAATGAGGGAAGCTCAGGCGATGGAGGTGGGCATGGCAGATCGGAGTTCGGTGGATAGGGTGGTGCGATAAAGGGGAGGCCAGGCAAAGGTCAAGGGACCTGAAGCGCTCGGAGAGGTGGGAAGTGATGATCATCCGATCAACTTTGGTGCGACGGTGACAGTTTAGGGCAAATGGCGGCCTGTATGTTTTCACCAAATTGCAAAGGGAATCATGTGGGGCGGGGGGGAGGGGGGGGTCTGATAACCGAAGCAGTTGGGTTTGTTTCAACGTAAAAAATAAATTTCGTAATTTTACTTAAGCTTTGTTAATTTAAACTATGGTATGAAATGGTAGGTTGATTACGAACTGGAGAAAACGGTGGTTGGTTTTAAAACCTGGACCTTAAACGAGAAAGCTGAGTTGTGGAAATTGGTCACAACTAAAGGACAGCGTGGTCTGTGTATTCAAAAGTAAAAGGGAACGTTGTTTTGGTTTTAAGGGTATGGGAGCTGTGAAGAACAAAGAAACGAAGAGAAAAACTTGCCTGGAACATTTAAAAGTAGAAATGAAGTGGTGATCCATCCTTAAACCAACAGAATCAATGCCAAGCCTTGGGAGTAAGGTAGAAGAACAAACGGTGTCTTAAACCAAAATGAACAGGATGGCTTCATTAAGGTTAATAAACAATTATCTAAAAATAAAGTATAACTAAGGATTAATTAAGTTAGTTAATTTATTCATATAACTAAAAATCGTGATAACTTATTTGGTAAATTTGATGCAGGAACAAACGTGCCGAAGGAACCAGGGAACCAAGTCAAAAGTGAAATATGATCGGCCATTACTTTTTATAAAACGTAATTAGTTTAAATTAAACTATACTTAATTGTTAAATTATATTTAAATTGTATAGATGTCAATATCTCGCACATATATTTACAGAATTGGACAAGAAATATACCGTTGGAATCATCTTGAGGGATACAACGTCTTGGAACAGATCTGGATGCAACTGAAATCGACCGGGATTTTTGATTAAATTAAACACCCAATTAATTTAATTAAAACTCACCGTTTAAAACAACGGTATCAAATCAAGGTGAGTTAAACTCACTCAGTTTTCCCATCTATATTTTATATAAATTGGGTTTTTATTTTGTGTGCTCTGCTTGCTAATGGTTGACTGTTTGCTAGTATTACATTTATTTATTGACACGACTAATGAAATTAAACCGTCGTTTAATTTCAGTGAAATACCAAATCGTTATTTTAACGATCGGTTCTGATAAAGGTAACTTACCTTGTTGGTCACGTTTATAAAATAAATGTGTTTAATGGTTTGAATGGTTTAATCTGTTGAATTGAATGATCTGGTTTGTGATAACCGTTTTGTATACAGGGAAGAACAGGCTGGAGGGCTTCAACCGGATTCCTCAAATATATTAGTTATTTTCATATTTTCATATATGAACTGTTATTAATGGGTTATTGATTTTAGTAGTGATCATTGACTGAAAAACCAACATGCGTTGTGTTTTAACCAATGAGCCATATTGGTTGAGTAATCGGCAGTAAATGGCCTAAAAGTAAATCGTTTTGGTTATATTGATTTACCGTCAGGTGAACTGATAGAACTGAAGTTATAAAACTTATTGTGACGGCAAGGAATTTCGCTCGGTCCGAACCAGTCGCTAAACCGATCAAGGCCGTTCGAAACGCCCTATCGTTTGAGAACAGGACAAAACAGAACGCATACAGAAGAACATTTCACTGTATATTACAACAATGCATCAGATTACAAGAATATACAGAGTATAAATGAATATTACACAGAAATATCAGAGATTTAAATTACATTTAAATACATAGCAGCGGAAAGTAATACAATAAACAACTAGAAGAGATATACGGATACAAAGCTTTCCGGATATCATTCCAGCTGTAAACCAGGATCATGTGAATATAAATCTGCAAACCCAAAACTACTAGCTGCCCGTGTCAAAATAGGGGCACCCAGAGTTTAGGTTAAAACAATAAACTCCAGGTCAATCATGTGACTGGTGTGAGAACTAAAAACAGTTATTAATCTTTATTTTCAAAGTTAGGTAAATCAAGGGACCACGCCGTATAACACGGAACGAGTTTCCTCCCAAGAATACCAGTGCATAAAACAAACAGTGCAATGCTAAATAAAGAAAAATGAAGCTGTTATAAGACCCAGGTCCCATCACACAATGCAAGGCAGCCGAAGATAGGGTTTTCCCTTATAACAGCCAAAGAATGCTTGATACGTTTAAAACAAATTGTTTGATACTATAATAAGTGCATAGTGTATAAAACAACTTCAAATCATAAGTATCAATCATAGGCGGCATGGGTACCATATATCATGTCGCCATACTAGTTTTACAATTAAAACCGCAAATGTCACGTATTTGGAAATTGGATTTCCGTCTATGAACCGAGGCAAAAGATAGTCCTCAACCGATTCGAGACGCTCTAGCCCGTGTCTCAGGAACAGCCGCAACTGCCCCTTGGATCGTCAGGGCCGGTCCACACGGAGTGGATTATTATGCCTGAACAATACGTCTCCCCACCCTATGGGGTGTAAGTCTGGTCCGTCAGCCGACCAGAATGCATTCGGCCGAAACCGATATAACCGAGGCGCCTCGCAACCGCAACAACCACATAAGTCAAACTCGTCAGGGCGTGTAAAACCACTGACGCCACTTCTAGCTAGAAAGAAACGCAAGTCCTCCCTGATGTCCTCTCCCGTTTTTGGTTCATACCGGGTGTGAAACTCGCGATGCAAACGTTACACAAAGCTACGCCACAAAGGCCGTGCTTTGATCATCACCACAAGACTTTTCTTTTCAACAGAAGCCTCGATCAATTGCCACTTAGGCATGCCACACAGGCAATTCACTCCATGCGTTTGATATCCATCAATATATATTTAATAGAGATCAATCACACAGACTAAAATCCAATGTCAGACACACAGTCCATTTACAAGTCCGTTCTGGGTCTGAACAAAACCGGAGGCACCTAGTACCCCGCATATCCATCGATCTCCAAGTACGTCTGGACGATCACTAACTGTTTCCATCTTCTTGGGTGTACAGCCCAATCAAGATCATCAGTTATCACCCAAACGACGTGAAGACCTCCGGTCTTCGACCATCGTCTTCTTCTTCGACTTATCGTCGTATCAGTTATTCAGAATGGGATAAACCCGGACTTTCCGAATAACTCGCGTATATTTTAAATAAGTGTTACATAAACACAACATACGCCTCATTCCAATTCATCAGTCACTAACCGTAAATTAATCAAGAGAATAATTCCCCAAATATTAACCCCGAAGGCCGAAACCAACATCAGATCAATATCCAGAAAACCATTCTGCTTAGCTAACCGACAGTTAGTTTCTAATTTCACATTCATAGGGAAAGATTCCCATTAATTTTATCAAAGATAAATTTCTTGAATTTATTCTTTAATCTATTTTTGAATATCAATTCAAAACTAGTCGGGATTAACGAACCTTACCGAAGTAATCATTTGTTTTAATTTCCCAATCCCAACCTATTCATCCCATGAAGTAAAACTGGTAATACTTCATATCTAACACCACAGTGTTATCGGTAAATTCAATTACCATTTCTCGTTCAAATCTAATTAAAGATTTAACTATCGCCTGGAGCAAAACTGGTGATACTCCATTTTCGATCATTTCAATCTAATTAAAGATTCATTAAAACTCCACTTAGTTTTAATCTTTGACTGGGTTAAAGAATCAGTGTCATTTAAAACACAGTTCACGATAAACCCAAAGTCACATTCATTAATTATCGGGTTAAAGAACGAGTGTTGTTTAAAGCACTGTTCACGATAAACCCAAAAATCAATATCCATTCAATTCCAATTAAATATCATTTAATTGGTACACTTCATTAAATCTAAATAAAAAGATTTAATCTTTTCTCAACTGGGTTCAAGAACAGTGTTAGTGAAGACACCATTCACGACAAACCCAAATCACATTCGATATTCAATACAAGGCTCTGAATAGAAAATATATCGGCTTATATTCAATATCGAATTCCACGACTGACAAATGTCGTATTGGAAATAACGATATAAATATATATCTTTCAAATTTCCATAACCACACATGTATAATCACGAATTCCAACATCGAAATATTCCGAAGACAATTTCGATTCAAATCCACTCCAATGCAATAATTGGAAATTTTGGTTATTTTCAAAACCATTTCAAATTCAATTTATTTATTTAAAAATAAATAGAATTATAATTCTAGTTCAAAACTAGTTCATTTCGATAAAAATCTATTTTTATCTTTTCAAATATGGAGTTTTTCATCCCAATTCTTCTCAAATCATTTCTTATGATTTTACACAAATTATTACTATTTTTAATAATTTTATCAAGGCCCGTACAGTCGATTTCCAACAACGGCCATCGAACTGCACTTACAGCGAACTTTTTCGAATTTGATTTGGACATAATTCCAAACCCAACCGTTAGATTTCAAATTTCTAATATCCGTTAGAAAGCTCTTTTCGATACGAACCCAACGGTTCCGGTTTTAGGAGAATCCGACGGTCGGATCTCCCGTAATGTCCGTTTGAAATAAATGGTCGAAATTCACGAACTGCCGCGGCGCGGCGCGTTCTATTCAGGCCATTTATATTATATATATAATATATATAATATATACTTCGTCGATTTCTATTTAAAACGAATTATATAAATAGTTTTGAATTCGTTTCAAAAACATTTTCAACTTCCATTTCAATTCAAATCAAAATTGAATTCTTCTTTATAAATTCGTTTTAAAATTCATTTCTATTCAATTCAAATTTCAATTCAATTTGAATTCATTTCAATTCACTTTCAATTCAATTCGAATTCGTTTTCAATTTAATTTATTTCGAAATCGTTTTCAATTCAATTCATTTCGAAATCGTTTTCAATTCAATTCATTTCGAAATCGTTTTTAATTCAATTCATTTCGAAATCGTTTTCAATTCAATTCATTTCGAAATCGTTTTCAATTCAATTCATTTCGAAATCGTTTTCAATTCATTTCATTTCGAAATCGTTTTCAATTCATTTCATTTCGAAATCGTTTTCAATTCATTTCATTTCGAAATCGTTTTATATTCAATTCATTTCATTTCGAAATCGTTTTCAATTCATTTCATTTAGAAATCGTTTTCAATTCATTTCATTTCGAAATCGTTTTATATTCAATTCATTTCGAAATGAATAAAATCGATATAAATATCGTTCACGTCAAAATGGCGTCAATCTAATCAACAGGGCTCCATAAATTTCTATTTTCAAATATCCTATTTCAAATATTTCTTTTTCAAAATAGTTGTTATTATCAAAATATTTCGTTCAACACATAACCAATCTCAATGAATGAGTACTGTCAACACATGAACCTTTATTTTATATTGATAAAGATGTAAACTTTATTATTAAAATATTTCGTTCAACACATGACCAATCTCAATGAATGAGTACTGTCAACACATGAACCTTTATTTTATAATATTCTTATTTTTCAAATTGGAATGAGGCCCAATAAATTACCATATAAAGTTAATTATATGGATTTTCATACATTACACACATGTAATAGCATTGAAAAATAATCAACCATCAACCAAAGTGCACTACACTGTATAAGCATCAAATATAGATATCTAACGCTTATAACAGCCTGTCAATCAATCGATCGACATATTTAATCAATCAGGATGAGTGAACTTCAAATTTCATCCTAACACACGTGTGGGGTTTCAAACAATCAAACACATATTTTATTTGTGCAGTTGGGCGATGTGTAAAATTTATCGTCCCAATTAATGTCATTCAAATAGGTGTACACAAACAAACCGTCCGGTTTGTAAATGAATATTTATTTATTCACATTCACGTTAAAAATTATATTTTTAACGATAAAACATTTTATTTCAACCTATGAATTTCTATTCAATTCATTTATTAAATAAAATGATATTTTTTTTTCTAACATATTTTAGAAAATTTCGGCGGCATAACGGCACGATACTAGAAACGGGACGAGGCCTAGCCTTATCCCCGGTCTAGTGAAGGCCCATGCCATTCACACATCAATCAAATCAATTCGTTATGTAAACCACAAAATTTGGAGTAAGAGTCTAACCTAGCCTTACTCCTTCGCCTTATAACGGCGCACGTCTAATCCTAACCAATTTATCGATTCGATTTTTCACACCACAAACCACATTCAAACCAATATCGCAATCAATCACCAAACAGCCAAACAGACAAGTCCATGGTCTGTGGACGATTGTGTCGGGTGCTACTAAGCACCGTCTGCATCCTAGTATATATATATAACTAGAAAAATTAAATTGAAAGGTGAGAAGCTCTCACATATAGCTATCCTAGCTCCACGGCACTTCTAACGCAGGAAATCTTCGCCAACTCGCCTTTTTATCGCCTTTGTTGCCCGTAGCCACTACATATATAAAAATCGAATTTTTATTTCAAAGTTCAATATATAAAAATCGAATTTTTATTTCAAAGTTCAATATATAAAAATCGAATTTTTATTTCAAAGTTCAATATATAAAAATCGAATTTTTATTTCAAAGTTCAATATATAAAAATCGAATTTTTATTTCAAAGTTCAATATATAAAAATCGAATTTTTATTTCAAAGTTCAATATATAAAAATCGAATTTTTATTTCAAAGTTCAATATATAAAAATCCCATTTCAAAAATATAGATTTCACCTTTATAAAAATAAAGTTTTTGCCTTTATAAAAATAAAGTTTTCGCCTTTATAAAAATCACCAATTTATTTCAACGTATATAAAATAAAAATCAGATTTTTATTTCGCTACATATACAAAGATGATATCTTTATATTCTCTATCCTATAAAGATTATATTTTTAATACTTTAAAAATATAAAAATCATATTTTTAATATTTCTATATAGTAAAGACAATATTTTTAATACTTTAAAAATATAAAAATCATATTTTTATTTCCTTTACACATACAAAGATGATATTTCTATATCCTCTATCACATAAAGATTTCGCCTTTATAAAAATAAAGACTTCGCCTTTTTCATATTTTAAAGATTTCTAAATAAAATCATTGCTTTCTAACCTAAAATAAAAATCAGTTTTAACGTATATAAAAAAATCGGTTTTAACGTATATAAAAAATCGGTTTTAACATATATAAAAAATCAGTTTTAACATATATAAAAAATCAGTTTTAACATATATAAAAAATCAGTTTTAACATATATAAAAAATCAGTTTTAACATATATAAAAAATCAGTTTTAACATATATAAAAAATCAGTTTTAATCTAAACGAAATCAGTATTTAAATCTAAATAAAATCAGTATTTAAATCTAAACGAAATCAGTATTTTTAAAAACTTACGGGTCCTCTCTTTCGGGGGGGCGCTGGTGGTTGCTCAGAGGGGGTCGGAGGTTGCTCGCCGGGGAAGGGCTGCTCTGTCGTGGCGGATGACGGGGAGGGGGCGCTGCGGTCTATCGCGGAGGAGGAGAGAGCGAGAGGACGTCGGGGAGATGGCGGCTCAGCAACTGGAGGAGGTGGCAGTGAACGTCGAGGCGGCGGTGGGGTGAACGGAGGTGGGGTTTCGTCTCGATTCGATTCCTTTTTTTTTTTTTCTAATCTGAACTGAAATAGAAACGGGGGGGGGGGGGGGGCAGAACGAAGATAAAAGGGGGGGGGGGGAAGAAAAGTGTTTTTATTATTATTATTATTATTTAATTATTTTAAATTTTACTTTATAAAGCAACTTTTATTTTCGACCTCAAAACGAGGCCCACCGCCTGTCGTCCATAGCGTTTTACCCCCATTCCGAACACAATGGGATATGTATCGCAAGCTGATTTGATCGTTTGAATCAGTTTCCGTTTAATTTACATTTAAATCACTATATTGAATTTTAAACGTACATTTCAAATTACCGGGGTCACATACTAACTAGAAAAATTCCTGAAAAATATTTTCTAGCTTCGTATTGACGATACGGTCCTAACAAAACTAGTTTCGTCGAATTCTGAGACCGTTAGAAAAATGGCCAACTTCCAGTCGATTAAAATCAACTAAAACTGGTCAAACGCGTTTTCTTTCGCCACGCTCACATATTGATTCTAGAAATTATGAAATTTGAAACCTAGCAATAATTTAACATCACGGACCCAACAAAACTGGTTTCGTCGAAATCCGAGGTCGTTTGCAAAATGTCCATTTTTAAGGGCCTGAATTCCATAGCGACTATTCAATAATTTCAACTGGACATATCTTTTGATTCCCGCTACGAACTTTTGATTTTTCGGATTCGTTGGAAAGATACTCACTATTAGATTCCATTATTTTTGGTTTCACTAAAATCCGGATTGTTTTGCACCCGGTACATTCAATTGAAGTTTGAAATCGAATTATCGAACTACCGCGCCATTTTCAATTCTATTTATAATTATATATAAACATTTATATTCTAACGACGACGTATATAAAATATACGTTCGAATTATATTCAAAATAAATTTCCTCGTCGATATTATTTAAAATAATTCATTTTAAATATTCAAAATTCGCTAAAATTGCCAAAATAAAAATTTCAAACTGGCTCGCATTTTACGGGTTGTTACACTTATTTTATAACTAAAGATGGATTTTGAAATATATATTTTGAATAAAAACTTATTAAAAGGGAAATAAATATTTATGTTTATAATTAAGAGTAAATTGATTTTATAAAGTCAATTCTGATGTTAATCATATTTGTAAATGTGAGAATAAGCAAATTTATCTAACGGTTAAGTTTGGATAATTGTTTTAAAGAAATTTAATGGAATTATTTAAATTAATTAATATTATTATTAATTAATTTAAAAGGGGAAACGAGCTGGAACAGGTTAATAAGATAATCATGTTTTGAGTGACTAAATCGACTCTTTAATTGAAATTGATTACTAATATACTGTGGTTTGAATATAAAATAGTTTAATGAATATTATTAGATTATAATAAGATTTTTAAAAGGAGATTTAGGATAAAAGGTTTTATAATAAAACAAAGTTACAAAAAGGGGTTTGAGGTGTTATATCGTTAATTCTAAATTAACATTACTTAAGAAGATGGGATTAAGTACAATTGGAATTGAAATAAGGATTCCAAGCAGGAAATGATGTAATAAAATTGAAAAGAGATTTAAAGAGGTGAATTTGGATAAAGAAGAGGGTCATAAGGTTATGTAACAAAATCTCGTTTTTAAATGAAATGGTTTAAAAAGGGAAAGGGTAAAAAGTGGTGTTTTATATAGAAGTGCTAAAAATTGAATTAAGAAAGATGGTTAAATCCGAGAAAGAGAATTCCAAAATAATAAGAAGGGTTTTGAAAGCGTATTTTTGAATATAATAGTTAAATGGAATTTGATTTGAGATTGGAATGAAATATTGGTTTTGGATTACAACTTATATTTATCTTAAGGTATGAATGTTGTTGAGCAAGGTCTGAGAGGTAATTAAAACACCCCAACTTGAACAACATCAGGATTATCTGAAGATGATATTAGTTGGTAATCGAGAAAGAGGTTAGTGATAATTTATTTATTTTATTAGAGAAATAATAACGCAACATTTTTGGTGAAAATTTGGTGTATATATATATACTAAGGGTTCCAAAGTAAAAAGGGAATCGCGAAAAGTTACAACGACATTTTCGAACTAGAAGAAAATGTAAAGTTGAATTCTATTCTATGGATCGCTATTCCAAGTAATGAATTAAACGATATTTCGTAATGTTATTTTACTTGTAATAAGTTAAATCGATTTCCAATATTGAGCAATAATGTAACTAATGTTTTGAAAGTGAAAATAGGAAACTGGATATAAAGGTGAATTTGTTTAAAGATAATCTTATGTTAAATAAGAAGCGAGGAAACTATATTCTCAATATCAAAATATTTAAGAGTTTTGAATTTACATTTGTTTTTAAATTAAAAGACCATGTGGTGTTGAATATTGAACCAGTGAACTCACTAGACTGTCATGATTGAAACACTGTTTATTTTGATAGTTAAGTCACCGACTATCAAATCTGTCCAATACGATTGTTGGCACGGAATGACCGGGATCAAATTTATATTCGAAAACCATTCCGACCAACAAATACGTGAAGATATCAGGAGATGATTGAGATGGAGCATTGAAGACCGTGGATCTCCATTAAACGGAAGAATCACTAACAATCTTTGGTTAGCTCCCAGAGATAAACTGTGATTCTATCGTGGTTGGAATCTATGGGTTGCAAGGACTACTCGTTACTGATCCATGGGGTGATTTCGATATGAGATGCAGTAGCAGAGTACCTTCGGTTCATCCTGTTCCTGGATTACTTGTATGGACGAATGTCTGACAGAGTATTTCCTAAAACCACGTACGTTGATTTTTACAAATATACCGAGTGGTGGCAAAGAGGGGCACTTCTTTAAAACCCAGAATATATTTGTGAACATCAATTAGTGATTTGACAGATCTGACGATGTGGCATTCAATGTGAATGGTGACCATGTGTTCTAGAAGTTAATCAAAACCTCAAGCCTCATCAACCGGGAAATGACAGAAATCGGGCAGGCAGCATGGCTATGTGGGTCGCTCCCATTAGGGTGTATAATCACCTATCTAAAGAAATCCTTTTGTTTCTTAAATCTATTTCGATGTTGTCCCTTTTCGGGAAGACGGTGGCTAGCTACCACCGTTGGTGATATACATTCGATACACTCAAGCGAAATGAGTGGTCGGTCATGTGAGGGCCGGGTTGCAAGGCATTCTGTTGAACCCAGAGTATTCGCCTCTAGAGATACGTTATCGGCAGGTGATCCCATACCTTGTCAGGGTTGGAATCCAATCTCCAATAAGCGCCTGCGGTTTTGATTGTATACTATATATGTAGAGCGTGAGATGCAAGCGTTCTACTAGATTCTAATTACTTGTATTTAGACATTACTATAATATCAGACAAGATATTGGTTTCAAAAATGTTTTGGGTTATCGTAAGGTAAAAACTGTCCGTATTTATGTGTGGATTTGGTCTTACGATTATCATCTTCTTTCGAAAAGATTTTAAATTTAGAATCAGGTTGTGTGATATCCTAAATACTGTTCGAGTTTTTTCTCACTCTGGTTCCCCAGACTGACCCGGTGTTTTGTAAATGCTCGGGTTAGCCCGGTGTGTACAGGTTCGGTTTATCGAATGCTGTAAAGAGACGAGCTGGAAGAGTTCAGACGTATGATATTATATAGCTACTATTCTGTTGTGTGTTGTATATGGGAACAGGTTATTATAACTGTCCCGTTGTGTGATGTACTCTGATATTGTAAGTTTTACCTAAAGCTCTCAATAAAGTTATTTCTGTATTATATTTTATTCCGCTGCGATGTGAAACTCTGTGTTGTGTTGGTTCTCCTTCTTCTTCCATTCTAATATTTCTTTCTTTCTTATCTCACCCTCTAAATTATTTCTAATAACATTCCAGTGTTTTCGGTGTTTGGAAGGTCGGCATGAGTTACAGCAAAGGTATTTATGTCGATTTCCTGGGCCGAAAATCCTATGGTCATTACAACATCTTTGCTAATGACAAATAAAAAGATAATTTTTATTTTCATTATTTGAGTGCGATTTATATTTTATACTTTAACAAATAAAAAGAAATATTTTTATTTGTATATAGTTTTAATGTATGATATGACACACGTAAAAATGTTTAATTTAATTTGCATACAAACTCTAATATGTATTCTGACAATAGAAATGTCTCTTTAATTTATACCCAAATTATAATGTGTATATTAGCAATAAACATGTCCCTTTAATATACACACAAATTCTAATGTGTATATTGACAATAAAAATGTCACTTTAATATATACATAAATTCTAATGTGTATATCGATAATCAGGATGATTCTATAATTTGCATACAAACTCTATTTCAACAAAATACATAAAGAGTAATACATTCATTTTTGTTGACAATTCTAGTTCAACAAAACGATTAAAAAGTGATACATTCATTTTTGTTGACAGTTCTAGTTCAACAAAATGATTAAAAAGTGATTCATTCATTTTGTTGACAATTCTATTTCAACAAAATGATTAAAATGATATTTTTCATTTTTTTGTGAACAATTCTA
This sequence comes from Allium sativum, assembly GCA_030737875.1. Taxonomy (NCBI): domain Eukaryota; kingdom Viridiplantae; phylum Streptophyta; class Magnoliopsida; order Asparagales; family Amaryllidaceae; genus Allium; species Allium sativum. The sequence continues at coordinate 1,024,213,530 of CM060912.1, forward strand.
GTTTAACAAAATTAATATAAGTGACAATTCCATATTGTTAAAATTCTAGTTTAACAAAATGAATATTAATGATATTTCATATTGTTAACAATTCTAATTTACAAAATGAATATTTTTGTTGTAACACAAATCTATTTACTAAAAATGCTATTTGTGTTTTGACACAAACCTATTTAACAAAAATACTATTTTTGTTTTTACACAAATCTATTCAACATAAATGTTACTTTCGGTTTACCTCAAATCTATTTAACAAAAATGTAATTTTTGTTTTCAGCCGTCATATTTTGAAAAAAATGTAAATTTTTTTCCACTATTATATTTTGACAAAAATGATTATTTCGGTTCAACTAATCTATTTTGACCAAAAATGCATATTTCGTTTCAACTAATCTATTTTGAAAAAAATGAATATTTTGACAAAAATGTATATTTTGATTCAACTAATCTATTTCAACAAAACAATAAAAATGATGACTTTGTTTTGTCGACAAATCCATTTCAATAAAACAATAAAAATGATAACTTTGTTTTATCGACAATTCTAATTCAACAAAACAAATAAAAGTGATATGTTTGTTTTGTTGGCAATTCTAATTCAACAAAACAAATAAAAGTGATATGTTTGTTTTGTCGACAATTCTAATTTAACAAAACAAATAAAAGTGATATGTTTGTTTATAAAATATGTTTTCTAACATACATGACATATTGTGTTACATAAATTTTCCTATGTAATCTAATGACAAATAAAAGAATAATTTATTTGTTTACATTTTTCTATTTAACTTAACAATTAAAAATGATAATTTTATTTGTTTACAATTTCTATCTAACAAGAATGATATTATTGTTTTAACACAAATCCATCTGACAAAAATGTTATTTTTGTTCTAACCATTATATTTTGACAAAAGTGACAAATTTGGTTTCAACTATTATAATTTGAAAAAAGTGACAAATTGGTTTTAACTTTTATAATTTGAAAAAAGTGACAAATTTGATTTCAACTTTTATAATTTGACGAAAGTGACAAATTGATTTCAACTTTTATAATTTGACCAAAGCGACAAACTGATTTCAACTTTTAAAATTTGACAAAAGTGACAAATTAGTTTCTGCTATTATAATTTGACAAAAGTGAAAAATTGGTTTCAACTATTATAATTTGAAAAAAGTGACAAATTGGTTTCAACTATAATAATTTGACAAAAGTGACAAATTGATTTCAACTATTATAATTTGACAAAAGTGAAAAATTGGTTTTAACTAATGTGTTTTGACAAAAATGTATATTTTTGTTCAACAATTCTAGTTTGACAAAAATGTATGTTTTTGTTTCCACTATACTAATTGGCAAAAATGAATGTTTTTGTTCAACTAAACTATATTGACAAAAATAAATATTTTTATTCAACTAAACTATATTGACAAAAATGAATATTTTTATTCAACTAAACTATATTGACAAAATGAATATTTTTGTTCAATTAAACTATATTGACAAAATGAATATTTTTATTCTAATATAACATTTTTAACAAAAATGACATGTTTCATTCTAATATGACATTCAAATAAAAATGACATGTTTCATTCGCAAAATATGAATACAACTAAATGGCATATTTTATTTCAAAATATGAATACAACTAAATGATTACAAGTGATAGTTTCATCGTTTTACTTTTCTATTTCAAACCATGAACAATTTTCATATTTCTACATTCAATAAAAATGTAATTTTTATTGCTTCAAACACTTTTCATATCATATATGAATATTTTTCATATCTTGTACATTAAATAAAAATGTAAATTTTATTGTATACTTATTCCATTTTAAAACAATGAATATTTTTATCTGCATATATATAATAAAATATTATTTAATTGAATAAGAAAATTCTTTTAACAATCATGAATATTTTTATATATACAATAAAAATTTGATTTTTATTGTAAGCATAGTCTAGATCTACACAATTCAATCCAATTAATTCGTTTCAAACACAAACAACCAGATCTGATCTCATACATCACACACATGAATTTTAATAGCGAATGAATAATGATTTGCCAAGCATAGCGATTTATTTTAATTATTAATTCAGAAATCTCACATTGGTGAATTTTTCAAAAATTTAGAGTGCTCCGTTTCAGCTCTGGTCTATTCCATGCTGTAGATGTCGTTTTTCTGATTCCAACGGATCCAAAACCGTCCAATTCTGTTTTGTTTTGAACGAGTTATGATCATTTATCAGTTAATTACATTATTAATATAATAAAACAATTTTAACTAAACTTTTCCTTTACCCTCTTTACCCCTTCATCATCGTTATTTCTCTGTAATACGCTCCCATCCTCGCAATGAAGAAGCACCGTGCGCCGCCACCTCGGTCATCAGAACCACCATCCATCTCCTCCACGACATGCGCCGCCACACCCCCTTTCACTGCCTAAGAGCTTGGTCAACTCGGTAGGGCCCTCCTCTTGGACAACCGTCGCGAACTGGACGTGTTCTGCTCGAATTTCGAGCCAATCCCTCTACTAAATTTCATCTCGACCGTATAGAATGGAAGATCGTGGAAAGTATTACGGTTTTAGTTTTAGAGTTAGGATTAAATTCGAATTAGGTTGGGATAATTCTCGGATTGAATTGGGGACAGGTTTGGCTATTCATTTTTTAGGCCGGCAGCTACGGTTTTTCAATTAGGGTTAGGGTTGAAGATTATTGTCCTATTTAAAATATAATATTCATTTAATTCATTAATTCACAAAATAGCCCGTTAATTCCAACTACCTCCAAATCCAGCCCAACCAATGTTGCCTCCAGCCAAATACCTATATTCCGGACACAACGGGCTTGGTCCCATCAGCCCGTTTGATCGTCTCAGCCCACTTTTCTTTATTTTAAAATATAAATCATTTAATTATTTAATTTGATCGTACATTTTAATTTACCGGGGTCACATACTGACTCTAAAAATTCCAGAAAAAATATTTCTAGTTATGTTTTGACAATAAGGTCCTAACAAAATTAACTTTGTCGAATTTAGAGCCCGTCTGAAAAATGGCCATTTTCTGGTCGATTAGATTTGACTGAAATTGACAAAACACATTTTCTTTTGCCACACTCACATATTAATTCTAAAAATTATGAAAATTGGAATCTTACAATAATTTGACATTCCGGATCCAATAAAAGTGGTTTCATTGAAAACGGAGGTCGTTAGCAAAATGGCTATTTTTAATATTAAAATGATATATATAAATTCCATAGCGAGTATTCTGAATATTCAACTGGGCATTGTAACGACCCAGAAAATCTGAACCAATTTAAAATTTTTAAATTGGCTAAAATAATGGATTTTAAATATTTAAAATAAATATTTTAAGTAATGGCAATGAAAAGTGGGTTTGAATCAACATTTGAAAACGAATATAATTAATTATAATTATAAACAAGGCCTGAAAAGGCGCTGCAGTTTCAAAAATTGAATTCAAACTTTGTCGGACTGTACCGGGTGCAAGACAAAACGGATTTGAGAGAAACCAAAAATATTTAAATCTTTTAGTGAATACCTTTCTAACGAATCTGAAAAATCAAATTTTCATAGCGGAAAGCAAAAGTTATGACCAAATGAATTTTCAGAAAGGTCGCTATTGAATTTATATAGCCCGTGAAATTGGCCATTTTGCATACGACCTCGGAATTCGACGAAACCACTTTTGTTGGATCCGGGATGTGAAGTTATTGCTAGGTTTCAAATTTCATAATTTTTGAAGCTTGTATGTGAGCGTGGAAAAGGAAAACGTGTTTTGGTTAATTACAGTTAAATTGGATCGACCAGAAATGGACCTTTTTGCAAACAGTCTCAGAATTCAACGAAACTAGTTTTGTTGGGACCGTATCGTCAAAACATAGCTAGATTTATTTTTCTGGAATTTTTCGAATCAGTTTGTGGGCCTGGCAAATTGAAATGTTCGTTCAAATTGAATATTGAATGTTATATATTTTTATTTGAAGGAAAACTAACTGAAACAGTCGAATGGGCCAACGAAACATATCCCATTGTGTTCGGGATGGGGGTAAAACGCTAGGGACGACAGTCGTTGGGTTTAGATTGGTGGTCGTGTCAGAAAACCCCTTTAAAACTTCCCCGACCAATCAGAATTTTTATAAAAAAAATACTCTTTCTCTCTCCCCGACGTCGAAGGCGGAAACACGTTCAGACCTTCCCCTCATTTTCCGATCAATCCACGCCGAATTAGCTCGTGCCACAGTTGAACTTTTTGAAGATCTTCTCGAGATCTTTAAATCCATATAAAGTTTGGATTTTTTTGTTGAGTATTGGGGGAGATCTCAGGCTCGAAAGTCGAGCCGTTCAAACCGCCGCCGCCGCCTGGGACCACCGAGCTGGCCCCACCTCCTGGTGCACGTGCTCTTCTCCTTCCCCTTTGACACTGCGTAGCCCGATCGAGCTATCGATTCACGGATTGCACGAAAACTTCAAACCTAGTTTTGATGATTTCAGAAAGGTAACGGCTGTTTAATTTAAAACCGATTTTAACAGTTTAAAACCGTTGCAAACTTTGCAAAATCATATCTTTTTCGTTTCTTGTCGAAATGCAGTGAAACAAGAGACGGTGGACTCGTGTGGACGTCTTCTACTTTCTAGAAGAGACCGCATATTTTTCTGAGCATCTGCTATTTTTGGTGGAGCGAAACCCAATGTGAGATTTCTAATTTATAAACGATATGGAAAACGACGATGTATAAATTATATAGTCGATGTATGAGTTATATAAGATTTGTACACCTCATGTATAAGCATTGTATAAGTTGTACGTTCGATGTATAAGTTGTATATGCATTGAAAAAATTATATATGTGTTGAAATAAAAGTGAATTGCTATATATATATATATATATATATATATATATATATACGCCCCTCGTCCACAAACCATGGACGATATTTATTGGTTGTGATTGGTGTGAAAATTGATTGATAGCGAATGGTTGATTGGAATTGTTTGTGGATGATATTAATTGATTGTGGTTGAAAAATACCCATTTGTGGTTGATAAATATTTGGTTGAAACCACATAGGATTAGTTTGTGGAAATGAAATAAATATATACATGCCGCCTGCGTGCGAACTAGATGCATGATCCCCATTGTCAAAAACCGCGAGGTTTTAAGGTAGAGCGAGGAGCCTTACTAGGGACGGTCCTGGTTTTAACTACCCTGCCGTTATGCTGCCGAAATTTTGAATAATATTCATGTGTTTGAATTATTTTCATTTGCTGAAACTATATTTATTCGTTGAATAGAAAACATTCATGTGTTGAATCGAAATTCATTCGTTGAATAGAAATTCATGTGTTGAATGGTATTCATATTTTGAAATAAATTGTTCTATAATAAAAATCACCTTTTTATCATCTATATGAACTATGTAAAATAATCTCGTTTTAAAAGAAATTGTTTTATAATAAAAATCCTATTTTTATTACCTATATAAACTATATAAAATAATAGTGTTTTGAAAAGAATTGTTTTACAATAAAAATCACATTTTTATTATATACATGAATTGTTGAAATGTGAAGTGTTAAAAATAGCCACTCGTTCAAATAAATATACATGAGTTGAAATATTCATTAATTAGCTAATGATATGATTTTTGCCTATACATGCAACATTAGAATGAATGGTGTTTTTAAACCAAATTGAATCAAATATGAAGTTGAATGGAAAATGATAAGTGATGAGAACCGTATATATGTACATGCATATTTATTGAACAGGTTATAGCAAAGGGGCTAGAGAGGAGGAATAAAATTTTATGCCCGACAAATAGGTACACATTTACTGTTTTGTTTGGGTGATGATTTTATAAGCCTGTTGGCTAGCCGCTTTGCCTTTTCTTTTTGAAATAAGACACCTATGTGGCTATTCGGGAATTTTCCCAGCCCCTCCCGTACAAAGGAGGTTATGGCGAAAATTTCCAAAATTTAAAGGTGTTAGTGAAATATTTGAAGTGAAAATGATATTGAAATTGTTGAACGAACTATATTTATATAAATATATAAATATAAATAAAATTAAAACGAAACGTGGCCGTGCAGTTCGTGTTTTGAAACCGTGATTTCAAACAACTAGTGCGGGAAATCCAACCATTGGATTTTCCCGAAACCGCAACCATTGGGTTCGCCTTGGAAATATCTTTCCAACGGCACCAACTTTGTGAAAATCCAACGGTTGGATTGTCTGGAATGTTTAATTCAAATCTGAAGAAAAACAGCACAAGAATCGATTATATATATATATATATATATATAAGTATAATTATATTTAATCGAATAACGACGCTGCAGTTCGTATTTTGAAATCGAAACTTCAAACGATTATACCGGGAGATCCGACCGTCGGATTTTCCCGAAACTGGAACTGTTGGATTCGTTTTGAAAAGATCTTTCTAATGATGTAAATTTTGTGAAGATCCAACGGTTATATTTTCAGATATGTGTAAATCAAATCTGAAGAAAAATAGCACCACGGCCGCGTTATGGCCCGAAGCGTCGTTTTGAATAAATTGGCTATTTTAAAATAAATAAAAATAGCGATAAATTATTATAAAATATCATAAACGATATGGAATGGAAATAAACTGAATTTGCTCGATTTATGTGGTATTTGATGGTTGAATGTGTTTGGTATGAAAAGTACATTAAAGAACAAAATTGGTGTTGTCGAATGATTTAACCATTGGAATAAATTGATTTGAAATTCTAAATATACGTGAATTATTTGAAAAGGCCGAGTTAATTCTCATTTCAATTAATTGACCGACGATTGAAAGTCGAAGATAAAGACGGTGGTTGAAGACTGGAGATCTTCACCTCGTTTGGGTGGTAACCGAGGTCCTGATTGGGAGGCATCCCGAAATATGGATAATGAGTGGTGATCGTCCAGACGTGCGTAGTGATCGATGGGTTTGCGAGGTATTTAGTGCCTCCGGTTTTGTTCAGACCCAGAACGGACTTGTAAATGGACTGTGTGTCTAACATTGGATTTTATTCTGTGTTGATTGATCTCTGTTAAATATACATCTGTTTGGCGGCGGAGAATTTATTCTTTTGCTTAACGCCCTTCTCTGAAACACACGAGCTCAGAGGTTGTATATCGATGGACATCAGTCGCATGACATGAATTGCTAGTGTGGCATGCCTGAGTGGCAAATGATCAGGGCTTCTGTTGAAAAGCAAAGTCTTATGGTGATGATCAAAGCACCGCCTGTGTGGCGTAGCTTTGTGTGTAACGTGAAATCGCGAGCCTCACACCCCAGTATGAACTAGAAACAGGAGCAGGACCTCAGGGGGGACGTGCGTTTTCTTTCTAGCTAGGGTGGTGTCAGTGACCAACCTGCCCTGACATTTATATACTTTTCACCTGTGTGGTTGTTGCTATTGCAAGGCGCTTCGGTTAGATCGGACGATCCGGGTCCGATGGAGTCAGTCGTTGACTCATTTACGCCCCAAAGGGAGGAGAAACGCATTGTTCAGGCATTATAATCCACTTCGTGTGGACCGGCCTTGACGATCCAAGGTACGGTTGCGGCTGTGCCTGAGGGGCGGGCTAGAGCGTCTCGAATTCGGTGAGGACTATATTTTGCCTTGTTTCATGATGGAAATCCAATTTACAAATATGTGACTGTGCGATTTTGATTGTATATCCATATTTGGCGACATAGTGGCATGGGACGCTCATGTCGTCTATGATTGATAGTTATGATTTGAAATTGTTTTTGAAACATATAAACACTAGCAATAATATCAAATGCCTTTGTTTTATTCGTATCAAGCATATTTTGGCCGTTATAAGATAAAAACTCTATCCTCCGGTTTGCGTTGCATTGTGTGATGGGAACTGAGTCTTATAATGGCTTCATTTTTATAAAAAGCATTGCAATGTTTAAAAAATATATTTGTTTTAGAGCACTGGCGATCCAATGGAGTAAACCCATACCACGAAGGTGGCGTGGTCCTGTGATTAGCCATATTTTAAATATGTTGAGTTGATTTCTCATACCAGTCCCTTGACTGACTCGTAGTTTGTTTCACTTTCAAACTCGGGTGTCCCTTTTTCTACACGGGCAGCCTTGTATTCAGGTTTAGCTGGTTCTTTCTGGATAGCTGGAGCTGAAGATGGATTCTATCATTTATCTCTTTTTATGTTGTTCAGCTCCTATTGTACATTATGTTTGTTTTCCGCTGTAGACATTTATGTATATCTGAACTGCATTTGTACTAAGTATGATCCTGTATACTGTGTAACTCTGATGATTACTTTTATCCAGTATATTCTATTGTGCATTATTTGGTGTATTTATTTAATTCTGTTTTGCTATTATCTGTTTCTGTGTTATATTCCACAGATTACCCTTGTCTCCGTCTGAACGGGATTTGGGGTCGTCACAACGTGGTATCAGAGCTTTGGTTAAGCTTAGTGCTGGAATATAACATATTAACGAACTCGTCAGAAATAGAACCAGTAGTGTTCTAGGATGGGTAACTCTATACAGATAGGATCAATAATATACTAGTATAAGTAAAGCAGAATGAAATTATACCTCGATAGACTCATTTACATTTGAAGTATATGTTTCTATGTTTTAAAATACCCTTTCTGTGACCTGACACTTGATCTGCCATTTGCAGAAGAACTAGAAAAATGAGTGTCAGAAACAGGAGAAATGCAGAACCCGATCTAGAGGCTCTATTTAAGAGATATCGAAATCTGGGTGGAGCACAATTTTCGGGCAATGAATCTATTATTCAAACTCAAGCTTGGGTGAGCTCTGCAGAAAGAATATTTGAGCGTTTCCAGATGAGAGACGACCAGAAAAGATTAGTAGCATCTTGGGCGCTCAATGGAGAAGCTTTAATATGGTGGGAAACAATCATAAAAGATAATCCAGAAGGTGATATCACCTAGGATAGATTCAAAGAGATTTTCCCAGGAAGATTTACTCCTCCCGAAGCAACCGAGCGATTATGTGATGAATTTTCTTATTTGATACAAGGTGATATGACCATCCCAGAATATCATAAGAAATTCAACGAACTTGCTCACTTTGCTCCTCATCTGATTCAAGATCCAAAGAGGAAAAATCTGAGATTTATTCATGGCCTGCAAAGGAGATATTAGAATAGTGTAGTGAGGAGTGTGAAGCTTCCTTTTTCAGAAATGATATACATGGCTTATCAGTATGAAGATCTCCATAAGAAAGGAATGTTGCGCGACGAAGAAGAAGTCTGTTCTAGTGACAAAGAAGAGTCGGAAACTGATATTCCTGAAGCCAGTATGAGGTCTGAGGTTAATAAGAAGCCCAGTGCCAAGAGGAAAAGGGCTAGATCTGGGAAAGAACCAACAGCGACCGCCACGTGCTCAAGCTGCAATAGAAAAGGACATTTGGCGATAAGTTGCAAATCTTGGAACCAACGAAGAAAGAGTGGATCTAAATCCAAGAAGGAACTTCAAGGAAAGGAAAGGTGCAATCAATGCCATCAGTTTGGTCATGTAAAGTAAGATTGCCGGCTGTTAAAAATGACCAAAGAAGCTCAAGTAAATGAAGTGGAAGAAGTGCCTGCATCTTCGTCTGCCTAGGAAAGGCCCGATGTTTTAGAAGGCACGCTAACTGTCAAAGACATTCCAGTTAAAGTATTGTTTGACACAGGCGCGTCACGAAGCTTCATTGCAAAAGACGCAGCTGAGAAACTGGATTTGAATTTGAAAAAGCTCAAGGAACCAATGACTGTCCAGAATCCGGTTGGGGGTTCCATTGATCTCAGTTGGGTTTGTGGAGTGCCGGTTTCTTTCTCTCGTTATCGGTTTCCTACCATCGCAGTCGTCATGAATTTTAAAGAGTTTGATCTCATTTTGGGGTTAAGCTGGTTGACCAAATATGAAGCTGAAGTTAAATGCGCCGACAGAGTCGTAAAGGCGAGGATTAAATCAGGTGATTATATAACCATTCCCTGTGAAGGTCAGAATGCTGTAATAGAAAAGACTTCTGGGCAGCTTTGAATGTTTCTCCAGCCCAAATAGAAAATATCCCAGAAGCTACAGAGAATATTCCAGACCTCATCAAAGATATTCCTGTCATCAAGAACTATGCGGATGTGTTTGAAGAAGTTGTTCGCTTACCTCCGCGGAGAGAAATAGATTTCAAGATCGCTCTGATTCCCAATGCAAGGCCAGTAGTTCACGCTATTCGAAGAATGTCCTTGAAAGAGAAAGAGGAATTAGACAATCAAACACAACAGCTAGTATGGAAGGGTCTGATCAGGCCTAGTTTCTCTGATTGGGGTGCAGCAGTGGTCTTTGTCCCGAAATCTGACGGTACTCTACGTCTATGTGTGGATTATCGTGATTTGAACAAGCAGACGATAAAGAACAAATATCCATTGCCGCGGATTGATGATTTGTTGGATCGATTAAATGGCGCACAAGTATTTTCACGAATGGACCTAGCTACAGGTTTCCATCAACTTCGAATTGCCGAAGAGTGTGTTCCAATGACAGCATTCAGAGGTCCCGACTTATTCTACGAGTGGTTAGTAATGCCGTTCGGCTTATGTAACGCTCCAACTTACTTCGTCGATCTGATGAATAGAGTGTTTAGAGAGGTTTTGAATAAATTTATTCTGGTTTTTATTGACGATATTCTAATCTTCTCTAAATCAAAAGCCGAACATGAAAAACATTTGGAACAAGTGTTAGAAATTATCAAAAGGAACGTATTAAAAGCCAAACTATCCAAATGTATATTCTGGCAGGATGAAGTGAAATTTCTGGGCCACATCATATCTAAAGAAGGAATTGTTGTGGATCCAAGTAAAATCACAGCTATTCAGAACTGGAAACAGCCTAGTACTCCTACTGAAGTCCGCAGTTTCCTCGGATTGGCTAGTTATTACCGGAAGTTCGTTAAAAACTTTTCGAAGATATCTGGCCACTTAACGAAGCTTACGAAGAAGCACTCTAAATTAAAATGGACTCCAGGAAGTGAGGAGGCTTTCGAAGAGCTAAAGTTAAGATTAACGACAGCTCCAGTGTTAACCATCATCGATGGCTATCAGGATTTGAAAGTCTGGACTGATGCTTCTAGAGAAGGCCTTGGCGCGGTGTTAATGCAAAGGGGCCAAGTGATTGCTTATGCTAGCCGTCAACTGAAGCCGCACGAGAAAAACTATGTAACTCATGATCTTGAGTTGTTGGCCATCGTATTCGCCTTGAAAATCTGGAGACACTATCTTCTGGGTGAGAGATTTGAATTGTTTACAGATCACCAGTCGTTAAAGTATCCGTTCACTCAAAAAGACCTGAATTTGAGGCAGCAGCGTTGGCTAGAGTTCCTTGCAGCATATGATTTTGAGATTCTATACACTCCAGGGAAAGCCAATGTCGTGGCTGATGCATTGAGCCGAAAGAATGAAATGATCGCCAGTTTTATCATTGCGGCTTCGTTGATTGACAAGATATCAGCTCTCCAAAAATACGACCAATTTATTAAAGGAATGAGTCAGCGAATTCGTGAAGGCAATGCTTCGGATTTCCAGCTCGACAGCGAAGAGATTCTGAGGTTAGAAGGACAAATTTGCGTTCCAGAAATTCCTGAACTCAGAAGGAGTGTGCTTGATGAATGCCACAAATCTAAGCTCAGTATCCATCCGGGTGTGAGTAAAATGTACAATGATATCAAGCGAACATTCTGGTGGAAGTCGTTAAAAAGAGACATCTCGATATATGTTAGTCGATGCCCTACTTGCCAGCTAGTCAAAAGCGACCAACAGAAACTTGCTGGATTATTACAACCGCTAGACGTTCCAGGCTGTAAGTGGGAACATATTTCTATGGATTTCATTGATGGTTTTCCCAGAACCAGAAAAGGAAATGACAGTATTTGGGTGATCGTAGATCGCTTTACGAAGACCGCCCATTTCATACCTGTCAGATCAAACAGAACCGCTCAGAGTCTGGCACAGATTTACTTCAAGGAAATAGTTAGACTACATGGAGTGCCGCTCAGTTTAGTCAGTGATAGAGATACAATATTTACTAGCAAATTCTGGGAGGCATTTCAAGTAGAGCTAGGAACGAAGCTGAACTTGAGCACCGCTTATCATCCTCAGACAGACGGTTAGACTGAGAGGGTAAATCGTATTTTAGAAGATCTATTGCGGGCTTGTGTTCTAGATTTCGGTGGATCATGGGAAGACCATCTGCATTTGGCTGAATTCTCATATAACAACAGCTACCAGGCGAGCCTGACAATGTCGCCGTTCGAAGCATTGTATGGTAGACTGTGCCGATCTCCTTCTTGTTGGGTCGAACCTGGAAATAGACTTGTGTTAGGGCCTGATATGATCCGAGAAGCTGCTGACAAAGTCAACTTTATTAAGAAACGATTATTGGCCGCTCAAAGCCGACAAAAGAGCTACGCCGATAGGAGAAGAAGGGATATACCATTTGCTGTTGGCGACTATGTATATTTGAAAGTATCGCCTATGAGAGGAATTATTCGGTTCGGTAAAACTAGAAAGTTGGCACCCAAATTCATTGGTCCGTTTCCTATTCTGGAACGGATCGGAACTCTCGCTTATAGGGTCAAACTGCCTGATTGGTTGCCTAGAGTTCATGATGTATTTCACATATCTCAACTTCGAAAGCACATTCATGATCCAGACTTGATCGTGGAAGAAGCAGCTCAACAGGATATTGAAAATACCCCAGAATTAGCTGTGAGAAGAGAGCCGCTAAAGATTATCGGCAAAGAAACCAAAGAGCTGAGGAACAAGAAAGTTCACTTAGTCAAAGTGCAATGGATTGGAGATCCACGAGATTGTACTTGAGAAACCGAGGAAAGCATTCAGAAAGCCTATCCTAGATGCCAAGTGGATATCTCGGATTGACTCCGGTGCAAGGTACATTTGCCGTACTTTGCATTACCAATTAGTTCTCTATTCTGTTGTTATTTTCTTCCCATGGATGTGCACTTTTAATTCTATAGTCTGAATGATTTTAAAGGAATATAGGATTTGATTAGTATATTTTCGAAAAGTTAAAAACAATTTGATTGTTGGTTGTGTTGGGTGACTATAGATTTGATTAATTGAATTATTGAAACAATAGTTAATTTAATCAACGATAGAATTATGGTGAAATTTTTCGAAAATTCCGGGTGTTAGCCAAATTTTTGAAGAATTTGAAAATTCTCAGAAACTGAAAAGTTGGAGAATTGAAGCCAGTTTGAACGTAGAGTTGATTAATCAAACCACTTTCGACTTTGTTCCTTTTCGGGGACGAAAAGTTTTAAATGGGGGAGATTGTAACGACCCAGAAAATCTGAACCAATTTAAAAATTTTAAATTGGCTAAAATAATGGATTTTAAATATTTAAAATAAATATTTTAAGTAATGGCAATGAAAAGTGAGTTTGAATCGACATTTGAAAACGAATATAATTAATTATAATTATAAACAAGCCTGAAAAGGCGCTGCAGTTTCAAAAATTGAATTCAAACTTTGTCGGACTGTACCAGGTGCAAAACAAAACGGATTTGAGCGAAACCAAAAATATTTAAATCTTTTAGTGAATACCATTCGAACGAATCTGAAAAATCGAATTTTCATAGTGGAAAGCAAAAGTTATGGCCAAATGAATTTTCAGAAAGGTCGCTATGGAATTTATATAGCTCGTGAAATTGGCCATTTTGCATACGACCTCGGAATTCGACGAAACCACTTTTGTTGGATCCGGGACGTGAAGTTATTGCTAGGTTTCAAATTTCATAATTTTTGAAGCTAGTATGTAAGCGTGGCAAAGGAAAATGTGTTTTGGTCAATTACAGTTAAATTGGATCGACCAGAAATTGGCCTTTTTGCAAACGGTCTCAGAATTCGATGAAACTAGTTTTGTTGGCACCGTATCGTCAAAACATAGCTAGATTTATTTTTCTGGAATTTTTCGAATCAGTTTGTGGCCCTGGAAAATTGAAATGTTCGTTCAAATTGAATATTGAATGTTATATATTTTTATTTGAAGGAAAACTGACTGAAACAGTCGAATGGGCCTACGAAACATATCCCATTGTGTTCGGGATGGGGGTAAAACGCTATGGACGACAGTCGTTGGGTTTAGATTGGTGGTCGTGTCAGAAAACCCCTTTAAAACTTCCCCGACCAATCAGAATTTTTATAAAAAAAATACTCTTTCTCTCTCCCCGACGTCGAAGGCGGAAACACATTCAGACCTTCCCCCTCATTTTTCGATCAATCCACGCCGAATTAGCTCGTGCCACAGTTGAACTTTTTGAAGATCTTCTCGAGATCTTCAAATCCGTATAGAGTTTGGATTTTTTCGTTGAGTATTGGGGGAGATCTCGGGCTCGAAAGTCGAGCCGTTCAAACCGCCACCGCCGCCGCCTGGGACCACCGAACTGGCCCCACCTCCTGGCGCACGTGCATCTCTCCTTCCCCTTCGACACTGCGTAGCCCGATCGAGCTATCGATTCACGGATTGCACGAAAACTTCAAACCAAGTTTTGAAGATTTCAGAAAGGTAACGGCTGTTTAATTTAAAACTGATTTTAACAGTTTAAAACCATTGCAAACTTTGTAAAATCATATCTTTTTCGTTTCTTGTCGAAATGCAGTGATACAAGAGACGGTGGACTCGTGTGGACGTCTTCTACTTTCTAGAAGAGACCGCATATTTTTCTGAGCCTTTTGCTATTTTTGGTGGAGTGGAACCAAATGTGAGATTTCTAATTTATAAACGATATGGAAAACGACGATGTATAAATTATATAGTCGATGTATGAGTTATATAAGCGTTTTATACCTCATGTATAAGCGTTGTATAAGTTGTACGTTCGATGTATAAGTTGTATATGCGTTGTAAAAATTATATATGTGTTGAAATAAAATTGAATTGCTATATATATATATATACATATATATATATATATATATATATATATATACGCCCCTCGTCCACAAACCATGGACGATATTTATTGGTTGTGATTGGTGTGAAAATTGATTGATAGCGAATTGTTGATTGGAATTGTTTGTGGATGATATTGATTGATTGTGGTTGAAAAATACCCATTTGTGGTTGAGAAATATTTGGTTGAAACCACAAAGGATTAGTTTGTGGAAATGAAATAAATATATACATGCCGCCTGCGTGCGAACTAGACGCATGATCTCCATTGTCAAAAACCGCGAGGTTTTAAGGTAGAGCGAGGAGCCGTACTAGGGACGGTCCCGGTTTTAACTACCCTGCCGTTATGCTGCCGAAATTTTGAATAATATTCATGCGTTTGAATTATTTTCATTTTCTGAAACTATATTTATTCATTGAATAGAAAACTTTCATGTGTTGAATCGAAATTCATTCGTTGAATAGAAATTCATGTGTTGAATGGTATTCATATTTTGAAATAAATTGTTCTATAATAAAAATCACCTTCTTATCATCTATACGAACTATGTAAAATAATCTCGTTTTAAAAGAAATTGTTTTATAATAAAAATCCTATTTTTATTACCTTTATAAACTATATAAAATAATAGTGTTTTGAAAAGAATTGTTTTACAATAAAAATCACAATTTTATTATATACATGAATTGTTGAAATGTGAAGTGTTAAAAATAGCCACTCGTTCAAATAAATATACATGAGTTGAAATATTCATTAATTAGCTAATGATATGATTTTTGCCTATACATGCAACATTAGAATGAATGGTGTTTTTAAACCAAATTGAATCAAATATGAAGTTGAATGGAAAATGTAAGTGATGAGAACTGTATATATGTACATGCATATTTATTGAACAGGTTATAGCAAAGGGGCTAGAGAGGAGGAATAAAATTTTGTGCCCGACAAATAGGTACACATTTACTGTTTGTTTGGGTGATGATTGTAACAACCCGTAAAATGCGAGCCAGTTTGAAAATTTTATTTTGGCAATTTTAGCGAATTTTGAATATTTAAAATAGATTATTTTAAATAAAATCAACGAGAAATTTATTTTGAATATAATTCGAACGTATATATTATACGCGTCGTCGTTAGAATATAAATATTTATATATAATTATAAAAAGGAATTGAAAATGGCGCGGTAGTTCGAAAATTCGATTTCTAATTTCAAATGAATATACAGAATTCAATATAAGTCAGAATTGAACGAAACAAGAAATATTTGAATCTGTATAACTGTATCTTTGTAACGAAGTTGACAAACTGAGATTTCATCTTAGAAATGATGAGATATGTCCAGTTGAAAATTAGAAATAGTCGCTGTGGAATTTATATATATATTTATATATATAAGGCCCTTAAAAATGGACATTTTGCAAATGACCTCGGATTTCGACGAAACCAGTTTTGTTGGATCCGCAGTGTCAAATTATTGCTAGATTCCAAATTTCATAATTTTTCGAATCAATATGTGAGCGTGGCAAAGGAAAACGCGTTTGACCAGTTTCAGTTGATTTTAATCGACTGGAAATTGGCCATTTTTCAAACGGTCTCAGAATTCGACGAAACTAGTTTTGTTAGGACCGTATCGTCAATACGAAGCTAGAAAATATTTTTCTGGAATTTTTCTAGTTAGTATGTGCCCCCGGTAATTTGAAAGGTACGTTTAAAATTCAATATAGTGATTTAAATGTAAATTAAACGGAAACTGATTCAAATGGTCAAATCATCTTGCGATACATATCCCATTGTGTTCGGAATGGGGGTAAAACGCTATGGGCGACAGGCGGTGGGCCTCGTTTTGAGGTCGAAAATAAAAGTCAACCTTTTTAGAAATTAAAATAATTAAATAAAATAATAAAATTTAAAATTCTCTCCTATTACCTCTTAGGCCCCCCCCCTTTATAATTTCAGACTGAAATCGAAAAAAAAAAAAAAAAAGAAAAAAATGGCGAACGACAGCGGGGGGGTAGGATCCGCCGCCGCCGCATCTGGAGGAGCGCCGCCGACCTCGCGATGCCCCCCCCTCCCTATAGCCGCCCTCTCCTCTTCTTCCTCCCCTTTTCTTCCTTCTCTCTCCACCGCAGCCTCAGCCGCATAGCCCTCCGACGACCGCCGCTCCACCTTCGATTCGCCCCTCCATCCTCGCCTTCTCCTTCTTCCTGCTCCATCGCGCGAAGACCCCGCCCCCCCTTTTTTCAAAAAAAAAAAACTCGCTGTAAGTAGTTTATTGTATTTTATTTTTATTTTAATTTCGATTTTAGGTTTAAAACAGATTTTCAAGAAAGGTATAAATCTGATTTTGTTTTAAAAGTTAAAACTGATTTTTATTTATTTTTAAAACTGAATTTTCGTTATTTTAAAAACTGTTTTTTTATTTATTTACTTTAAAACTAATTTTTATTTTATGTTGTAAAGTAAGAAAAATATAATCTTTTACATTGTAGAAAGATAAAGGTATGATCTTTATATTTTTAAAGTGATAAAAAATATGATTTTTATATTTTTAAAGTATTAAAAACATAATCTTTACTATATAGAAATATTAAGAATATGATTTTTATATTTTTAAAGTATTAAAAATATAATCTTTATGGGATAGAGAATATAAAAATAGAATTTTTTGAACTTCGATAGAAAAATAGAATTTTTTGAACTTCGATAGAAAAATAGAATTTCTATATATTGAACTTCGATAGAAAAATAGAATTTTTATATATTGAACTTCGATAGAAAAATAGGATTTTTATATATTGAATAACGAAGTAAAAATGTGATTTTTACGTATGTAGTGAAAGCAGCAACGAAGATGACGAAGAGGCGATAGCGATGAAGATTTCTATCAATGAAGTGCCGTGGAGCTAGGATAGCTATAAGTGAGAATTTCTCACCTTTCAATTTATTTTTCTAGTTATATATATACTAGGATGCAGACGGTGCTTAGTAGCACCCGACACCCGTCCACAGACCATGGACTTGTTTGTTTGACTGTTTGGTGATTGATTGTGATATTGGTTTGAATGTGGTTTGTGGTGTGAAAAATCGAATCGATAAATTGGTTAGGATTAGACGTGCGCCGTTATAAGGCGAAGGAGTAAGGCTAGGTTAGACCCTTACTCCAAAGTTTGTGGTTTGCATAACGAATTGATTTGATTGATGTGTGAATGGCGTGGGCCTTCACTAGACCGGGGATAAGGCTAGGCCTTGTCCCGTTTCTAGTATCGTGCCGTTATGCCGCCGAAATTTTCTAAAATAAGTTAGAAAAATAAAATGTGTTATCGTTAAAAATATAATTTTTAACGTGAATGTGAATAAATAAATATTCATTTACAAACCAGACGGTTTGTTTATGTACACCTATTTGAATGACGTTGATTGGGTCGATAAATTTTACACATCGCCTAACTGCACAAATAAAATATGTGTTTGATTGTTTGAAACCCCACACGGGTGTTAGGATGAAATTTGAAGTTCACTCATCCTGATTTATTAAATATGTCGATCGATTGATTGACAAGCTGCTATAAGCGTTAAATGTCTATATTTGATGCTTATACAGTGTAGTGCACTTTGGTTGATGGTTGATTATTCATCGTTGTTGATATATACATGTGTTGTAGAAAATCCATATAATTAACATTATATGGTAATTGATTGGGCCTCATTCCAGTTTCGAGAAAAATAGAAATATTTGAAATAGAAATATTTGAAATAGAAATATTTGAAATAGAAATATTTGAAATAGAATATTTGAAAATAGAAATATGTGAAGCCGTGAGGATTAGATTGACGCCATTTTGACGTGAACGATATTTATATCGATTTTATTCATTTTAAAATGAATATTGAAAAGTGATTTCGAAATCGAATATTTTGAAATGAATTGAATTGAAATATTTTGAAATGAATTGAATAAAACGATTTCGAAATGAATTGAAAATAAAACGATTTCGAAATGAATTGAATTGAAAACGATTTCGAAATGAATTGAATTGAAAACGATTTCGAAATGAATTGAATTGAAAACGATTTCGAAATGAATTGAATTGAAAACGATTTCGAAATGAATTGAATTGAAAACGATTTCGAAATGAATTGAATTGAAAACGATTTCGAAATGAATTGAATTGAAAACGATTTCGAAATGAATTGAATTGAAAACGATTTCGAAATGAATTGAATTGAAAACGATTTCGAAATGAATTGAATTGAAAACGATTTCGAAATGAATTGAATTGAAAACGAATTCGAATTGAATTGAAAGCGAAGTGAAATAAATTCAAATTGAATTGAAATTTGAATTGAATAGAAATGGATTTTAAAACGAATTTATAAAGAAGAATTCAATTTTGATTTGAATTGAAATGGAAGTTGAAAATGTTTTTGAAACGAATTCAAAACTATTTATATAATTCGTTTTAAATAGAAACCGACGATATATATATTATATATAATATAATGGCCTGAATAGAACGCGCCGCGCCGCGGCAGTTCGCGAATTTCGACCATTTATTTCAAACGGGCATTACGGGAGATCCGACCGTCGGATTCTCCTAAAACCGGAACCGTTGGGTTCGTATCGAAAAGAGCTTTCTAACGAATGTGAGAAATTTGAAATCTAACGGTTGGATTTGGAGACACGTCCAAATCAAATTCGAAAAAGGTCGCTGTAAGTGCAGTTCGATGGCCATTGATGGAAATCGACTGTACGGGCCTTGATAAAATTATTAAAAATAGTAATAATTTGTGTAAAATCATAAGAAATGATTTGTGAAAGTTTGGGATGAAAAACTCCATATTTGAAAAGATAAAAATAGATTTTTATCGAAATGAACTAGTTTTGAACTAGAATTATAATTCTATTTATTTTTAAATAAATAAATTGAATTTGAAAAGGGTTTTGAAAATAACCAAAATTTCCAATGATTGCATTGGAGTGGATTTGAATCGAAATTGTCTTCGGAATATTTCGATGTTGGAATTCGTGATTATACAGGTGTTGTTATGGAAATTTGAAAGATATATATATTTATATCGTTATTTCCAATACGACATTTGTTAATCGTAGAATTTGATATTGAATATAAGCCGATATATTTTCTATTCAGAGCCTTATATTGAATATCAAATGGGATTTGGGTTTGTCGTGAATGGTGTCTTCACTAACACTGTTCTTGAACCCAGTTGAGAAAAGATTAAATCTTTTTATTTAAATTTAATGAAGTGTACCAATTAAATGATATTTAATTGGAATTGAATTGATATTGATTTTTGGGTTTATCGTGAACAGTGTTTTAAATAACACTTGTTCTTTAACCCGATAATTAATGAATGTGATTTGGGTTTGTCGTGAATGGTGTCTTCACTAACACTGTTCTTGAACCCAGTTGAGAAAAGATTAAATCTTTTGATTTAGATTTAATGAAGTGTACTAATTAAATGATATTTAATTGGAATTGAATTGGTATTGATTTTTGGGTTTATCGTGAACAGTGTTTTAAATAACACTTGTTCTTTAACCCGATAATTAATCGAATGTGATTTGGGTTTGTCGTGAATGGTGTCTTCACTAACACTGTTCTTGAACCCAGTTGAGAAAAGATTAAATCTTTTTATTTAGATTTAATGAAGTGTACCAATTAAATAATATTTAATTGGAATTGAATGGATATTGATTTTTGGGTTTATCGTGAACAGTGTTTTAAATAACACTTGTTCTTTAACCCGATAATTAATGGGATGTGACTTTGGGTTTATCGTGAACCGTGTTTTAAATGACACTGATTCTTTAACCCAGTCACAGATTAAAACTAAGTGGAGTTTTAATGAATCTTTAATTAGATTGAAAAGATCGAGAGTGGAGTATCACCAGTTTTGCTCCAGGCGATAGTTAAATCTTTAATTAGATTTGAACGTGAAATTTAGAAACTAACTGTCGGTTAGCTAAGTAGAATGGTTTTCTGGATATTGATCTGATGTTGGTTTCGGCCTTCGGGGTTAATATTTGGGGAATTATTCTCTTGATTAATTTACGGTTAATGACTAATGAGTTGGAATGAGGCGTATGTTGTGTTTGTGTAACACTTTTATAATATATACGCGAGTTATTCGGAAAGACCGGGTTTATCCCATTCTGAATAACTGATACGACGATAAGTCGAAGATGAAGACGATGGTCGAAGACCGGAGGTCTTCACGTCGTTTGGGTGATAACTGATGATCTTGATTGGGCTGTACACCCAAGAAGATGGAAACAGTTAGTGATCGTCCAGACGTACTTGGAGATCGATGGATATGCGGGGTACTAGGTGCCTCCGGTTTCGTTCAGGCCCAGAACGGACTTGTAAATGGACTGTGTGTCTGACATTGGATTTCATTCTGTGTGACTGATATCGGTTGCACAGAGTGGTTTGCCTGTGTGGCATGCTAAGATGCAAATGATCAAGGCTTCTGTTGAAAAGCAAAGTCTTGTGGTGATGATCAAAGCACGGCCTTTGTGGCGTAGCTTTGTGTAACGTTTACTTCGCGAGTTTCACACCCGGTATGAACCAAAAACGGGAGAGGACATCAGGGGGGACTTGCGTTTCTTTCTAGCTAGAAGTGGCGTCAGTGGTTTTACACGCCCTGACGAGTTTGACTTATGTGGTTGTTGCGGTTGCGAGGCGCCTCGGTTATATCGGTTTCGGCCGAATGCATTCTGGTCGGCTGACGGACCAGACTTACACCCCATAGGGTGGGGAGACGTATTGTTCAGGCATTATAATCCACTTCGTGTGGACCGGCCCTGACGATCCAAGGTACGGTTGCGGCTGTGCCTGAGACACGGGCTAGAGCGTCTCGAATCGGTTGAGGACTATCTTTTGCCTCGGTTCATAGACGGAAATCCAATTTCCAAATACGTGACATTTGCGGTTTTATTTGTAAACCTATATATGGCGACATGATATATGGTACCCATGTCGCCTATGATTGATACTTATGATTTGAAGTGTTTTATACACTATACACTTATAATAGTATCAAATGATTTGTTTTAAACGTATCAAGCATTCTTTGGCTGTTATAAGGGAAAACCCTATCCTCGACTGCGTTGCATTGTGTGATGGGACCTGGGTCTTATAACAGCTTCATTTTTCTTTATTTAGCATTGCGCTGTTGTTTTATGCACTGGTATTCTTGGGAGGAAACCCGTTCCGTGTTATACGGCGTGGTCCCTTGATTTACCTATCTTTAAAAATAAAGATTAATAACTGTTTTAGTTCTCACACCAGTCACATGACTGACCTGGAGTTTATTGTTTTAACCTAAACTCTGGGTGCCCCTATTTTGACACGGGCAGCTAGTAGTTTTGGTTTTGCAGATTTATATTCACAGGATCCTGGTTTACAGCTGGAACGATATCCGGAAAGCTTTGTATCCGTATATCTCTTCTAGTTGTGTATTGTATTATTTTCCGCTGCTATGTATTTAAATGTAATTTAAATCTCTGATATTTCTGTGTAATATTCATTTATACTCTGTATATTCTCGTAATCTGATGCATTGTTGTAATATACAATGAAATGTCCTTCTGTATGCGTTCTGTTTTGTCGTGTTCTCAAACGATAGGGCTTTTCGAACGGTCTGGGTCGGTTTAGCGACTGGTTCGGACCGAGCGAAATTCCTTGCCGTTACACGTGGTATCAGAGCTTTGGTTTACAAAGCTAGAGAACAAGACACATTAGAACCTTACGAAAGAATTCATCAGATATTGGATTAGCTATATCCAATGAGAATGACTCGTTAGAGATAGGATCAGTAGTATCCTAGAACGAGTGTGAAGAGTATATTTCTTTCAAATGAAAACAAATTTCGTTTTGAAAATTTAAATCAATTATTCGTATTTGATTATTTATTTATATTGATTTGGACAATCCGATATATAAAGATTTTGCATATGCGTCTTGCAAACGTGTATTCGAAGTTTTAATATACTGGATGGTTATAGAATCATACTCTAGTTGCCCGGGGATAATTCTGGTGATGGGGCACTGTCGCCAGTATTTATTTTCGAGTGACGAAAGTGAGATTTCTATATATTTCCTATTGACTGGTGTGAGAACCAATATTAGATAGGGCCTATTGTTGTGATTTGGCATCAAAAATCTGATTCTTGACTATGTATCAAAATTATGAATTTCAAATGATAATTCACTAATTGATTGATGTTTGTGTTGTTTGTTTATTTGTTTGCTGATTTTTAGCCATTTAGCCTAACAGAACCAAATATTGAATTGTATTGAAAATTGGTCGCATTTGTTTGCATATACATATATATCATTGAACAGGTCATAGCAAGGAGGCTAGAGCAGAGAATAAAATTTGTTTGCCCGACAAATAGGTACATGTTTACTACATAATTTCCTGTTTTGTTTGGGTGATGATGATTTTGTGAGCCTATTGGCTAGCCGCTTGGCTTTTTCTTTTTCTTTTTGAGATCTGAAGGACCGGGGAAGCTATTTGAAATTCCCCGATGCTCCCGGTGCAGGGGAGGTTATGGCGAAATTTTTCAAAAATTTAGGGTGTTAGCCAAATTTTTGAAATTTTGAAAATTCTCAGAAACTAAAGAGTTGGAGAATGGAAGCCAGATCGAGCGTAGAGTTGAATAGTCAAACCACTTTCGACTTTGTTCCTTTTCGGGGACGAAAAGTTTTAAGTGGGGGAGATTGTAACAACCCGTAAAATGCGAGCCAGTTTGAAAATTTTATTTTGGCAATTTTAGCGAATTTTGAATATTTAAAATAGATTATTTTAAATAAAATCAACGAGAAATTTATTTTGAATATAATTCGAACGTATATATTATACGCGTCGTCGTTAGAATATAAATATTTATATATAATTATAAAAAGGAATTGAAAATGGCGCGGTAGTTCGAAAATTCGATTTCTAATTTCAAATGAATATACAGAATTCAATATAAGTCAGAATTGAACGAAACAAGAAATATTTGAATCTGTATAACTGTATCTTTGTAACGAAGTTGACAAACTGAGATTTCATCTTAGAAATGATGAGATATGTCCAGTTGAAAATTAGAAATAGTCGCTGTGGAATTTATATATATATTTATATATATAAGGCCCTTAAAAATGGACATTTTGCAAATGACCTCGGATTTCGACGAAACCAGTTTTGTTGGATCCGCAGTGTCAAATTATTGCTAGATTCCAAATTTCATAATTTTTCGAATCAATATGTGAGCGTGGCAAAGGAAAACGCGTTTGACCAGTTTCAGTTGATTTTAATCGACTGGAAATTGGCCATTTTTCAAACGGTCTCAGAATTCGACGAAACTAGTTTTGTTAGGACCGTATCGTCAATACGAAGCTAGAAAATATTTTTCTGGAATTTTTCTAGTTAGTATGTGCCCCCGGTAATTTGAAAGGTACGTTTAAAATTCAATATAGTGATTTAAATGTAAATTAAACGGAAACTGATTCAAATGGTCAAATCATCTTGCGATACATATCCCATTGTGTTCGGAATGGGGGTAAAACGCTATGGGCGACAGGCGGTGGGCCTCGTTTTGAGGTCGAAAATAAAAGTCAACCTTTTTAGAAATTAAAATAATTAAATAAAATAATAAAATTTAAAATTCTCTCCTATTACCTCTTAGGCCCCCCCCCTTTATAATTTCAGACTGAAATCGAAAAAAAAAAAAAAAAAAAAAAAAAATGGCGAACGACAGCGGGGGGGTAGGATCCGCCGCCGCCGCATCTGGAGGAGCGCCGCCGACCTCGCGATGCCCCCCCCTCCCTATAGCCGCCCTCTCCTCTTCTTCCTCCCCTTTTCTTCCTTCTCTCTCCACCGCAGCCTCAGCCGCATAGCCCTCCGACGACCGCCGCTCCACCTTCGATTCGCCCCTCCATCCTCGCCTTCTCCTTCTTCCTGCTCCATCGCGCGAAGACCCCGCCCCCCCTTTTTTCAAAAAAAAAAAACTCGCTGTAAGTAGTTTATTGTATTTTATTTTTATTTTAATTTCGATTTTAGGTTTAAAACAGATTTTCAAGAAAGGTATAAATCTGATTTTGTTTTAAAAGTTAAAACTGATTTTTATTTATTTTTAAAACTGAATTTTCGTTATTTTAAAAACTGTTTTTTTATTTATTTACTTTAAAACTAATTTTTATTTTATGTTGTAAAGTAAGAAAAATATAATCTTTTACATTGTAGAAAGATAAAGGTATGATCTTTATATTTTTAAAGTGATAAAAAATATGATTTTTATATTTTTAAAGTATTAAAAACATAATCTTTACTATATAGAAATATTAAGAATATGATTTTTATATTTTTAAAGTATTAAAAATATAATCTTTATGGGATAGAGAATATAAAAATAGAATTTTTTGAACTTCGATAGAAAAATAGAATTTTTTGAACTTCGATAGAAAAATAGAATTTCTATATATTGAACTTCGATAGAAAAATAGAATTTTTATATATTGAACTTCGATAGAAAAATAGGATTTTTATATATTGAATAACGAAGTAAAAATGTGATTTTTACGTATGTAGTGAAAGCAGCAACGAAGATGACGAAGAGGCGATAGCGATGAAGATTTCTATCAATGAAGTGCCGTGGAGCTAGGATAGCTATAAGTGAGAATTTCTCACCTTTCAATTTATTTTTCTAGTTATATATATACTAGGATGCAGACGGTGCTTAGTAGCACCCGACACCCGTCCACAGACCATGGACTTGTTTGTTTGACTGTTTGGTGATTGATTGTGATATTGGTTTGAATGTGGTTTGTGGTGTGAAAAATCGAATCGATAAATTGGTTAGGATTAGACGTGCGCCGTTATAAGGCGAAGGAGTAAGGCTAGGTTAGACCCTTACTCCAAAGTTTGTGGTTTGCATAACGAATTGATTTGATTGATGTGTGAATGGCGTGGGCCTTCACTAGACCGGGGATAAGGCTAGGCCTTGTCCCGTTTCTAGTATCGTGCCGTTATGCCGCCGAAATTTTCTAAAATAAGTTAGAAAAATAAAATGTGTTATCGTTAAAAATATAATTTTTAACGTGAATGTGAATAAATAAATATTCATTTACAAACCAGACGGTTTGTTTATGTACACCTATTTGAATGACGTTGATTGGGTCGATAAATTTTACACATCGCCTAACTGCACAAATAAAATATGTGTTTGATTGTTTGAAACCCCACACGGGTGTTAGGATGAAATTTGAAGTTCACTCATCCTGATTTATTAAATATGTCGATCGATTGATTGACAAGCTGCTATAAGCGTTAAATGTCTATATTTGATGCTTATACAGTGTAGTGCACTTTGGTTGATGGTTGATTATTCATCGTTGTTGATATATACATGTGTTGTAGAAAATCCATATAATTAACATTATATGGTAATTGATTGGGCCTCATTCCAGTTTCGAGAAAAATAGAAATATTTGAAATAGAAATATTTGAAATAGAAATATTTGAAATAGAAATATTTGAAATAGAATATTTGAAAATAGAAATATGTGAAGCCGTGAGGATTAGATTGACGCCATTTTGACGTGAACGATATTTATATCGATTTTATTCATTTTAAAATGAATATTGAAAAGTGATTTCGAAATCGAATATTTTGAAATGAATTGAATTGAAATATTTTGAAATGAATTGAATAAAACGATTTCGAAATGAATTGAAAATAAAACGATTTCGAAATGAATTGAATTGAAAACGATTTCGAAATGAATTGAATTGAAAACGATTTCGAAATGAATTGAATTGAAAACGATTTCGAAATGAATTGAATTGAAAACGATTTCGAAATGAATTGAATTGAAAACGATTTCGAAATGAATTGAATTGAAAACGATTTCGAAATGAATTGAATTGAAAACGATTTCGAAATGAATTGAATTGAAAACGATTTCGAAATGAATTGAATTGAAAACGATTTCGAAATGAATTGAATTGAAAACGATTTCGAAATGAATTGAATTGAAAACGAATTCGAATTGAATTGAAAGCGAAGTGAAATAAATTCAAATTGAATTGAAATTTGAATTGAATAGAAATGGATTTTAAAACGAATTTATAAAGAAGAATTCAATTTTGATTTGAATTGAAATGGAAGTTGAAAATGTTTTTGAAACGAATTCAAAACTATTTATATAATTCGTTTTAAATAGAAACCGACGATATATATATTATATATAATATAATGGCCTGAATAGAACGCGCCGCGCCGCGGCAGTTCGCGAATTTCGACCATTTATTTCAAACGGGCATTACGGGAGATCCGACCGTCGGATTCTCCTAAAACCGGAACCGTTGGGTTCGTATCGAAAAGAGCTTTCTAACGAATGTGAGAAATTTGAAATCTAACGGTTGGATTTGGAGACACGTCCAAATCAAATTCGAAAAAGGTCGCTGTAAGTGCAGTTCGATGGCCATTGATGGAAATCGACTGTACGGGCCTTGATAAAATTATTAAAAATAGTAATAATTTGTGTAAAATCATAAGAAATGATTTGTGAAAGTTTGGGATGAAAAACTCCATATTTGAAAAGATAAAAATAGATTTTTATCGAAATGAACTAGTTTTGAACTAGAATTATAATTCTATTTATTTTTAAATAAATAAATTGAATTTGAAAAGGGTTTTGAAAATAACCAAAATTTCCAATGATTGCATTGGAGTGGATTTGAATCGAAATTGTCTTCGGAATATTTCGATGTTGGAATTCGTGATTATACAGGTGTTGTTATGGAAATTTGAAAGATATATATATTTATATCGTTATTTCCAATACGACATTTGTTAATCGTAGAATTTGATATTGAATATAAGCCGATATATTTTCTATTCAGAGCCTTATATTGAATATCAAATGGGATTTGGGTTTGTCGTGAATGGTGTCTTCACTAACACTGTTCTTGAACCCAGTTGAGAAAAGATTAAATCTTTTTATTTAAATTTAATGAAGTGTACCAATTAAATGATATTTAATTGGAATTGAATTGATATTGATTTTTGGGTTTATCGTGAACAGTGTTTTAAATAACACTTGTTCTTTAACCCGATAATTAATGAATGTGATTTGGGTTTGTCGTGAATGGTGTCTTCACTAACACTGTTCTTGAACCCAGTTGAGAAAAGATTAAATCTTTTGATTTAGATTTAATGAAGTGTACTAATTAAATGATATTTAATTGGAATTGAATTGGTATTGATTTTTGGGTTTATCGTGAACAGTGTTTTAAATAACACTTGTTCTTTAACCCGATAATTAATCGAATGTGATTTGGGTTTGTCGTGAATGGTGTCTTCACTAACACTGTTCTTGAACCCAGTTGAGAAAAGATTAAATCTTTTTATTTAGATTTAATGAAGTGTACCAATTAAATAATATTTAATTGGAATTGAATGGATATTGATTTTTGGGTTTATCGTGAACAGTGTTTTAAATAACACTTGTTCTTTAACCCGATAATTAATGGGATGTGACTTTGGGTTTATCGTGAACCGTGTTTTAAATGACACTGATTCTTTAACCCAGTCACAGATTAAAACTAAGTGGAGTTTTAATGAATCTTTAATTAGATTGAAAAGATCGAGAGTGGAGTATCACCAGTTTTGCTCCAGGCGATAGTTAAATCTTTAATTAGATTTGAACGTGAAATTTAGAAACTAACTGTCGGTTAGCTAAGTAGAATGGTTTTCTGGATATTGATCTGATGTTGGTTTCGGCCTTCGGGGTTAATATTTGGGGAATTATTCTCTTGATTAATTTACGGTTAATGACTAATGAGTTGGAATGAGGCGTATGTTGTGTTTGTGTAACACTTTTATAATATATACGCGAGTTATTCGGAAAGACCGGGTTTATCCCATTCTGAATAACTGATACGACGATAAGTCGAAGATGAAGACGATGGTCGAAGACCGGAGGTCTTCACGTCGTTTGGGTGATAACTGATGATCTTGATTGGGCTGTACACCCAAGAAGATGGAAACAGTTAGTGATCGTCCAGACGTACTTGGAGATCGATGGATATGCGGGGTACTAGGTGCCTCCGGTTTCGTTCAGGCCCAGAACGGACTTGTAAATGGACTGTGTGTCTGACATTGGATTTCATTCTGTGTGACTGATATCGGTTGCACAGAGTGGTTTGCCTGTGTGGCATGCTAAGATGCAAATGATCAAGGCTTCTGTTGAAAAGCAAAGTCTTGTGGTGATGATCAAAGCACGGCCTTTGTGGCGTAGCTTTGTGTAACGTTTACTTCGCGAGTTTCACACCCGGTATGAACCAAAAACGGGAGAGGACATCAGGGGGGACTTGCGTTTCTTTCTAGCTAGAAGTGGCGTCAGTGGTTTTACACGCCCTGACGAGTTTGACTTATGTGGTTGTTGCGGTTGCGAGGCGCCTCGGTTATATCGGTTTCGGCCGAATGCATTCTGGTCGGCTGACGGACCAGACTTACACCCCATAGGGTGGGGAGACGTATTGTTCAGGCATTATAATCCACTTCGTGTGGACCGGCCCTGACGATCCAAGGTACGGTTGCGGCTGTGCCTGAGACACGGGCTAGAGCGTCTCGAATCGGTTGAGGACTATCTTTTGCCTCGGTTCATAGACGGAAATCCAATTTCCAAATACGTGACATTTGCGGTTTTATTTGTAAACCTATATATGGCGACATGATATATGGTACCCATGTCGCCTATGATTGATACTTATGATTTGAAGTGTTTTATACACTATACACTTATAATAGTATCAAATGATTTGTTTTAAACGTATCAAGCATTCTTTGGCTGTTATAAGGGAAAACCCTATCCTCGACTGCGTTGCATTGTGTGATGGGACCTGGGTCTTATAACAGCTTCATTTTTCTTTATTTAGCATTGCGCTGTTGTTTTATGCACTGGTATTCTTGGGAGGAAACCCGTTCCGTGTTATACGGCGTGGTCCCTTGATTTACCTATCTTTAAAAATAAAGATTAATAACTGTTTTAGTTCTCACACCAGTCACATGACTGACCTGGAGTTTATTGTTTTAACCTAAACTCTGGGTGCCCCTATTTTGACACGGGCAGCTAGTAGTTTTGGTTTTGCAGATTTATATTCACAGGATCCTGGTTTACAGCTGGAACGATATCCGGAAAGCTTTGTATCCGTATATCTCTTCTAGTTGTGTATTGTATTATTTTCCGCTGCTATGTATTTAAATGTAATTTAAATCTCTGATATTTCTGTGTAATATTCATTTATACTCTGTATATTCTTGTAATCTGATGCATTGTTTTAATATACAATGAAATGTTCTTCTGTATGCGTTCTGTTGTGGTTTGTTCTCGAACTATCCGACGCTTTCCTTTACGGGGAAGTTGCGGGTCTTTACAATGATTTAATGAGCCTGTTGGCTAGCCGCTTGGCTTTTTCTTTTTATTTTTGAAATGAGACGCCTATGTGGCTATTTGGGAATTTTCCCAGCCCCTCCCGTACAAAGGAGGTTATGGCGAAATTTTCCAAAATTTAAAGGCGTTAGTGAAATATTTGAAGTGAAAACAATATTGAAATTGTTGAACGAACTATATTTATATAAATATATATATATAAAAATAAAATTAAAACGAAAAGTGGCCGTGCAGTTCGTGTTTTGAAACCATGATTTCAAACAACTAGTGTTGGAAATCCAACCATTGGATTTTCCCAAAACCGCAACCATTGGGTTCGCCTTGGAAATATCTTTCCAACGGCACCAACTTTGTAAAAATCCAACGGTTGGATTGTCTGGAATGTTTAATTCAAATCTGAAGAAAAACAGCACCAGAATCGATTATATTAATATATATATATAATTATATTTAATCGAATAATGACGCTACAGTTCGTATTTTGAAATCGAAACTTCAAACGATTATACCGGGAGATCCGACCGTCGGATTTTCCCGAAACTGGAACCGTTGGATTCGTTTTGAAAAGATCTCTAATGATGTAAATTTTGTGAAGATCCAACGGTTAGATTTTTAGATATGTGTAAATCAAATCTGAAGAAAAACAGCGCCACGGCCGCGTTATGGCCCGAAGCGTCGTTTTGAATAAATTGGCTATTTTAAAATAAATAAAAATAACGATAAATTGTTATAAAATATCATAAACGATATGGAATGGAAATAAACTGAATTTGCTCGATTTATGTGGTATTTGATGGTTGAATGTGTTTGGTGTGAAAAGTACATTAAAGAACAAAATTGGTTTTGTCGAATGATTTAACCATTGGAATTAATTGATTTGAAATTCTAAATATACGTGAATTATTTGAAAAGGCCGAGTTAATTCTCATTTCAAATAATTGACCGACGATTGAAAGTCGAAGATAAAGACGGTGGTCGAAGACCGGAGATCTTCACCTCGTTTGGGTGGTAACCGAGGTCCTGATTGGGAGGCATCCCGAAATATGGATAATGAGTGGTGATCGTCCAGACGTGCGTGGTGATCGATGGGTTTGCGAGGTATTTAATGGCTCTGGTTTCGTTCAGACCCAAAATGGACTTGTAAATGGACTGTGTGTCTGACATTGGATTTTATTCTGTGTTGATTGATCTCTGTTAAATATACATCTGTTTGGCGGCGGAGAATTTATTCTTTTGCTTAACACCCTTCTCTGAAACACACGAGCTCAGAGGTTGTATATTGATGGACATCAGTCGCATGGCATGAATTGCCAGTGTGGCATGCCTGAGTGGCAAATGATCAGGGTTTCTGTTGAAAAGCAAAGTCTTGTGGTGATGATCAAAGCACCGCCTGTGTGGCGTAGCTTTGTGTATAACGTGAAATCGCGAGCCTCACACCCCGGTATGAACCAGAAACGGGAGCAGGACCTCAGGGGGGACGTGCGTTTTCTTTCTAGCTAGTGCGGTGTCAGTGACCTACCAGCCCTGACATTTATATACTTTTCACCTGTGTGGTTGTTGCTGTTGCGAGGCGCCTCGGTTAGATCGGACGATCCGGGTCCGATGGAGTCATTCGTTGACTCATTTACGCCCCAAAGGGCGGAGAAACGCATTGTTCATGCATTATAATCCACTTCGTGTGGACCGGCCCTGACGATCCAAGGTACGGCTGCGGCTGTGCCTGAGGGGCGGGCTAGAGCGTCTCGAATTCCGTAAGGACTATCATTTGCCTTGGTTCATGACGGAAATCCAATTTCCAAATATGTGACTGTGCGATTTTGATTGTATATCCATATTTGGCGACATAGTGGCATGGGACGCTCATGTCGTCTATGATTGATAGTTATGATTTGGATTTTTTTTTTAAACATATAAACACTAGCAATAATATCAAATGCCTTTGTTTTATTCGTATCAAGCACATTTTGGCCGTTATAAGGTAAAAACTCTATCCTCCGGTTTGCGTTGCATTGTGTGATGGGAACTGGGTCTTATAATGGCTTCATTTTTATAAAAAGCATTGCGATGTTTAAAAGAAATATTTGTTTTAGAGCACTGGCGATCCAATGGAGTAAACCCGTTCCACGAAAGTGGCGTGGTCTTGTGATTAGCCATATTTTAAATATGTTGAGTTGATTTCTCATACCAGTCCCATGACTGACTCGTAGTTTGTTTCACTTTCAAACTCGGGTGCCCCTTTTTCTACACGGGCAACCTTGTATTCAGGTTTAGCTGGTTCTTTCTGGATAGCTGGAGCTGAAGATGGATTCTATCATTTATCTCTTCTTATGCTGTTCAGCTCCTATTGTACATTATGTTTGTTTTCCGCTGTAGACATTTATGTATATCTGAACTGCATTTGTACTAAGTATGATCCTGTATACTGTGTAACTCTGATGATTACTTTTATCCAGTATATTCTATTGTGCATTATCTGGTGTATTTATTCAATTCTGTTATGCTATTATCTTTTTCTGTGTTATATTCCAAAGATTACCCTTGTCTCCGTCTGAACGGGATTTGGGGTCGTCACAGGCATAACTTTTGATTCCCGCTATGAAATTTCTATTTTTCAGATTCGTTGAAGATATTTTTAAATAGATTTAAATATTTTTGGTTTCACTAAAATCCGATTTATTTTGAATCCTGTGCAGTCGGTCAAAGTTTAAATTCAAAATTTCAAACTGTCGCGCTATTTCTAACTCCTTTTATAATTAAATTAAATATATTTGTTCTAACTTTGATTTAAATAATTTTTTTAGTCATTATTATTTAAAATAAATTATTTTAACTATTTAAAATCCATTAGAATTTCTAAAATAAAAAATTTAAATTGGTTCAAAATTTTCGGGTTGTTACAATCTCCCCCACTTAAAATCTTTTCGTCCTCGAAAATGAACGAAGCTAAAAATTGTTTAACTAACCGATTCAAATTTAATTTTTATTGATTTCAATAATTTCATTAGTTGATCTAATAATCACACAACACAATCATCAATCCATTAGTTGATTAGCTTTTAAAAAAAATAACTTTTATATATTCACAAATTATATTTCCTAAGATCGGATTATATATAATCACAAATATGTTAATTATAAACTTGTCACTCTCAACTCATTTTAGGGCATTACTAACCCTATCTCTAATGAGTTTTCTCATTCTAGGATGCTACTGATCCTATCTCTAATGAGTATTTTTATTGGAAATTACTAACCCAATCTTTGATGAGTCTTGGTTCAGTTCTAACAACTTGTACCCCAAAGATTTGGATTAACCAAAGCTCTAATACCAACTCTAACGATTTGGATTTCGCCCAGACCTAATCGATCGCTAAATCGAGCAAGATCATTCAAAACCCGAATATGCTAACTTTGGGCATACAACACATTAGAACAAATAACAGAAGACTTTTATAAACATTATAACATTGTTACATCAGAGTACATAATATATCAGAGTACATCGATAAATAATAATATAGCTGAAAATAATTTATTGTAAATGTAATCCATTGCAGCGGAAACTAGCACAACGGAAGACTATCAATGCTCTGGACACAGCTTTAAGCTTTGATCCAGAATCCTACTCAATATATCTGCAAAATAAGCTACTCGACTGCCCATGTGGAAAAGAAAGCACCCGAGTTTGCAAAGTGAAACAAACTACGGGTCAGTCATGGGACTAGTATGAGAAATTTTTACTTAACTTAACTAGTAATAAGGCTAATCACAAGACCACGCCGCTAACGCGGAATGGGTTTACTCCATTGGATTGCCAGTGCATAATTTAAATAAAATAAATCATTAAACAATGTAATGCTTTTTAGAAAAATGAAACCATTATAAGACTCAAGTCCCATCACACAATGCAACGCAAACCGGGGGATAAAGTTTTCCCTTATAATGGTAAAAAATGCTTTATAAGATAAAAACGGATTTGATATTATTATTAGCGTATATATGTTTCAAAAACATTTCAATCATAATGTATCAGTCATAGATGGTATAGTACCCCATCCTACTATGCCGCCATACTAGTTTTACAATCAAAACCGCATGGTGTCGTATTGGAAGTTGGATTTCCATCATGAGTCAAGGCTAGGAACGATCTCCTTACCGATTCGAGACACTCTAGCAATGTCTCAGGATTCAGACGCTGGAAAACCCTTGGATCCTGCAGGGCCGATCCACAAATACTTTAGTGGATTGGTGTAAAGACCCAAAAATCCCCACCCTTCGAATCGACCATAAACCACACAGGTCTGAACCAAAAGTCGGAAATCTTAGAATACTTTAACTTTGGGAATACAATACATTAGAACAGATAACAGAAGACTTTTATTACATCATGATAATATAACATCAGAGTACAGAATATATCAGAGTACATTGAAAATAATACAACGGAAGGTACATTTACAAAAGATTTAATACAATGCAGCGGAAATAAATAAACTGATACAGCGGAAGTCTATCAAAACTCTGGACACAGTTTAAGCTTCGATCCAGAATCCTGCTTAATATATATGCAAAACAAGCTACTTGACTGCCCGTGTGGAAAAGAGGGCACCCGAGTTTGCAAGTGGAACAAACTATAGGTCAGTCATGGGACTGGTATGAGAAATCTTACTTAACTTATCTAATGATAAGGCTAATCACAGGACCACACCGCTAACGCGGTATGGGTTTACTCCATAGGATTGCCAATGCATAAATAAAGTAAATTGTTAAACAACGCAATACTTTTTAGAAAAATGAAACTATTATAAGACTCAAGTCCCATCACACAATGCAACGCAAACCGGAGGATAGAGTTTTACCTTATAATGGTCAAAAGTTGCTTGATACGATAAAACGGATTTGATATTATTATTAGTGTATATATGTTTCAAAAACATTTCAATCATAATGTATCAATCATAGACGGCATAGCTACCATATACTATGTCGCCATACTAGTTATACAATCAAAATCGCATGGTGTCGTATTGGAAGTTGGATTTCCATCGTGAGTCAAGGCTAGGAACGATCTCCTGACCGATTCGAGACACTCTAGCAATGTCTCAGGATTCGGACGCTGGCGAACCCTTGGATCCTACAGGGCCGGTCCACAAATACTTTAGTGGATTGGCAATTCCTGAACACATGCTTCCCGATCCTATTGGACCTATAAATTGGCTATTGGCGACCAATAAAAATCCGAGGCGCCTCATTCCATCAACCACATAAGTAAAAAAAATGTCGGGCCATGTAAAAACCCAACACCACTTCTCGCTAGAAAGAAACTTGTGGACTCCCTGCGTTCCCTTGCTCCGTTTTTTACTCTACCGAGGTGTGAGGCTCGTGAAGTATCACTACGCAAAGCTATGCTAATTAAAGCTATGCTTTGATCATCATCCACAAGGCTCTGCTTTTCAACAAAAGCCTTGATCCATGCATCTTAGTATGCCACATTGTCAATCCCTACCATTGATTTCTGCCAATATATAACCTCTGAACTCATACGTCTCTGATAAGGGTATTAAGAAAGAGAATGAATTCTCCGCTACCAAACAGATACATATTAACAGAAATCAACAGATACAATGTAAAGGAATACAACGTCAGACACACCATCCATTTATAAGTCCGTTCTGGGTTTGAACGGAATCAGAGTAACCTTATTCCTCGCATATCCGAACAGTCAACATGCACGTCCGGACGACTACCACTGTAGCCCCTTCAAGGTAGCTACTCCAATCATGGGCATCAGTAACAACTCATCCATTCGACGTGAAGATCGTCGGTCTTGCACCGTCTTTAATTTCTTCGGCTGTTAGTCATCGTATTCATTATTCAGAATAGATTAAACCCGGACTTTCTGAATAACTCGCGTAATTTAAAATCAAGTGCTATAAAAACACATCCAATGCCTCATTCCAATTCAGAATATTCATTCAGTAAAATATTCACAATATTAGGGAAGAGTCCCCATTAATTTTATCAAAGATAAAATTCTTTAAAGTTATTCTTTTTAATCTCTAAAATCATTACTTAAAGATTATTCAAATTTAAGAAATTTATCTTATCTTTAACTGGGTTAAGGAACCGATGTCATTTAAAACACAGTTCACGATAAACCCATTTCACATTTCACTTTATTCCAATGACTAAATATAATTTGAAAAACTCTATTTATCTTAATTAAAAGATTTATTCTTTTTACACGGGGTTATACGAATAGTGTTATTTAAGACACCATTCACGATAACCCAAAATCCAAGTTATTCATTTTAAAACATTTGATTATCTTTCTAGTTAATAACTAGTTCATTTTGATAAAACTATATTTACCTTTACGAAATTGAAGTTTTCACCTTAAAATCTTTTTAAATCATTTATTATGATTTTACATAATTTTTCTATATTTTAAATAATGTTATTAAGGCCTTTGCAGTCGATTTCCATAAACGGTCATCGAACTGCACTTATAACGACCTTTTCTGAAATTGATTTGGACATAACTCCAAATCTAATCGTAAGATTTCAAAATTCTTATATTCATTGGAAAGCTTTCTTCGATACGAACCCAATGGTTCCAGCTTTAGAAGAATCCGACGGTCGGATCTCCCGTTACGTCATTTTGAAGTTAATTGTAACAACCCGGAATTTTGGGGCCAATTCAAAAAAATTTATTTTAGAAATTTTAATGGATTTTGAATATTTAATATAATTTATTTTTAATAATAACGACTAAAAGTTTATTTTAAAATGAATAAATTTAATTTAATTATAAAAGGAGTTTGAAACAACACTGCAGTTTGAAATTTTGAATTTGAACTTTGACTGAGGGTACAGGATTCATTTTAAATCAGAATTGAGTGAAACAAGAAATATTTAAATATATTTAACCATATCTTTCTAATGAATCAGAAAAACTATAATTTTGTTTTAAAAATCAAAAGTTATGTCCAGTTTAAAATTTAGAAAAGTCGTTGTAGAATTTATATATATATTAATATAATATATAACCCTTAAAAATAGCCATTTTACAAACGACATCTGTTTTCGACGAAACCACTTTTGTTGGAACCAGAATGTCAAATTATTGTTAAGTTTAATTTTCCAGAATTTTTCGAATTAATATGTGAGCGTTGCAGAAGAAAACGTGTTTTGTCAGTTTCAGTCAAATTTAATCGACTTGAAAATGGCCATTTTTCAAACGGTCTCAGAATTCAACGAAATTAGTTTTGTTAGGACCGTATCGTCAAAACATAACTAGAAATATTTTTTCTGTAATTTTTAGAGTGAGTATGCAGCTCCGGTAATTTAAAATGTACGTTTAAACTTAATATATATCGATTTATATTTTAAATTAAAGAAAAAAAATATCGTAACAGCTGAACTGGGTTACGAAACCTGTCCTATTGCGTCCAGAATGGGGGTATTTGTCTACGGGCGACACTCGTTGGGTTTAATTTGGAGTTCAGGACGATACACTAATTATTCTAGAATTAAATAAATTAAAATACGCTAAAAATACATGGTATAAATACGGCCAGAAATACTAAACCCTAATAACCATAGTGCAGCCGCCATATTCATGGATGAAGGGCCAGAAAGCTCGAAACTTCTTCCTCTCTTTTCTCCCAATCCACACAGCGAAATTCAAACTTCTACATACCAAATCGAAGAGCATCACGAGCTCTATAATCTCAACGGCCATAATCGGATTTATGTAAGCAAGGTGGTCGGATTTTGGATGCAAAGATGGCGGTTTGGGCTCGATTTTCCGTGCAGGGGGGCCCACCGAGTTGCTCCAGGTTGAGGGCGCATGGACGTGGCGAGGTGGCAGTTGATGTGGTGGTGGCCGATGGAGGTCTGGTGGTCGGGAATTGGTGCGGCGTCGATGGAGGCAAGTCGAAGATGGGTTCTGTGTCTTCCAGTAGTTGAAACGATGGAAAGAAGATAAACAAAGGGTAGGGAAAGATTAAAGGAATTAATTATATTTAATCAAACCAAATTTTGTAACTAAATTTTATAAATCCATAACTTGTTCGTATTAGATCAGAATTCAACGAGACGACTTGCGTTGGGATCGTCTTTCTGAGCTCTACATCTAGGGACAAACCAGAATCGTAGCGGAGCAGATCATATTTTGGTTTAATTTCGGATCTAATCTATTCTGAATTAAAAAGCTCGGTGAGATTTCTAGATTTAAAATTAAATTAAAATTATATATATAAAAATATATATTTATTCTAATTGTGATTGTATATTGATGCGCCGTATGAAATTTAGATTGATTGATTTATGGTGGCTGTGATGACTTGTTTGAATCATATGTCCTTGTGAAATAAAAAGTGACAATTGGTTATAACGATGTGCTTGTAAAATAAAATAATTCTTTTTTTGACATTGTTAAAAATTGACCAGTTGACACATAAATTTACACTTGGGATTAAATAAGAATAGTTAACACATATATTTACATTTTGTGTCACATTTGTCTAATTAGAATTGTCAAAATAGAAAATGTCATTTTGGTCAAATAGAATTAACGTCAAAAACAAAATACCCATTTTGTTAAATCATGTTATATTAAAATATAAACATCATTTTTAGCTAGTGATGTTAGGCAACGTAAAATGTCATTTTACTTTAGGTTAGAATTAAAACATCGTTTTTATTTAAGGATGTCATGTAACATTGAAATGTCACATTAGAATTATAACATCATTTGGTTAAGAAATGTTTACATAAGAATTATGATCACATTTTTGTTGAATTGGGTTTGATCAAACAAAATTTACATTTTGTTAAATTGAAATTATCATTTTTGTTTACATCAAAAAGAGGTATTTTTGTCACTATAATAAGAATGAAATGAAAGAGAATCAACATTCTTGTCAAAATTTGATTAGTGAATAAAGAAACACAATTTTTGTCAAAAATTTGATTAGTGAAAAGGAAACACAATTTTTGTCAAAAATTTGATTAGTGAAAAAGGGACAAAATTAACATTTTAGTTGATTAGATTATAAAGAACAAAATTAACATTTTTGTTAATTAGATCTTGTTGAACAGAATTAACATTTCTTATTAATTAGATTATGTTTAAACAAAAATCTCATATTTGTCAAAATAGAGGTATAGATATAAAAACAACTTTCTTTTTGAAATATGTCTTGCAAACAAAAATCACATTTTCATTAAGAGAACTTGTGTTAAAACAAAAATCACATTTTTGGTTAAGAGAACTTGTGTTAAAATAAAAACAACATTTTATTTGAAATGTGTTATGTAAATCAAAATTAACATTTTGATTAGAAAATGAAAATTAGAATAAAAAGTACATTTTGCTAGAAAATGAAAATTAGAATAAAAAGTACATTTTGCTAGGAAATGAAAATTAGAAAAAAAAAAGGACATTTTTCATTAGAAATGTTAATATAGAATAAAAGGACATTTTTCATTAGAACTGTTAATATAGAATAAAAGCACATTTTTCATTATAAAGAATGAAGTTAAAATACTTTTGTCAGGAAAGTTAATTAGAAGAAAAATGTCATCTTTATTAGAAAAGTTACATTAAAAGAATTAGACAAAATTATCATTTTTGTCACTTTGAAAAAGAATGAATTAAAAACCATTCACTTTGACACATTGAAAAGAGTTAGACCAAAAATGAACATTTTTGTACTTTAAAAAGGAATTAGACAAAAATGAACATTTTAGTGTATAAAAAAAGAGTTGACAAAACATACATTTTTGTCACTTAATGAGGATTTACAAAAATCACATTTTTGCCATTAAATAAGAAATATATAAGAATAACATTTTTATATATCAAAAAGGATCAAATGAAAATGAACATTTTTATATATTAAAAAGGATCAAATGAAAATGAACATTTTTATATATTAAAAAGTATCAAATGGAAATGTATATTTTTATACATTAAAGAAGAATGAGTTGAAAATGTATATTTTTATACATTAAAGGAGAATGAGTTAAAAATGTATATTTTTATACATTAAAGAGAATGAGTTAAAAATGTATATTTTTATAAATTGAGAAGAATGAGTCAAAAATGTATATTTTTATACATTAAAAAGAATGAATTAGTAATGGACACTTTTGTCATTTAAAAAGGATGAAGTAAAATATTCATTTTGTCATTTAAAAATGAATGAGACCAAAAATATACATTTTGGTAAATAAATAAGAGTCAAAGATTTTTATTGTCATTGTTCACAATAAAAGAATTTAAATGTCTATGATGTGAAATACTTGATGTGTTAATATAATGTTAATATATTCATACTGAATATTACACTTCCATTTACAAGTCATCCGACTTGTTTATGTGATTGGGACGATAACTTTCACACATCGCCCAAGTGCACAAATAATTTATTATTTGATTATTGGATGAAACCCCACATGGGTGTTGGGATGTTATTTGATCTACACTAGTCCCAATATTTAGTGTAGAATCCACTCTGGTTGATTATTTGGATGCTTGATAATTATTTATCATAATCGTTGATTTCATGCAATATATGGTTGTTGATTGTGTCACATTCCAATAAAGAATATTCTAGAAAAAAATATTTTAGAAAATATTTTAGAAAAAGAATATATTTTGGAAAAAAATATATTATTATTGAAATGAACTAGTTATTAACTAGAGTAAATCATAAAATTTAGATTTAATGAAGTTTTCCAATTTGCTAATATTAATTTGAAATTAAATAAATTGGATTTTGGGTTTGTCGTGAATAGTGTCTTAAATAACACTGTTCTTAAACCCCGTAAGAAAAGAATAATCTTTTAAATTTAGATTATTAAAGTTTCAGTTATACTTAGTAATTGAAATAAGATTAAATGTGAGTTGGGTTTATTGTGAACCGTGTTTTTAAGTGACATGTGTTCTTTAACCCAACTGACAATGAAAATGTGATTTGGAATTCAAAAATCTTTTATTAAGATTTTAATGGGAATTTTCCAAAAGTAAAGTTTTCCAATTTAATATATTAAATTGGAATTGAATTAATAATAACCGAGATAAGCTTCTATAAAAGAAGATCGATACTACATATGGAATTTAAAAGGCTCTACCGTTATTCCATTTATATTATTGGTTGGATACAAAAATTTATAACGATTATATATTGATTTGATTTCTGTAAAGATTCCATATTTTGTGGAAGATGATTTTGGGTTTACCGTGAACTATATTTTAAATTACATTAGTTCTTTAACCCAGTTAAAGATAAGATTAATTTCTTAAATTTAATTAATCATTGAATAATGATTCGTGATATTTAAAACCAAATTGGGTTCTTAATAAATCTTTAAAAGTAAGATTTAAGAATAATTTAAAGAATTTATCTTTGATAAAATAATGCGAATATTTTATTAGAAGAATATTTTGAATTGGAATGAGATGTTGGATGTGCTTTTATAGTACTTGATCTTTAATTATAAAAACACGCAAATTGTTCGGAAAGACCGGGTTTAACCCATTCCGAATAATTACTACGACGATGAAGGGTCGAAGATGAAGATGGTGGTTGAAGACCGACGATCTTCACATCGAATGGATGTGTTTCTACTGAGACCCATGATGGGAGTAGCTACCTTGAAGGGGTTTCAGTGGTAGCCGTCCGGACTATTATTGATTGTTTCGGTTATACGAGGACCTCTCAGGTGTCTCCGGTTTCGTTCAGACCCAGAACAGACTTGTAAATGGATGCGTGTCTGACATTGGATTTCGTTCCATGTGAATTAAATTGATTTTTATTAATGTATATCTGATTGGTGGTGGTGAATTTATCCTCTGCTTAACACCCTGGTATATATTAATAGTGATTGATCGCATGGCGTGAATTGTCAATGTGGCACGCCAAGATGCAAATGATCAAGGCTTTTGTTGAAAAGCAGGGCCTTGTGGGATGATCAATGTATAGCCTATTACGGCATAGCTTTGTGTATATCGTGACTT
This sequence comes from Allium sativum, assembly GCA_030737875.1. Lineage (NCBI taxonomy): Eukaryota > Viridiplantae > Streptophyta > Magnoliopsida > Asparagales > Amaryllidaceae > Allium > Allium sativum. Next base: position 1,024,256,053 of record CM060912.1, read on the forward strand.
CGCGAGCCTCACACCCCGGTATGAGTCAATGACGGGATATGAACCGTAGGGAGTGCACACGTTTCTTTCTAGCAAGTGGTAGTGTCAGTGCTTAAACTGGCTGGCATTTTACTTATGTGGATGATGGATTTTGAGGCGCCTCGGATTTTTATAGGCCGTTAGTGGTCATAAAATAGGTTCAAAGGAACTAGGAAGCGTGTGTTCAGGAATTGCCAATCCTCTACCGTTAGGTGGAGACCGGTCCTACCGCTCCAAGGATTGCCCATAGGTGTGATCCTGAGGCATTTGCTAGAGTGTCTCGAATCGGAAAGGACGATCCCTAGCCTCAATTTCATGATGGAAATCCAATTTCCAATACGACCTTGCGGTTTTGATTGTAGAACTAGTATGGCGACATAGTAGGATGGGGTACTACGCCGTCTATGATTGATACATTATGATTGAAGTGTTTTTTTGAAATATATATATATATATATATACACCCATAGATATACACACTAATATTAAATCCGTTTTATCGTATCAAGCATCTTTTGACCATTATAAGGTAAAACCCTATCCTCTGGTTTGTGTTGCATTGTGTGATGGGACTTGGTTCTTATAATGGTTTCATTTTTCTTAAAAGCTTTGTGTTGTTTAACGATTTACTTTATTTTATGCACTGGCAATCCAATGGAGTAAACCCGTTCCGCATTAGCGGCGTGGTCCTGTGATTTGCCTTATTATTAGATAAGTTAAGTTAAGATTTCTCATACCAGTCCCATGACTGACCTGTAGTTTGTTTCACTGGCAAAATCGGGTGCCCATATTTTCTACACGGGCAGTCGAGTAGCTTTTGTAGATATATTTACAGGATCCTGGTTTACAGCTGAAGCGGTATTCGGAAAGCTCTGTATCCGTGTATTCCTTTCGGTTGTATGTTAGTATTATTTTCCGCTGCTGTTTAAATGTAATATAAATCTCTGATATTATTGTATTTCTATTGTGTAATAAGTATTCATACTCTGTTATCTTCTTGTACTCTGATGTAATTGTTGTAATCAACAATAAAATGTTCTGCAGTTTGTGTTCTGATGTGTGTTGTTCTCAAAGCAATCCAGTCTTTCCTTTACTGGGAAGTTTGGGTCGTTTCATTAATGGTCGAAATTCGCGAACGGTCGCTGCGCGGCGCGTTCTATTCAGGCCATTATATATATATATGTATGTATATGTATATGTATATATATATATTTATATCGTCGATTTCTATTAAAACGTATTTTATAAAATATTTATAAATTCCTTTTAAAATGATTTTATCTTCATTCTAAATTTTGAAGCAAAATTGAATATTCTTTATTTTTATCATATTAAAATATTTATATTTTCAACATATTAGATTTATAAACACTTCTTTTTGTATTCATTTTGAAATGAAATAAATCGATCGATAAACCTATTCCGGTTGAAATAACAATTGCTACTTAATCCAGCTTCACATTTTTATATTTTTATATTCGCCTAAAAGGGACATAAAAATCATAGTTTTATTTTACACTGAATATTATTTAAAATATTCAGAAATTTAAAATATTCTTTATTTACAAACTTCTTTACTTCAAAAAATTCTTTATATAAGGATGTTCTTCATTTTTTTAAAATATTCTGAATCGAGATGTGACTCAGTCAATTACCATGTAAATTCAGTTATATGGATTTCATACATTGCAAATATCCAACGATAGTGATAAACAATCATCAAACAATACATTCACATCCAAAGTGAGATTTATAACTGTGTGAGCATTAAAATAAATAAGTAATGCCCAACACAGACTGTCAATCCATCGATTGACAATTAATTAAATATTAGGGCTAGTATATATCAAATGTCGTCCAAACGCCCGTGTGGGGTTTCAACCAACAAACAATAATGATTAGCTGTGTAGTTGGGCGATGTGTGAAAAATTATCGTCCCAATCACATAAACAAGTCGGACAACCTGTAAATGGAAGTGTAACATTTCAACAATGAGAAATTTTGATGATTCCTGCATACGAAACAAAGATGTATTTTTTATTGTCCACGTATTCCATTTTAATATCTAATTCTTTTTAATGCATATAAAAGGAAAATAAAAATATAACACTAAAATCTATTCTTTTATTGTCTCTGAAATGACAATAAAAATGAAATATTTAAAACCTATTCTTTTTGTTTCATATAAAATGACCATAAAATGTGACATTTAATTCCACTCTTTTTATTGTATTTAAAATGACAAAAAAAATGTAACTTTCAATTCTATTCTTTTTATTGTCTCAAAATGACAATAAAAATATTACTTTTAGTCCTATCATTTTTATTACAGCTAAAAATGTAAATAAAAATGTAACTTTTTTATTTTATTCCTTTACTTACATCTAATTTGACAAATAAAGATGCATTATTTCATTCTATCATTTTTATTACAATTAAAATGTAAATAAAAATGTTACTTTTTATTTTAATGTTTTGTTTGCATCTAAAATTGCAAACAAAAATACACCTTTTATTTATGTTTTGTTTGCATCTAAAATTGCAAAAAAAATACAACTTTACAAATCATATTATTAATTTGTATCTAAATTACAAATAAAATATAATCATTTTAAAACTATGTCTTATTTGCGTCAAGAAATGCAAATAAAAATTTAACTTCCCATTTTAAAATTTTATCTGTATCAAAGAATGCAAATAAAAGTATAACTTTTTATTTCAATGTATATTTGCATCAAAGAATGCAAATAAAGGAACAACTTTTTAATACATCGTATATTTGCATCAAAGAATTTAAAAGAATAACTTTTTAATTCATGTTTTTATTTACATCTAAAATGTAACTTTTTAATTTAATTGTTTGCCTGCATCTAAAGAATGCAAATAAAAATTTAACTTTTAATTTCATTTTTCATTTGCATCGGGGAATGCAAATAAAAATGTAATTCTTTATTTCATGTTTTATTTGCATCGAGGAATGTAAACTAAAACACAACTCTTTATTTTAATGTTTTGTTTGCATCGAGGAATGCAAACAAAATTGTAACATTTTATTTTATGTTTTATTTACATCGAGGAATGCAAAAAAAAAACACAACTCTTTATTTTAATGTTTTGTTTGCATCGAGGAATGCAAACAAAATTGTAACTTTTTATTTTTTGTTTTATTTGCATCGAGGAATACAAATAAAAAGGTAACTCTTATATTTTAATGTTTTGTTTGCATCAGGAATGCAAACAAACATGTAACTTTTAATTTTAAAAAAATGAACAAAATGATATTTGTAATGACCCGAATTTCCGCACTCTTTGAGTCGACTAATTTCACCACACGTCCAACCCAAATTGCACAGAAATGCGAATCATTATTAGAAAGAAGTTAGAGGACGAGAAATAGAAAGAAATAAAAGTTAGAATAGAAGAAAACAAAGAACACAAATCTCACAGCGGAATGAATAAAACATATTATATAATATAACTTGTAAAACAAATCAATAACTGTATATATATACCATTATCAGAGCACAACCGTTATTCCTGGAACAGTTATAAGCACCTGTTTCCAGATACAACATAGTACACAGCGGAAAGTATGAGTCTATAGCTAGCTGATGAAGCCTCATACTTCAAGCTCCTCCAAGTGAATCTATAAATCCCGACTACTTGACTTCCCGTACAAATTTGGGCACCCAAGAGTTTAGGGAAAACAAACAAAATAAACTCTGGGTCAGTCATGGGACTGGTGTGAGTAAACTCCAACCATTTATTTAACTTTCAAAATCTATTTGAAAGAAATGATAATCGTAAGACCGATACACGCATAAACACGGATGGTTTTTACCTTACGACAACCCAAAACATTTTTATATTAAAATTGGGTGATATTATAATAGTGTCTAAATCAAATAAATAGAATCTAGTGGTATGCTTGCATCTCACGCTCCATATATAATATAAAATCAAAAACCGTAGGGCGCTTATTGGAGATTGGATTTCCAATATGACAAGGTATGGAACCACATTCCGATCAGTGTACTCTAGAGAGGATACACTGGGGTTCAACAAGAACGTCTTACAACCCGGCACACACATGACCGACCACTCATTTCGCTTGAGTCTATCGAATGTATATCACCAACGGTTGGGATCAGCAACCGTTTCCCGAAAGGGACAGCATTGGTTGATTAAATAAACAAATGGAATATCTCTAGATAGGTGATTATACATCCTAATGGGAGCGACCCACATAGCAATGCTTCTTGTGAAAACCCGTAACTTCCCCGTAAAGGAAAGCGGCGGATAGTTCGAGAACAAGCCACAACAAAACTCATACAGAAGAACATTTCATTGTATATTACAACAATGCATCAGATTACAAGAATATACAGAGTATAAATGAATATTACACAGGAATATCAGAGATTTCAGCGGAAGATAATACAATACACAACTAGAAGTAGATATACGGATACAAAGCTTTCCATTCATTCTAGCTGTAAACCAGGATCCTGTGAATATAAATCTGCAAAAACCAAAACTACTAGCTGCCCGTGTCAAAATAAGGGCACCCAGAGTTTAGGTTAAAACAATAAACTCCAGGTCAGTCATGTGACTGGTGTGAGAACTGAAACAGTTAATCTTTATTTTAAAGTTAGGTAAATCAAGGGACCACGCCGTATAACACAGAACGGGTTTCCTCCCAAGAATACCAGTGCATAAAACAAACAACGCAATGCTAAATAAAGAAAAATGAAGCTGTTATAAGACCCAGGTCCTATCACACAATGCAACGCAAGCCGGGGGATAGGGTTTTCCCTTATAACAGCCAAAGAATGCTTGATACGTTTGAAACAAATCATTTGATACTATAATAAGTGCATAGTGTATAAAACAACTTCAAATCATAAGTACCAATCATAGGCAGCATGGGTACCATATATCATGTCGCCATACTAGTTCTACAATTAAAACCGCAAATGTCACGTATTTGGAAGTTGGATTTCCATCTATGAACCGAGGCCAGGGATCGTCCTCTACCGATTCGAGATGCTCTAGCCCGTGTCTTAGGAACAGCCGCAACTGCCACCTGGATCCTCAGGGCCGGTCCACCGATGTGGATTATTATGCCTGAACACTACGTCTCCCCACCCTATGGGGTGTAAGTCTGGTCCGTCTGCCGACCAGAATGCATCGGCCGAAACCGATATAACCGAGGCGCCTCGCAACAGCAACAACCACATAAGTTAAACTCGTCAGGGCGTGTAAAACCACTGACGCCACTTCTAGCTAGAAAGAAACGCATGCCCTCCCTGACGTCCTCTCCCGTTTTTGGTTCATACCGGGTGTGAAACTCGCGAAGTAAACGTTACACAAAGCTACGCCACAAAGGCTACGCCACAAAGGCCGTGCTTTGATCATCACCACAAGACTTTGCTTTTCAACAGAAGCCTTGATCAATTGCCACTTGGGCATGCCACACAGGCAATTCACTCCATGCGTTTGATATCCATCGATATATAACCCCTGAGCTCGTACGTCTCAGAGAAGGGCGTTAAGCAAGAGAATAAATTCTCCGCCGCCAAGCAGATATATATTTAATAGAGATAAATCGCACGGACTAAAATCCAATGTCAGACACACAGTCCATTTACAAGTCCGTTCTGGGTCTGAACGAAACCGGAGGCACCTAGTACCTCGTATATCCATCGATCTCCAAGTACGTCTGGACGATCACCAACTGTTTCCATCTTCTTGGGTGTACAGCCCAATCAAGATCATCAGTAATCATCCAAACGACGTGAAGACCTCCGGTCTTCGACCATCGTCTTCATCTTCGACTTATCGTCGTATCAGTTATTCAGAATGGGATAAACTCGGTCTTCCCGAATAACTCACGTATATTTTATAAAAGTGTTACACAAACACAACATACGCCTCATTCCAATTCATCAGTCACTAACCGTAAATTAATCAAGAGAATAATTCCCCAAATATTAACCTCGAAGGCCGAAACCAACATCAGATCAATATCCAGAAAACCATTCTGCTTAGCTAACTGACAGTTAGTTTCTAAATTTCACATTCATAGGGAAAGGTTCCCATTAATTTTATCCAAGATAAATTTCTTGAATTTATTCTTTAATTTATTTTTTGAATATCAATTCAAACTAGTCGGGATTAGCGAACCTTTCCGAAGTAATCATTTGTTTTAATTTCCCAAATATTAACCCCGACCTATTCATCCCATGAAGTAAAACTGGTTATACTTCATATCTAACACCACGGTGTTATCGGTAAATTCAATTACCATTTCACGTTCAAATCTAATTAAAGATTTAACTATCGCCTGGAGCAAAACTGGTGGTACTCCATTTTCGATCTTTTCAATCTAATTAAAGATTCATTAAAACTCCACTTAGTTTTAATCTTTAACTGGGTTAAAGAATCAGTGTCATTTAAAACACAGTTCACGATAAACCCAAAATCACATCCATTAATTATCGGATTAAAGAACGAGTGTTATTTAAAACACTGTCCACGATAAACCCAAAAATCAATATCAATTCAATTCCAATTAAATATCATTTAATTGGTACACTTCATTAAATCTAAATAAAAAAGATTTAATCTTTTCTCAACTGGGTTCAAGAACAGTGTTAGTGAAGACACCATTCACGACAAACCCAAATCACATTTGATATTCAATACAAGGCCCTGAATAGAAAATATATCGGCTTATATTCAATATCAAATTCTACGATTAACAAATGTCGTATTGGAAATAACAATATATATATATCTTTCAAATTTCCATATCAACATCCGTATAATCTCGAATTCCAACATCGAAATATTCCGAAGACAATTTCGATTCAAATCCACTCCAATGCAATCATTGGAAATTCTGGTTATTTTTAAAACCCTTTTCAAATTCAATTTATTTATTTAAAATAAATAGAATTATAATTCTAGTTCAAAACTAGTTCATTTCGATAAAAATCTATTTTTATCTTTTCAAATATGGAGTTTTTCATCCCAATACTTTCTAAATCATTTCTTATGATTTTACACAAATTATTACTATTTTTAATAATTTTATCAAGGCCCGTACAGTCGATTTCCATCAATAGCCATCGAACTGCACTTACATCTACCTTTTTCAAATTTGATTTGGACGTAACTCCAAATCCAACCGTTAGATTTTGAATTTCTAATATTCGTTAGAAAGCTCTTTTCGATACGAACCCAATGGTTCTGGTTTTAGGAGAACCCGACGGTCGGATCTCCCGTAATGTCCGTTTGAAATAAATGGTCGAAATTCACGAATTGCCGCGGCGCGGCGTGTTCTATTCAGGCCATTATATTATATATATAATATATATTTCGTCGATTTCTATTTAAAACGAATTATATAAATAGTTTTAAATTCGTTTCAAAAGCAATTTCAACTTCCGTTTCAAATTCAAATCAAAATTGAATTCTTCTTTATAAATTCGTTTTAAAATTCATTTCTATTCAATTCAAATTTCAATTCAATTTGAATTCGTTTTCAGTTTAATTCATTTCCAAAGTCGTTTTCTATTCGATTCAATTCAAATTGGTTTTCTATTCGATTCAATTCGTTGTATATTCCATTGAAGTCAAATTTGTTATATATTCAAAACAAATTCGATTCGAATTCGTTTTCTAATCAATTTGATTCAAATTTCATTTCAAAATATTCGATTTCGAAATTACTTTTCAATATTCATTTTAAAATGAATAAATTCGATATAAATATCGTTCACGTCAAAATGGCGTCTATCTAATCAACACGGCTTCATCTATTTCTATTTTCAAATATTCTATTTCGAATATTTCTATTATTAAAATATTTCGTTCAACACATGACCAATCTCAATGGATGAGTACTGTCAACACATGAACCTTTATTTTATATTATAAAGACGTAAATTTTATTACTAAAATATTTCGTTCAACACATGACCAATCTCAACGGATGTGTACAGTCAACACATGAACATTTACTTTATATTGATAAAGATGTAAATTTTATTATTAAAATATTTCGTTCAACACATGACCAATCTCAATGGATGAGTACTGTCAACACATGAACCTTTATTTTATATTATAAAGACGTAAATTTTATTACTAAAATATTTCGTTCAACACATGACCAATCTCAATGGATGAGTACTGTCAACACATGAACCTTTATTTTATATTATAAAGACGTAAATTTTATTACTAAAATATTTCGTTCAACACATGACCAATCTCAATGGATGAGTACTGTCAACACATGAAACTTTATTTTATATTATAAAGACGTAAATTTTATTACTAAAATATTTCGTTCAACACATGACCAATCTCAATGGATGAGTACTGTCAACACATGAACCTTTATTTTATATTATAAAGACGTAAATTTTATTACTAAAATATTTCGTTCAACCCATGACCAATCTCAATGCATGAGTACTGTCAACACATGAACCTTTAATTTATATTATAAAGAAGTAAATTTTATTACTAAAATATTTCGTTCAACCCATGACCAATCTCAATGGATGAGTACTGTCAACACATGAACCTTTATTTTATATTATAAAGACGTAAATTTTATTACTAAAATATTTCGTTCAACACATGACCAATCTCAATGGATGAGTACTGTCAACACATGAACCTTTATTTTATATTATAAAGATGTAAATTTTATTACTAAAATATTTCGTTCAACACATGACCAATCTCAATGGATGAGTACTGCCAACACATGAACCTTTATTTTATATTATAAAGACGTAAATTTTATTACTAAAATATTTCGTTCAACACATGACCAATCTCAATGGATGAGTACTGTCAACACATGAACCTTTATTTTATATTATAAAGACGTAAATTTTATTACTAAAATATTTCGTTCAACACATGACCAATCTCAATGGATGAGTACTGTCAACACATGAACCTTTATTTTATATTATTCTTTATTTTCTAAATTTGAATGAGGCCCAATCAATCACCATATAAAGTTAATTATATGGATTTTCATACAACACATGTATAATAGCATTGACAAATAATCAACCATCAACCAAAGTGCACTACACTGTATAAGCATCAAATATAGATATCTAACGCTTATAACAGCCTGTCAATCAATCGATCGACATATTTAATCAATTAGGATGAGTGAACTTCAAATTTCATCCCAACACCCGTGTGGGGTTTCAAACAATCAAACACAGATTTTATTTGTGCAGTTGGGCGATGTGTGAAATTTATCGTCCCAATCAATGTCCTTCAAATAGGTGTACATAAACAAACCGTCCGGTTTGTAAATGAATATTTTATTTTATTCACTTCACGTTAAAAATTATATTTTTAACGATAAAACATTTTATTTTAACATATGAATTTCTATCCAGTTCATTCTTTAAATAAAATGATATTTTTATTTTTCTAACTTATTTTAGAAAATTTCGGCGGCATAACGGCACAATACTAGAAACGGGACGAGGCCTAGCCTTATCCCCGGTCTAGTGAAGGCCCACGCCATTCACACATCAATCAAATCAATTTCATTTCACCAAACAATTCAATTCAAACCAAATGAACTAACCAACTACACATCCAAACAATTTAACAAACAAGCCATCCATGGTCTGTGGATGACGGGTGTCGGGTGCTACTAAACACCGTCTGCATCCTAGTATATATATATATATAACTAGAAAAATTAAATTGAAAGGTGAGAATTTCTCACAGATAGCTATCCAACTCCACGGCACTTCTAAGGCAGGAAATCTTCACTGTTCTCGTCTCATATCACTTTCTTCGCCCGTAGCCACTACATATATAAAGATCGAATTTTTACTATGTTATTCGATATATAAAAATCACATTTTTACTTCGATGTTCAATATATAAAAATCACATTTTTACTTCGATGTTCAATATATAAAAATCACATTTTTACTTCGATGTTCAATATATAAAAATCACATTTTTACTTCGATGTTCAATATATAAAAATCACATTTCAAAAATATAGATTTTGCCTTTATAAAAATATAGATTTCGCCTTTATAAAAATATAGTCTTCGCCTTTATAAAAATATAGTCTTCGCCTTTATAAAAATATAGACTTCGCCTTTATAAAAATATAGACTTCGCCTTTATAAAAATATAGACTTCGCCTTTATAAAAATATAGACTTCGCCTTTATAAAAATATATCATGTTTTTACATCCTCTATATAGTAAAAATTATATTTTTAATACTTTTAAAATATAAAAATCATATTTTTATATATCGCTCTTTTCATTAGAAAAATTATTTTTTTCCTCTCTTGAAAATCTATACTTAATAAAAATCAGTTTTTTTTAACAATAACATAAAAATAAATTTCAGATTTTTATTTACAATGATATCACATAAATAATAAAACTGAAATAAAATAAATAGGTAAATAAAGAAAAGGGACTTACGGTAAAAATCGAAGGCGGAGGGGGGGATTTTCGCCGTCGTGCTGCGTGGTCTGGGGGGGCCGCTGGAGGGAAATGGCTTCAGGGGGGAGGCGCTCGAGAGTTGGAGGGGTGGTGGAGTCGAAGGGAGGCGGGTGCGGTGGAGGTAGGGCGCAGGGTTTGGGGGGGTTTTCATCGATCAGAGCGTCGATTTGAAGGGGGTGAGAAGAAGGCACCGACGCGAGGAGGAGGAGGAGGAGGCGCCTTGCGCCGGCGGTGGCGAGGGCAGAAGGGGACGGCGGCGGAAGTCGATGGGCGGGCTCCGCCCTTTTTCTTTTCTATTTTCTTTTTTTTTCTTTCTGATATGAAACGCGTGGGGGGGGCCTTAGAGGAAGTAAGGAGAGGAGAGAGAATTCCTTTCTTTTATTATTTTTAATTTCAAAATGTTGACTTTTACATACGACCTCTAAACGAGGCCCACCGCCTGTCGTCCCTAGCTAATTACCCCCATTCCGAACACCATAGGATATGTATCGTAGGCTGATTCGACTGTTTCGATCAGTTTCCGTTGAATTTACATTTAAATCATTATATTGAATTTTAAACGTACATTTCAAATTACCGGGGTCACATACTAACTAGAAAAATTCCAGAAAAATATTTTCTAGCTTCGTATTGACGATACGGTCCTAACAAAACTAGTTTCGTCGAATTCTGAGACCGTTGGAAAAATGGCCAATTTCCAGTCGATTAAATTCAACTGAAATGGTCAAAACACGTTTTCCTTCGCCACGCTCACATATTGATTCGAAAAATTATGAAATTTGGAATCTAGCAATAATTTGACACTGCGGATCCAACAAAATTCGTTTCGTCGAAACCCGAGGTCGTTTGCAAAATTTCCATTTTTAAGGGCCTGAATTCCATAGCGACTATTCAGAATTTTCAACTGGGCATATCTTTTGATTCCCGCTATGAAATTTTAATTTTTCGGATTCGTTGGAAGGATATCATCAAATAGATCCTAATGTTTTTGGTTTCACTAAAATCCGGATTGTTTTGCACCCGGTACATTCAATTGAAGTTTGAAATCGAATTATCGAACTACCGCGCCATTTTCAATTCCTTTTATAATTATAAATAATTATTTATATTCTAACGACGACGCGTATAAATATATACATTCGAATTCTATTCAAAATTAATTTCTCGTCGATATTATTTAAAATAATTCATTTTAAATAATCAAAATTCGCTAAAATTGCCAAAATAAAATTTTTAAACTGGCCCAGATTTTCGGGTTGTTACAATCTCCCCCACTTAAAACTTTTCGTCCCCGAAAAGGAACAAAGTCGAAAGTGGTTTGATTAATCAGCTCTACGTTCGATCTGGCTTCCATTCTCCAACTTTTCAGTTTCTGAGAATTTTCTAAAATTTCAAAAATTTGGCTAACACCCTAAATTTTCGAAAAATTTCGCCATAACCTCCCCTGCAATGGCAGCATCGGGAAATCTCAAATAGCTTCCTCGGTCCTTTAGATCTCAAAAAGAAAAAGAAAAAGCCAAGCGGCTAGCCAATAGGCTCATAAAATCATCATCACCCAAACAAAACAGTAAATTATGTATTGAACATGTACCTATTTGTCGGGCAAACAAATTTTATTCTCTGCTCTAGCCTCCTTGCTATGACCTGTTCAATGTAAGTATATGTATATGCAAGCAAATGCGACCAATTTCAATACAATTCATTATTCGATCAAATTAGGCATAATGGTTCAAAATTATCAAACAATTAAACAAACAACACAAACATCAATCAATTAGTGGATTAACGTTTCAAATTCATAATTTTGATATATATAAAGAAAATCATGTTTTTGATGCCAATTCACAACAATGTGTTCTAGCTATATTAGTTTTGGTTCTCACACCAGACTGATGGAAATATATAGAAAATCACACCTTCGAAACTCGAACATAAATGTTGATGATGCGATCGCTATCATCAATATCATCTTCGGGCGACTAGAGTGTGATGCTATATCTATCCAATATATTAAAACTTTGAATATACGTTTGCAAGGCGTATATGCAAATTCTTTATATACTGAATTGTCCAAAATCAATGTAAATAAATTATTCAAATACGTGTAAAACGATCTAAATTTCAAAACAGAATTGTTTTCATTTGAAAAATATACCCTTCACACTCGTTCTAGGATACTACTGATCCCATCTCTAACGAGTCATTCTCGCTGGATATTACTAATCCAATATCTGATGAATTCTTTCGTACTGTTCTAATGTGTCTTGTTCTCTAAGCTTTGTAAACCTAAGCTCTGATACCAACTGTGAAAACCCGTAACTTCCCCGTAAAGGAAAGCGGCGGATAGTTCGAGAACAAGCCACAACAAAACTCATACAGAAGAACATTTCATTGTATATTACAACAATGCATCAGATTACAAGAATATACAGAGTATAAATGAATATTACACAGGAATATCAGAGATTTAAATTACATTTAAATACATAGCAGCGGAAGATAATACAATACACAACTAGAAGTAGAAATACGGATACAAAGCTTTCCGGATATCGTTCCAGCTGTAAACCAGGATCATGTGAATATAAATCTGCAAAAACCAAAACTACTAGCTGCCCGTGTCAAAATAAGGGCAACCAGAGTTTAGGTTAAAACAATAAACTCCAGGTCAGTCATGTGACTGGTGTGAGAACTGAAACAGTTAATCTTTATTTTAAAGTTAGGTAAATCAAGGGACCACGCCGTATAACACGGAACGGGTTTCCTCCCAAGAATACCAGTGCATAAAACAAACAGCGCAATGCTAAATAAAGAAAAATGAAGCTGTTATAAGACCCAGGTCCTATCACACAATGCAACGCAAGCCGGGGGATAGGGTTTTCCCTTATAACAGCCAAAGAATGCTTGATACGTTTGAAACAAATCATTTGATACTATAATAAGTGCATAGTGTATAAAACAACTTCAAATCATAAGTACCAATCATAGGCGGCATGGGTACCATATATCATGTCGCCATACTAGTTCTACAATTAAAACCGCAAATGTCACGTATTTGGAAGTTGGATTTCCATCTATGAACCGAGGCCAGGGATCGTCCTCTACCGATTCGAGACGCTCTAGCCCGTGCCTCAGGAACAGCCGCAACTGCCCCCTGGATCCTCAGGGCCGGTCCACCGATGTGGATTATTATGCCTGAACACTACGTCTCCCCACCCTATGGGGTGTAAGTCTGGTCCGTCTGCCGACCAGAATGCATCGGCCGAAACTGATATAACCGAGGCGCCTCGCAACAGCAACAACCACATAAGTCAAACTCGTCAGGGCATGTAAAACCACTGACGCCACTTCTAGCTAGAAAGAAACGCATGCCCTCCCTGACGTCCTCTCCCGTTTTTGGTTCATACCGGGTGTGAAGCTTGCGAAGTAAATGTTACACAAAGCTACGCCACAAAGGCCGTGCTTTGATCATCACCACAAGACTTTGCTTTTCAACAGAAGCCTTGATCAATTGCCACTTGGGCATGCCACACAGGCAATTCACTCCATGCGTTTGATATCCATCGATATATAACCCCTGAGCTCGTACGTCTCAGAGAAGGGCGTTAAGCAAGAGAATAAATTCTCCGCCGCCAAGCAGATATATATTTAATAGAGATCAATCGCACGGACTAAAATCCAATGTCAGACACACAGTCCATTTACAAGTCCGTTCTGGGTCTGAACGAAACCGGAGGCACCTAGTACCTCGTATATCCATCGATCTCCAAGTACGTCTGGACGATCACCAACTGTTTCCATCTTCTTGGGTGTACAGCCCAATCAAGATCATCAGTAATCATCCAAACGACATGAAGACCTCCGGTCTTCGACCATCGTCTTCATCTTTGACTTATCGTCGTATCAGTTATTCAGAATGTGATAAACCCGGTCTTCCCGAATAACTCGCGTATATTTTATAAAAGTGTTACACAAACACAACATACGCCTCATTCCAATTCATTAGTCACTAACCGTAAATTAATCAAGAGAATAATTCCCCAAATATTAACCCCGAAGGCCGAAACCAACATCAGATCAATATCCAGAAAACCATTCTGCTTAGCTAACCGACAGTTAGTTTCTAAATTTCACATTCATAGGGAAAGGTTCCCATTAATTTTATCCAAGATAAATTTCTTGAATTTATTCTTTAATCTATTTTTGAATATCAATTCAAACTAGTCGGGATTAGCGAACCTTACCGAAGTAATCATTTGTTTTAATTTCCCAAATATTAACCCCGACCTATTCATCCCATGAAGTAAAACTGGTTATACTTCATATCTAACACCACGGTGTTATCGGTAAATTCAATTACCATTTCACGTTCAAATCTAATTAAAGATTTAACTATCGCCTGGAGCAAAACTGGTGGTACTCCATTTTCGATCTTTTCAATCTAATTAAAGATTCATTAAAACTCCACTTAGTTTTAATCTTTAACTGGGTTAAAGAATCAGTGTCATTTAAAACACAGTTCACGATAAACCCAAAATCACATCCATTAATTATCGGATTAAAGAACGAGTGTTATTTAAAACACTGTCCACGATAAACCCAAAAATCAATATCAATTCAATTCCAATTAAATATCATTTAATTGGTACACTTCATTAAATCTAAATAAAAAAGATTTAATCTTTTCTCAACTGGGTTCAAGAACAGTGTTAGTGAAGACACCATTCACGACAAACCCAAATCACATTTGATATTCAATACAAGGCCCTGAATAGAAAATATATCGGCTTATATTCAATATCAAATTCTACGATTAACAAATGTCGTATTGGAAATAACGATATATATATATATATATATCTTTCAAATTTCCATATCAACATCCGTACAATCTCGAATTCCAACATCGAAATATTCCGAAGACAATTTCGATTCAAATCCACTCCAATGCAATCATTGGAAATTCTGGTTATTTTTAAAACCCTTTTCAAATTCAATTTATTTATTTAAAATAAATAGAATTATAATTCTAGTTCAAAACTAGTTCATTTCGATAAAAATCTATTTTTATCTTTTCAAATATGAAGTTTTTCATCCCAATACTTTCTAAATCATTTCTTATGATTTTACACAAATTATTACTATTTTTAATAATTTTATCAAGGACCATACAGTCGATTTCCATCAATAGCCATCGAACTGCACTTACAACGACCTTTTTCAAATTTGATTTGGACGTAACTCCAAATCCAACCGTTAGATTTTGAATTTCTAATATTCGTTAGAAAGCTCTTTTCGATACGAACCCAATGGTTCCGGTTTTAGGAGAATCCGACGGTCGGATCTCCCGTAATGTCCGTTTGAAATAAATGGTCGAAATTCACGAACTGCCGCGGCGCGGCGCGTTCTATTCAGGCCATTATATTATATATATATATAATATATAATATGTATTTCGTCGATTTCTATTTAAAACGAATTATATAAATAGTTTTAAATTCGTTTCAAAAGCAATTTCAACTTCCGTTTCAAATTCAAATCAAAATTGAATTCTTCTTTATAAATTCGTTTTAAAATTCATTTCTATTCAATTCAAATTTCAATTCAATTCAATTTGAATTCGTTTTCAATTTAATTCATTTCCAAAGTCGTTTTCTATTCGATTCAATTCAAATTGGTTTTCTATTCGATTCAATTCGTTGTATATTCCATTGAAATCAAATTTGTTATATATTCAAAACAAATTCGAATTCGTTTTCTATTCAATTTGATTCAAATTTCATTTCAAAATATTCGATTTCGAAATCACTTTTCAATATTCATTTTAAAATGAATAAATTCGATATAAATATCGTTCACGTCAAAATGGCGTCAACCTAATCAACACGGCTTCATCTATTTCTATTTTCAAATATTCTATTTCGAATATTTCTATTATTAAAATATTTCGTTCAACACATGACCAATCTCAATGGATGAGTACTGTCAACACATGAACCTTTATTTTATATTATAAAGACGTAAATTTTATTACTAAAATATTTCGTTCAACACATGACCAATCTCAACGGATGAGTACAGTCAACACATGAACATTTACTTTATATTGATAAAGATGTAAATTTTATTATTAAAATATTTCGTTCAACACATGACCAATCTCAATGGATGAGTACTGTCAACACATGAACCTTTATTTTATATTATAAAGACGTAAATTTTATTACTAAAATATTTCGTTCAACACATGACCAATCTCAATGGATGAGTACTGTCAACACATGAACCTTTATTTTATATTATAAAGACGTAAATTTTATTACTAAAATATTTCGTTCAACACATGACCAATCTCAATGGATGAGTACTGTCAACACATGAACCTTTATTTTATATTATAAAGACGTAAATTTTATTACTAAAATATTTCGTTCAACACATGACCAATCTCAATGGATGAGTACTGTCAACACATGAACCTTTATTTTATATTATAAAGACGTAAATTTTATTACTAAAATATTTCGTTCAACCCATGACCAATCTCAATGGATGAGTTCTGTCAACACATGAACCTTTATTTTATATTATAAAGACGTAAATTTTATTACTAAAATATTTCGTTCAACCCATGACCAATCTCAATGGATGAGTACTGTCAACACATGAACCTTTATTTTATATTATAAAGACGTAAATTTTATTACTAAAATATTTCGTTCAACACATGACCAATCTCAATGGATGAGTACTGTCAACACATGAACCTTTATTTTATATTATAAAGACGTAAATTTTATTACTAAAATATTTCGTTCAACACATGACCAATCTCAATGGATGAGTACTGTCAACACATGAACCTTTATTTTATATTATAAAGACGTAAATTTTATTACTAAAATATTTCGTTCAACACATGACCAATCTCAATGGATGAGTACTGTCAACACATGAACCTTTATTTTATATTATTCTTTATTTTCTAAATTGGAATGAGGCCCAATCAATCACCATATAAAGTTAATTATATGGATTTTCATACAACACATGTATAATAGCATTGACAAATAATCAACCATCAACCAAAGTGCACTACACTGTATAAGCATCAAATATAGATATCTAACGCTTATAACAGCCTGTCAATCAATCGATCGACATATTTAATCAATCAGGATGAGTGAACTTCAAATTTCATCCCAACACCCGTGTGGGGTTTCAAACAATCAAACACAGATTTTATTTGTGCAGTTGGGCGATGTTTGAAATTTATCGTCCCAATCAATGTCCTTCAAATAGGTGTACATAAACAAACCGTCCGGTTTGTAAATGAATATTTTATTTTATTCACTTCACGTTAAAAATTATATTTTTAACGATAAAACATTTTATTTTAACATATGAGTTTCTATCCAGTTCATTCTTTAAATAAAATGATATTTTTATTTTTCTAACTTATTTTAGAAAATTTCGGCGGCATAACGGCACGATACTAGAAACGGGACGAGGCCTAGCCTTATCCCCGGTCTAGTGAAGGCCCACGCCATTCACACATCAATCAAATCAATTTCATTTCACCAAACAATTCAATTCAAACCAAATGAACTAACCAACTACACATCCAAACAATTTAACAAACAAGCCATCCATGGTCTGTGGATGACGGGTGTCGGGTGCTACTAAACACCGTTTGCATCCTAGTATATATATATATATATAACTAGAAAAATTAAATTGAAAGGTGAGAAGTTCTCATAGATAGCTATCCAACTCCACGGCACTTCTAAGGCAGGAAATCTTCACTGTTCTCGTCTCATTTCACTTTCTTCGCCCGTAGCCACTACATATATAAAGATCGAATTTTTACTATGTTATTCGATATATAAAAATCACATTTTTACTTCGATGTTCAATATATAAAAATCACATTTTTACTTCGATGTTCAATATATAAAAATCACATTTTTACTTCGATGTTCAATATATAAAAATCACATTTTTACTTCGATGTTCAATATATAAAAATCACATTTCAAAAATATAGATTCCGCCTTTATAAAAATATAGATTTCGCCTTTATAAAAATATAGTCTTCGCCTTTATAAAAATATAGTCTTCGCCTTTATAAAAATATAGACTTCGCCTTTATAAAAATATAGACTTCGCCTTTATAAAAATATAGACTTCGCCTTTATAAAAATATATCATGTTTTTACATCCTCTATATAGTAAAAATTATATTTTTAATACTTTTAAAATATAAAAATCATATTTTTATATATCGCTCTTTTCATTAGAAAAATTATTTTTTTCCTCTCTTGAAAATCTATACTTAATAAAATCAGTTTTTTTAACAATAACATAAAAATAAATTTCAGATTTTTATTTACAATGATATCACATAAATAATAAAACTGAAATAAAATAAATAGGTAAATAAAGAAAAGGGACTTACGGTAAAAATCGAAGGCGGAGGGGGGGGGGTTTCGTCGTCGTGCTGCGTGGTCTGGGGGGGGGGGCGCTGGAGGGAAACGGCTTTAGGGGGGAGGCGCTCGAGAGTTGGAGGGGTGGTGGAGTCGAAGGGAGGCGGGTGCGGTGGAGGTAGGGCGCAGGGTTTGGGGGGGGGGGGGTTTCATCGATCAGAGCGTCGATTTGAAGGGGGGTGAGAAGAAGGCACCGACGCGAGGAGGAGGAGGAGGAGGCGCCTTGCGCCGGCGGTGGCGACGCCAGAAGGGGACGGCGGCGGAAGTCGATGGGCGGGCTCCGCCCTTTTTCTTTTCTTTTTTTTTCTTTTTTTTTTCTTTCTGATATGAAACGCGTGGGGGGGCCTTAGAGGAAGTAAGGAGAGGAGAGAGAATTCCTTTCTTTTATTATTTTTAATTTCAAAATGTTGACTTTTACATACGACCTCTAAACGAGGCCCACCGCCTGTCGTCCCTAGCTAATTACCCCCATTCCGAACACCATAGGATATGTATCGTAGGCTAATTCGACTATTTCAATCAGTTTCCGTTGAATTTACATTTAAATCATTATATTGAATTTTAATCGTACATTTCAAATTACCGGGGTCACATACTAACTAGAAAAATTCCAGAAAAATATTTTCTAGCTTCGTATTGACGATACGGTCCTAACAAAACTAGTTTCGTCGAATTCTGAGACCGTTGGAAAAATGGCCAATTTCCAGTCGATTAAATTCAACTGAAATGGTCAAAACACGTTTTCCTTTGCCACGCTCACATATTGATTCGAAAAATTATGAAATTTGGAATGTAGCAATAATTTGACACTGCGGATCCAATAAAACTCGTTTCGTCGAAATCCGAGGTCGTTTGCAAAATTTCCATTTTTAAGGGCCTGAAATCCATAGCGACTATTCAGAATTTTCAACTGGGCATATCTTTTGATTCCCGCTATGAAATTTTAATTTTTCGGATTCGTTGGAAGGATATCATCAAATAGATCCTAATATTTTTGGTTTCACTAAAATCCGGATTGTTTTGCACCCGGTACATTCAATTGAAGTTTGAAATCGAATTATCGAACTACCGCGCCATTTTCAATTCCTTTTATAATTATAAATAATTATTTATATTCTAACGACGACGCGTATAAATATATACATTCGAATTCTATTCAAAATAAATTTCTCGTCGATATTATTTAAAATAATTCATTTTAAATAATCAAAATTCGCTAAAATTGCCAAAATAAAAATTTTAAACTGGCCCAGATTTTCGGGTTGTTACACTTCTTTCCCAATTTTTGTCAATTTCTATTTGTGAGGCTTGAGGTTTGAATTATCTTCCAGAACATCTGGCCACCATTCACTTTGCATGCCACATCGTCAGATCCATCGGAAATCACTAATTGATTCCCATAAAAATACTCAGATTGTGAGGCTAAAGAAGTTTCCCTTCTTTTCCACCAACTTCATACATTTGAAGGAATCAACGTACATAACCCCTTTGGAAATACTCTGTCAAACACTCGTCCTTACAAGTTGTCCTGGGTCTGGACAAACCGAAGGCACCATTCTATTTATCCATCTTAGGCAATTTCTAACTAGGATTAACAGAACTGTCCTTGCACTTTACTCTGTCCTCAATTATGTTCAGCATCAGTTGATTCGTAACGCTTATGCCAATAAGGAGTGGTTTTCAGATATTAAATCTAATCGCGGTCTCTCCGTATTGACAACGGAGGTATAAAACAAATCAAAACTTTGATAGTCGGTGATTTAACTATCAAAGGAACATCCATTCAACCAACGACCCTATTTCCAAATGGAAATTCTATTGTTCAAACATCAAGCAATATTGGCCCCTATTTATATAAATTCTTTATTTTGTTATCAATTCCAAATTTCCTTTCTTTCCTATCTTTTCAAAGCTCGATTGTCTCTCTCGATAATTGGAAAATATTTCCAATATCCTAATTCCTTTATTCGAGAAAATATCTCTTATTCCGGTTAGAAATCATTTCCATATATTCAAAATCATTATTTTTTATATTCAAAAAATATCCCTTATTAATATTGGAAAATATTCCCATATTACAATTATTAATTCCTCTTTGACAAGTTCATTTCATTTCCTATGCATAGAAAATATTTCTTATTTTATTTGGGAAACATTTCAAAATTTATTTAAATAAACGCGATGATATAAAACATCGTTATTATAACACAAACCATTAATCATTTATTAACCAACCATATTGCTAACCAATCTTCACTAGCGAACCTTAACTATTCCTCCATCAATCATTAAGTCAATCAAGTTGGGGTATAGTTACCTCTCAGACCTTAATTAAACAACATTCTCAACTTTGAAATAGTCAAAGCTCATAGCTTCAAACAAAAGATCGCTTACACGACTTTCGGGTTCAATCTAATAACACACTTCTTTCACGAAAAAACATTTATTATAACAGTAGTGTTATAATCGTTGTTTCCACATATTTGATTTATAAAACATTACTTTTAAAAACAACGTTACAATCTGTAACGACCCGTATTTTGGTCGTCAAATATTTAATTTAATTTATTATTTTAAATATTATATTTGGGGTATTAATGGATTTTAATATTTAATTCGTTGTTTAAAACAAAGTTTTAACGTTAATTTTATTTATAATATAAATCGAGCTGGAAATCGCACAGCAGTTCGTAAAATTGAATTTTGAACTTCAACTGGATATACAGGATTCAATATAAGTCAGATTTCCGTGAAACGAGAAAAATTGGAACCGTGTTAATGATAATTTTCATATGAAATAGAAAAAATCCAGATTTCATATTGTAAATTGTAAGTTATGGCCAAATCAAATTTTAAAATAGTCGCTATAGAAATAGTTATTAAAATATACTCGTTAAAATAGCCATTTTGCAAATAACCCCAGATTTCGACGAAATTTGTTTCATTAGAACTGTAACGTTAAATTATTGTACGGTGTTGAGTTGTGTGGAAAATCGATTTCGTATGTGACCATGGTAGCCATAAATGCCCGTTCAATTTCTATAGCGCGTAATTAATTTAATAAAGGGTTATTTGGGTATAACTTGAAAAGACGATAAAATTAGGCCACGAAACCAATTCCATTGAATTCGTATCATCGATTATAGTCAGGATAGGTATATAGTTTGTTATTTTTGGAGACCGGCTAAATTGGTGTCTAGAATGGCATTGCGGTGCGTGAAAAAAATAGCCTATCGGGAAAACAGTCTCAGAATGCGACGAAACTGGTGTCGTTGGGTTCGTACTGAAGAATTATTATAGGATTGCAAGGTTTCAAGTTGATTTGATTTATCTAGTGATTGTGAAAAAATTAAACGCGTGTTTATTTCTGGTTTTATAAAGGAATTTTTTCCAAACAATGTTGGATTTCGACGAAACCTGTCCCATTGGATCCGGAATATCTTTTTACACTAAGATTAGCCTTTTTATCAGAAAATAGAAATCGTTTGTAGTGGTTTTAAGAAATTACTTTACATTTATGTTTCGCTAATAATAAAATATTATTAAACCATTCCTTTATATACCCTTCACGATTGAGAAACCCTCGTCAAACATAAAATTCGAGGTCAACAGGCTTATAGCCGCCACCATCCATTCTGACGGTCTGGAAGCTCCCTCCTCTCTGTTAATCGATCTCCTAATTCACCTTGTATTTTCAAAAACTCACCAATAAAATCCCAAAACATTGAAGCTGCATGGATCCGTGTTTAATGGAAGAGGGCCGCAGGCTAGTGGCGAGGCAAATCTGCAAGCGTTAGGGGCGAGAGGGGTATGCGATCTGGTTCCCGCAAGGGTGGTGAAGATGCTGTTCGAAATTTTGGGTGGAGCTACTGTTGGTGTTCTTCGAAGTGGAAAGAATGTGGTCTTGTCGATGGTAACTTTATTAAAGAGGAGAAAAAAAAGTAGTTGAAGAGGGTATTCAAAACGTGAAGCCTGGAAGGAAATTCAGGTCATGGAAATGAATACAAACACATGGCAGATCTTCTTTCTTTGTTATTTTACGGTATCTGACAACAAAAGAGTTCAGTCCATTTTACTTTTAATAATACTTGTAATCCTTCCATGATTTTAGTACGCAAAGGTGGCAAGCGAAGAGGAAATGAGGGGCTCTGTAGTGAGATGTGGAAGAAGATGGAGACGTGGGATCAAAGAAACAATAAGGTGATGTTCTGGTTGAGTTAGGTGTGTACAGATGGAGGTGCCAGGCAGCGTTCAGATGCGGTGAATGGTGCATGGGGGTACCGTGTTTGAGTTTTTGGATTAGGAAACCGTGAGGAGCTAACCGCAAAGGAAAAAAAACCAAAGTAATTAAACATTTTAGTATTTGTTAATTTATTTAAAAACCATAACTTATATAATTGTTTAACATGTGCAGCTGAAACGAGATTTCAATGAGGAACAGCATCAGCCTAATATTCTCCAAGGAATAAACTGTTAAGTTATGTTAAAAATATAATTAGTTAGTTATTATATAATTATAATAATTAAAATTGGTGTAAATCTTTCTATAGGATTTTTTGGACTGGAAAATTGCAGCGTTGTAGAAGCAACGGTTTATTCATATTCAAAAGCAAATCGGATCGGCCCATTTGTTTTAGCCTGAATGTAATTAAAGTGTTAAGATTTAATTAAGAGAATTTAATTAACTAATTAATATACTCATTAATTATAATATTCTGATAACTTTTATCCGTAAACAGAATTTAACAAAATAGGATATATTGGGACCGTATGATCGAACATCAAGTTTTCGAACCAATTCAGACAATGCAAGAGACGACTGGAATTTACCATTAAATTGAACGACTTTTAAATTTAACTGTGACCGGACCGTTTTCAACAGCGAATCAAATCAAGGTGAGTTAAACTCCCTCAGTTTTCCCCATTTATATTTTATATAAATTGTGTTTTTATTTTATGTGCTCTGTTTGCTATGGTTGACTGTTTGCTAGTATTATAAATTTTTATTGATTTAACTGATGGAATTAAACCGTTGTTTAATTTCAGTGAAATACCAAATCGTTATTTTAACGAATTGGACCCAATAAAGGTAACTTACCTCGTTGGTCATGTTTATACAATAAACGTGTTTTTGTTTGAATTGTATGAACTGATGGGAATGTTTGGTTGGTTGATTGATATAAAGTAGTTGCTATTTATTGTTTTATATCAGTTAAATGGAATAGAATGATCTGGTTTGTGATAACCGTTTTGAATACAGGGAAGAACTGGTTGGAGGGATCCAACCGGATTCCACAAATATATTGTTTATTTTCATATTATCATATGAATTGTCATGATTGGGTTATTGATTTTAGTAGTGATCATTGACCGAAAAGTCAACGTGTGTTGTGTTTTAACCAATGTGCTATATTGGTTGAGTAATCGACAGTAAATGGCCCAAAAGTAAATCGTTTTGTTAATATTAATTCACCGTCAGGTGAGTCGATAGAACTGAAGTTATAAAATTAATTTTTATGATTAAAGATAGATTTTGAAATATATATTTGTGAATAAAACTTATTTAAAAGTAAATAAATATGTTTGTTTATAATTAAGTGTAAGTTGATTTTATGAAGTCAAATCTGATGTTAATCAGACTAGTAAATGTGGGAATAAGGAAATTAACCTAACGGTTAAATTTGAATAATTGTTTTGTTGAGAAACAATTAAATGGAATCATTTAATTAAATTAATTATATTATTAATTAATTTAAAGTGAGAAATAACTGGAATCGGTTAATCGTGCCTTTAGTTGACTAAGTCAACCATTGTAACTGAAATTGATTGTTAATTTAATATTTTTTTGAGTTAATATAACAAAATAGTTAAATGAATGTTATTTAATTTTAATAAGATTTTAAAAAGGGATTTACTATTTAGTAAATAAAGAAATTAACTACGGAAGTAGTTAACTATCGAAGTAAATTATTATTTTAATAATAATTTAGGGAGTTACTTTTTAAATCGAAATTCATTTAAAAGGTAATCGAAGTTGAAAAGAAATGCAATTGATTGGTGAAAGAAGTTTATGAACAGGTTTTATTTTAAAACCTGAGTTTTATAATGAAATGATTAAGGGAATTTTAAGCGAACATGGCAGCTTAAAATAAAGGTTACTTAATTATTTAAATTAAGTTAAAGGAAATTAATAGAAAGGATTTATCATAAACCAGAATTTTTATAAGTGAGGATAAAGATGTGTTAGACCAAAAATTGGTTCTAACACCCAAATTAATTATGATTTCAATGAAATAAAATCAAAAAGCAACAGAGAACATGCGATTTATAGTGGTTCAGCGTTAACGAGCCTACGTCCACTTTGTTTTCTTTTAATTGATGATTTGAATACAAATACAGCAATGATTCTCACTCAACTTCAGAATTACAATGCATAAACTCACTCAAATCTCTCAAAAATAGACTTTAAAAGACGATTTTGATCCGAATGTAGCTATGAAATTCGGTTATGGAGGAAGTTAGAACTGAGAATTTTCCAAAAGATCCTTTCAAATGTCTCCAGATGGTGTATTTATAGGTGAAAAATCTCTTCGAAGTGGCTTCGGTTCGGAATTGCGTGGTACCCATCCAATACGTGTCGGGTTCGGAAGCTCCCAGATGATGACAGCGCATTGATTTAGTGGGAGATCGTGGGAGAAATAGTCATGCTTCGTCCGAATCTTCAGGGAGTGTGCGTAGCAACGGTCACATTCTCAGAGAAAGCGGTTCGGATCGGTTGCCTCCGATCCGATGAGACCACTGGCTATGTTATGTTGCTGACGTACTTCTCCGCTCCGAACCGATGAGGCCACTTGCTATCCTTTGATACTGCTGACGTATCACCGATCCGATGTGATTTCTGCGTCTCTGGTTTCTACTCACTTCCTGCGCTACTTTCCTCTGATCCGAACCGATTGGTGGCTTTTTCGCTGTTTGCTCTTTGTGTTGCCTAGTTCACAAAGTAGGCTAACATTTTGCCCCCTCGAAGTACATTCTTATCTGAGATAAAGTGTTCTTCGAAGCAGTTTACGAAACATCCTTTGAATTAGAACCATTGAATGATCACTTCCATTTACTTGTAGTGTTGCTTCATAAAGTCGTGGCTTTTGCTGCTTATATATACTCACACACCATATGAATCACTTTCTTCATCTTCAAACAATTTTGAGAGCTTCTTTTAATGTCCAGCGATTCTTCTAGGTGAGGTTTTCCTTTGCTTTTCCTCAAATTATCCCTGCGTGTCGAACCAGTGTATGTGGTCCCTTTCGGTTCGGATTCCGATCCGAATGGACTTCCTCTAGAAGCACACTCAAATGGGCCCTCCAGCGACGCTTCACCATGGACTAACAGGCCGTAATACACGAGTGGGCCTGACTTCCGGTCCGAACAGGAATATAAGTGGTCACCTTAATTTCATATAAGTATCCCTCCCATCTTCTTCTTCCTCTTATTCTTTTATCACTCCGCATAAACCAATTCTTCATTGAAACCCAAAAACTCCAAAAACCCCGAAATTCACGCGTTCTTCCTTAAATTAAACAATTAGGTGGGTTTAATATCTCGAATCACTTGGCTGTAATCGTTTTCGATTTAAATTTGTGGTAAAACTAGACGATTTGAACCTGATGCACATTTAATTCCAACGTCGCCGCCCTCTCTCTCTTCGTCGTCGTCGTTGGTGGCTCTTGTCACCACCTCGAGGCGCTGAGAGGAAGAATTTGGGTTCTACAGAACATTTGAGCACGTAAGTGCCTGGACTTAATTGGGTTTTGCGAAATGGAGTTGGGTTCGGTATGGGTTAGCTGAGGTGGAAAATGGGGAAGATGAAGAAGAGGAAAGGAACTGGGATCGGTTCGGGCGAAGAAACGTTGGAATGAAAGAAAGGGAAGATATTTGCAAGATCGGATCAGGTCGGAGCAAAAGAAAGAATCAGACAAGATGTTTACGAGGTCGGATCGGGTCGGAGCAAAGGAAACCAAAAAGAAAGGGAAAACAAAGCCTACTTGACCGGGTCGGATCAGAGTAAAAGACTAGGAGGAGAAGGGGCATTATTGTTTAAATTAATCCGAACTGATCCAGTGGCCTTCATCCGAACCGATCTGGTTCTTATTACTGGGTGTGAATATCTGCTTCAGATCGAAACATCACTTTGCCCTCCGATCCGATCCCAATAATGATATCCGAACCGAACCAAAACAGCCTAACTTAATGTGCAAGAATTTTTCCAATTATCTTAATCAATACTTGGCATAACCTTCAACTTGATGAACAGTTAGGATAGCGCCTTTCGAATATGACAAACAACAGGAACTATTCTGACACATTATTAGTTCTTTGAATCTTCATATCACGCTTTCATGTGTTTGCTTTGCATTTTTGTTACACGTAGCACACACTTTAGTTCACATACACATGCGGGGGACATGGGCAACTTTACTCTAATTCTTGCTATTGTTTCTTCAATAGTCTAGTGCTCATGGCCGAGAGACGTTCGTCTAAGTTAGCAAAGAAGATGGAAATTGTGGGAGCTTCCGAGAAAGTTACTATTGATGACATATATTCTCCTTCAGGCCCTGAATGGGACGACGAGGGCCCAGATTATGAAGTAGGAGCGCATAGCAACGAAACGCCTTCCGATAGCGAGGTTTCTCTGGGCTATGAGGAGGAAGGAGGGATTGGAGATAACCGAGCTCCTGACGAATTTGAGTCTGCCATTATCTTGGAGTCACTCGTATTCTCTGTTGAATCAACAATCGACGATGATAGACTTGTCCGCATATGTTTAAAGCACAGGATACCAAAAAGGGATACCCTGGTGCCATCGAAAACTGACCGTCCTCACAACCCCCCAGAAGGATTTATGGCAATTACGCGACTGATGTGCATGGTCGGGGCTATTCCGCCATTTCCGCCTTTTGTTGTCGACTTTCTAAGACAGATGCGGATTGCCCCCATGCAGCTACATCCCAACTCCTATGCTTACTTATATACCTTATATATAGCATACCGAGAGATTTTAGGTACAGAGCTCACCTTTGACGATGTTCACTTTTTTTATAATTTCAAGCATCGGACTGCAGAAACTCCTTCCTTCTCTTACTTCGAATCAGTCCCAAAAAGAAAAATTATTTCAACACCATTCAGCAGCAAGGCCGGCGATTCCAAGCTAGAATGGTTTTATATCGGGCAATAGCCGGGATGTGCCAGGAGATGGACAAAATCAAGTAAAGCATTGGTTTTCTAGATCTCAACTTTGAATGTTCACGCCAACACATTAATTTGTTTTCTTTTTGTTTGCAGTTGATAATCCAAAACAAA
The DNA here is from genome assembly GCA_030737875.1 of Allium sativum. Classification (NCBI taxonomy): domain Eukaryota; kingdom Viridiplantae; phylum Streptophyta; class Magnoliopsida; order Asparagales; family Amaryllidaceae; genus Allium; species Allium sativum. Next base: position 1,024,284,440 of record CM060912.1, read on the forward strand.
TATCGGGTCAAGTGTACTTTGATCGGATGCATCGTCTCCTCAATGGTGATCAAAAATTTCTTACCATCGATGAAGTCCTTAAGGATGAATACCTCCACCATCACGGGCTATTGTCCATTACCCGTAGCATAGTTCACGGGTCGGGTCCATATGTATACATCCCCCCAGTGGACATAACTCCTGAAATGGGCGAGGGCTCGAAAAGTCCAAGAATACCTCTTCGGACTTCACCTTCTCCATCTTCAACTCAAGACGATGAGCAGGCCAACAAAGCCGAAAAGCACCGAGAAGGGTACATCATCCCTGGGGGTGTTATTTCTCCTGAGAAATCACTATCCTGTAAAGAACTGCCAACAGACGCTTCCCAAGGAGATGCCCTTACTACCGATGATCCTACATTTCAGGGCTTAGGAGATCTCCTCCTACCTGAAACTATCTATACTTCCGAGGATTTTGGCACTAATCCTTTAGTTTTTACTTCTTTAGAGGAGACTACTCCTGTTAAGGCCAAAGAGCCCACTCACGCTGGCATGGCTTCGGACTCGGGTTTGTTGGGGGGGAACACCACTTAGGATGCACTTAACACAATAGCACCACACTTCACAGCACTTACTTCTCATGAGAATACTGGTTCTGAATTCCACTTACATTGTTGCGTAGGTACCATGTCTCTCCTTTACTATGACGTCAGGAAAATACGTCGCAGTATGACTAGACCCCCTTCCGATGTCGAGCATGATCGCCGCGAAATCCGGGGTTGAGAGGACAGAAGGCCTCATGATTCTTATCAGTCGCGGACCTCGCGCTCTCGCTCCCCCGTTCGGTCGGATCCAGAACGATACAAAAGCTACCAGGATCGTCGAGGAGAAGACACATCGCAGCCAAAAGACCAAAATTCTTCTCAAGACAAACGCAGTAGGGAAAGGAGCCCGCCGAAAGATACCGACTCATGAGGCAAGCATAAGGTTTCTGATAAGCGGCCTAGGAAAGGTGAGGAGGCCATCGTGCCCACTAAACATAAGGATACTGAGCTAACATACTGCGCACCTCCACCATTGGATGCTGAAGCTAAAGTAAAATGGGCATATCTGGAGAAGCAGTTCCCCGACCACTATTTTCAAAATCTGACTTTCTTACCTGCTCTCGAGCCTATTTCCTCGAGGTGGGCAGACGAGGCCAAAGCAAAAATTGACCCAGTCGAAAAACAATATTCGGAGATGTTCAAGTATTCGTTTAACCTCTCCAGAATCATTCAAACTTTAATTACGGATATTGAATCAATGAAAAAGACTGCAGGTGCCGACGCAAAGGCCTTGAAAAATTTGGAGAAGGACCTCAAGGACACATAGGCCCAACTTGTAATCGCTCAACGAGACGCTGCCAACTTTAAACAGCAATTTAAAGAGTTACAGAAGCGTTATCATGACTTGCTAGAATCTCATAGCCAAGAGCGCTTAGAGTTGAAAAAGCAAGCAGAAGATGCTAAGTCGGATAAAGCCAAAATGCAACTTTCTTACAATGCTCTTGAGCAAGAAAAAGTCGAGTTAGCGAGAAAGAACGCTGAATTGGAGAAGAGAAACGCTGACTTGGCTTCCAAGTTGATGGAGGCCGAGAATAGGGCTGCCCTAGCGGAGGGTAACGTGGAAAGTGTTATTAAGTCCGCCGAAGAGACCCGCAAGAAGCTGTCAGAGGCCCAGGAGGAAGTGCATGGCTTCGGCGAATTCCTAATTGAATTCTTCGCGCATATAATTCGTCGCCGAAACATCTCTTGGATTGAAGATTATCCGACTACCTTGGTTCATGTATGGAGCCAAATTATTGAATGGGAGAAAGAGGAACTCAAGGTAGACTCCGTTGACGAAGACAAGCTTATGGAAAAATATCAGAGAGATGATGAGCCGGCATGTCTGGCCGAGGGGCGTCGCCTTATCGCTGCTGCTATGGAGGAGGAGAAGCGGAGGGCCAAACAAAAGAATATACTCGAGCCTAGTTCTTCTTCTACTGCCACTGAAACTTCTGAAGTTAAGGGATATGACCCCGAAAACCCGAGGATCTCTCAGGCATCTCATTATCCCCCATACCCGAGACGGCGTCAGAGACAGCAGTCACTCCAGTTGAGAAATCATCGGAAGGTATTTCCACCTTTTCACCCCAATTCGTCAAAGCTGTCTCCACTTTTCATCACAAAATCAAGCAATCGATGAAGGATCCTTTATTTTCTCTTGAGTTGATAGTTGTTGCTTCTCATTCTGTAGGTGTTGAACCGACCGAGAAGACAAACGTGCCTCAGGGAACCACTACCGGAGAAAAATCCGCGGAGAAGGCTCAAGGAGGAAAGGATAAGGCTGCCTTAGCAGAGTCAGGAGGGGGAGTTGAATTGTCCAAGGCTGATGCTCCTCATGACGAAGAGATGATAGGCGCCTTGAAGGATGATGGAGGTAGCGAGGGACATAAGGAAGACCCTGATGAGGCTATAGTCGGGGATTCAAAAAGCGCTGATGACATCACTTTGGCTGAAATGAAAGCCGAACAAGATAAACGTATGCAGCTAAAAGTTGAAGACCTGGACCCAGAGAGCCTTTAGCCTCTTGCAATGATGGATCCTGGATCAAGGTTAGTCATTAAGCTTTCAACTAGATATATTACAGAAGAGCTTGCTAAAAAGTCTTCTCTTGATTCCAGCGTTCTGACTCCTGGGAAAAAATCAACTGATTCTAGCACTTCGGTTACAGGGAAGAAAAAGTTGAAATGCATTATGACCGAAGTTGAAAAGGAAGCTAAGGCTGCTCAGAAAGCGGTCAAAAAATCCAAGTCCGATCCGAAAGCCCAAATGATGAAGTGCTTCGTTTTATTTTGGCATTTAATTGGTTCACAATTGAAGCAACCCGAACTTCCCCGGTCTCCGAAGAGATGAGAAAGAACGAATTACTGTGAGGACAAGACAAATCAGAACGCAGGCGGAAGAACATTTCATTGTATCTTACAACAATTCCATCAGAATACAAGAATATACAGAGCATAAATAAATATTACACAGAAATATCAGAGATTTAAATTACATTTGAATACATCGCAGCGGAAAATAATACAATACACAACTAGAAGAGATATACGGATACAAAGCTTTCCGGATTTAATTCCAGCTGTAAACCAGGATCCTGTGAATATAAATCTGCAAAACCAAAACTACTAGCTGCCCATGTGGAAAATAGGGGCACCCAGAGTTTAGGTTAAACTAATAAACTCCAGGTCAGTCATGGGACTGGTGTGAGAACTAAAACAGTTGTAAATCTTAATTTTAAAGTTAGGTAAATCAAGGGACCACGCCGTATAACACGGAACGGGTTTCCTCCCAAGAATACCAGTGCATATAACAAAACAGCGTAATGCTTTTTGGAAAAAATGAAGCTATTATAAGACCCAGGTCCTATCACACAATGCAACGCAAGCCGGAGGATAGGGTTTTCCCTTATAATAGCCAAACATGCTTAGTGCGTTTAAAACAAATCATTTGATACTACTATAAGTGCATAGCGTGTAAAACAACTTTAAATCATAAGTATCAATCATAGACGGCATGGATACCATATATCATGTCGCCATACTAGTTCTACAATTAAAACCGCAATATTGCGTATTGGAAATTGGATTTCCGTCATGGTAGCTCCTGATTCGAAAGATCGATCGCGTAATGAAATTCCCCACGGCTTACGTCCTAACAAGAGAAAACACCGTCTGCACATCCGCACTTTTGGGACCAGAGTATCACCGCGGCTTACATCCCAGCGAGAGAAAACACCGTTTACTCTATATATCCCTGAGCACTAAGCTCATCTCGGTCGACCGAATCCACGACACCACTAAGGTGACCATCCACTAAAAAGCATACTGATCGAACCATCAGTTTACCACCATACCGGGGTGTGAGGCTCGCGAATCAACGCTATACACAAAGCCATGCTATATCAAAGCTACGCTTTGATCATCATCCACCAAACTTTGCTTTTCAACAAAAGTCTGGATCACTGCATCTCAGCATGCCACACTATCAATCCATATCGTACCACTGATTTCTGCCAATATATAACCTTTGAGCTCGTATGTCTCAGAGAAGGGCGTTAAGCAAGAGAATAAATTCCCCGCCGCCAAATAGATATATATTTAGTAGAGATCAACGAATACAATATAAAGGAATACAATGTCAGACACACCATCCATTTACATGTCCGTTTTAGGTCTGAACGAAACCGGAGGCACTTTCCTCGCATATCCGTCGATCTCCAAGTACGTCTGGACGACCACCGACTGATTCCCTCATCTTTGGTGTACAACCCAATCAAGATCATCAGTAATCACCCAAACGATGTGAAGACTTCCGGTCTTCGACCACCGTCATCATCTTCGACTTATCGTCGAATCGGTTATTCAGAATGGGTATAAACCCGGCCTTTCCGAACAAACCGCGTATATAGTAAACAAATGTTACACAATCACAACATATGCCTCATTCCAATTCATCAGTCACTAACCGTAAATTAGCAAGAGAACAATTCCCCAAATATTAACCCCGAAGGCCGAAACCAACATCAGATTAATACCCAGGAAACCATCCTTCTTAGCTAACCTACAGTTAGTTTCTAAATTTCACGTTCTTAGGGAAAGGTTCCCATTAATTTTATCAACGATAAATTCTTTAAAATTTATTCTTTAATCTTCCTTTGGATATCATTTCAAACCAAATTATGGTTTTCCAAACTAGTCGGGATTAGCGAACCACACCGAAGTAATTATTTATTTTATTTCCCAATCCTAACCTATTCATCCCATGAAGCAAAACTGGTAATACTCCATATCTAATACCACGGTGTTATCGGTAAAATTAATTACCATTCCACGTCCAAATCTAATTAAAGATTTAACTATCGCTTTGGAGCAAAACTGGTGATACTCCATTCTCGATCTTTTCAATCTAATTAAAGATTCATTAAAACTCCACTTAGTTTTAATGTTTAACTAGGTTAAAGAATCAGTGTCATTTAAAACACGGTTCACTATAAACCCAAAATCACATTACATTTCAATCAGACCCTTACCATAAATTAGCAAGTGAACAATTCCCTAAGTATTAACCCCGAAGGCCGAAACCAACATCAGATCAATACCCCAGAAACCATTCAACTTAACAAATCTCCAGTTAGTTTCTGATTTTCTTAACTCCTTTGGATCTAAGAACAGTATTATTGAAGATACCATTCATGACAACCCAAAATCACATTCTATTAATTATCGGGTTAAAGACCAAGTGTTATTTAAAACACTGTTCACGATAACCCAAAAATCAATACCAATTCAATTCCAATTAAATATCATTTAATTGGTGCACTTCATTAAATCTAAATAAAATGATTTAATCTTTTCCTCAACTGGGTTTAAGAACAGCGTTAATGAAGACGCCATTCACGACAAACCCAAAATCCCATTGGATATTAAATACAAGGCTCTGAATAGAAAATATATCGGCTTATATTCAATATCAAATTCTACGACCAACAAATATCGTATTGGAAATAACGATATAAATATATCTTTCAAATTTCCATAACAATATCTGTATAATCACGAAATCCAACATTGAAATAATCCAAAGACAATTTCGATTCAAATCCATTCCAATTCAATTATTGGAAATCCTGGTTACTTTTAAAACCCTTTCAAATCAAATTTATTTATTTAAAAATAAATAGAATTTTAATTCTAGTTCAAAACTAGTTCATTTCGATAAAAATCTATTTTTATCTTTTCAAATATGGAGTTTTTCATCCCAATTGTTCCCAAATCATTTCTTATGATTTCACACAAATTATTACTATTTTTAATAATTTTATCAAGGCCCGTACAGTCGATTTCCATCAATGGCCATCGAACTGCACTTACAACGACCTTTTCCAAATTTGATTTGGACATAATTCCAAATCCAACCGTTAGATTTCGAATTTCTAATATTCGTTAGAAAGATCTTTTCGATACGAACCCAACGGTTCCGGTTTTAGGAGAATCCGACGGTAGGATCTCCCGCAATGTCCGTTCGAAGTTAATGGTCGAAATTCATGAACTACCGCGGCGCGGCACGATCTATTCAGGCCATTATATATATAATATATATATATATTATATATATTTCGTTGATTTCCTTTTTAAAATGAATTTTATAAATCATTTCAAATTTGTTTCAAAAACAATTTCCACCTTTATTTCAAATTTAAATCAAAATTGAATTTTCCCTTATAAATTCTTTTTACATTCACTTCTATTTGATTTCAATTCAAATCAGTTTCAATTCTATTTCAATTCGTTTTCAATTGAATTCAATTCAATTCAGATTTGTTTTCAATTCGATTCAATTCGAATTCGTTTTCTATTTAATTCAATTCAAATTCATTTTCTATTCAATTCAATTCGAATTCGTATTCTATTCAATTCAATTCAAATTCGTTTTCTATTCAATTGAATTCGAATTCGTTTTCTATTAAATTCAATTCGAATTTGTTTTCTATTCAATTCAATTCGAATTCGTTTTCTATTCAATTCAATTCGAATTCGTTTTCTATTAAATTCAATTCAATTCGAATTCGTTTTCTATTCAATTCAATTCGAATTCGTTTTCTATTCAAGTCAATTCAAATTCGTTTTCAATTGAATTCTATTCAATTCGAATTCGCTTTCTATTCAATTCAATTCGAATTCGTTTTCTATTCAATTCAATTCGAATTCGTTTTCTATTCAATTCAATTCGAATTCATTTTCTATTAAATTCAATTCGAATTCATTTTCTATTCAAAATATCAGATTTTGAAATCACTTTTGATGTTCATTATAAATTGGATAAAATCGATATAAATATCGTTCACGTCAAAATGGCGTCAATCTAATCAACACGGCTTCGTATATTTCTATTTTCAAATATTCTATTTCAAATATTATATTTCAAATATTTCTATCTCAAATATTTCTTTTTATTCAAATATTTCTATTTCGAATATTTCTATTTTCAAATATTCTATTTCAAATATTCTATTTCAAATATTTCTATCTCAATTATTTCTTTTTTTCAAATATTTCTATTTCGAATATTTCTATTTCCAATATTGAATGAGGTCCAATCAATTACCATATAATGTTAATTATATGGATTTTCTACAACACATGTATACAATAACAACGAGGAATAATCAACCATCATCCAAAGTGCATTCTACACTGTATAAGCATCGAATATAAATATTTAACGCTCATAACAGTCTGTCAATCAATCGATCGACATACAACTAAACAATCGGGATTAGTGTACGTCAAATATCATCCCAATACCCGTGTGGGGTTTCAAACAATCAAACACAGATTTTATTTGTGCAGTTGGGCGATGTGTAAAATTTATCGTCCAAATCAATATCAGTCAAATGTGTGTATATAAACAAATCGTCCGATTTGTTTATTTTTATTTCCTTTCATATACGCGTTAAAAATTCTATTTTTAACTATAAAATATTTTCAACTATATAAATATTTTATTTCATTTCACATCACACAATCAAGTACACATCAAAATCATACAAACAAGCATATAAGCCGTCCATGGTCTGTGGACGATGGGTGTCGGGTGCTACTAAACACCGTCTGCATCCTAGTATATATTATTAACTAGAAAACAAAATTAAAAGGTGAGAAGTTCTCACCATGCGGTTCCACTCCACCATTCCTTGATTATCCATCTAGATTGCATTCCTACGTTAAAAATCATATTTTTAACCCATTAATAATTATTTCCACATATGACCATTTTATGAATAACATATATACGATAAAAATAATATTTTTCATATCAAAGAAAATAATAATTTTCTGTCTTATAAATCTCATTTTCATTTCAAAGAAGATTATATTTTGAATATCAAAAATCATGCTTTTATCCATGCTATGTAAATGCATATAATTTTAAAAATCATGTATATTTTTTCTTTTATTTTAAAACAAGGTATATTCTGTTTTTCAAAACCATGTCTATTTTATTTTTTCAAAACTAATGCAAATTATATTTTTAAACCAACACTAATTTATATTTTTTTCATAATGCTAATTTATATATTTACACAATGTTATTTATTATATAAATTAAAAACTGAATTCAAACAAAGTATTTACATAAATTAAACTATTTTTTTCTTCTCATTGTTTAAGTTAAACAAAAGAATTTGTTTAAATAAACTGAAGAAACAAACCATTTCTTCCACATTGAACTGCCGTTCCATGAACCCATCCGTTCAGACCTAAATCCACCGCCGCAGGAAGCCCCAGGCCGTCGGCCTCTGATCAGCGGCTACCCCCTGAAACGCCTTCGCTCGAGCTTCCCCCTGGCACCCACCTCGACAAACTCGCCCTCCTCGATGGTGACAAAAACCACTCTGAAGCGCAGCCCTTTGTGGTGCTATTTCTCGTGACCCAGGCAGCCAAATCCGATCAACCTTCTCTAGATTTAAAGAGGATAGAACGTATTTTGATTTTTGTTTAATCACCCTATTCTAATTCGTGATCGTTTAGGAGAATTTAAGGTCAGAAGGATAGAGCATTTCGCCCGTAAGTTTTTTTGATAAAGCGGCGGCTTAGAGAGAAAACGATAGGCTTAGGGTTTGGTGATACTAATTATATATATATATATATATATATTAATAATATAATAATATTAAATTCCAACTAAAGTGGTTTAACGTTCTAAACTTCAAACGAACTCCAACGATTGTTGCCCCTAGCTAATTACCCGCATTCCGAACATAATGGGATATGTATCGTAAGTCAATTCGATCATTACGATCAGTTTCCATTGAATTTAAAATATAATTCTTTATATATTCAATTTGAACGCACATTTCAATTTACTGGGGCCACATACAATCTCTAAAAAATTCCAAAAAAGTATTTTCTAGCTTCGTATTGACAATACGGTCCTAACAAAATTAGTTTTATCGAATTCTGAGACCGTTTGAAAAATGGCCATTTTCCAGTCGATTAAAATCAACTAAAACTGGTCAAATGCGTTTTCCTTTGCCACGCTCACATATTGATTCGAAAAATTATTAAAATTGGAATCTAGCAGTAACTTGACATCACGGATCCAACAAAAGTAGTTTCGTCAAAATCCGAGGTCATTTGCAAAATTTCAATTTTTAAGGGCCAGAATTCCATAGCGACTATTCTGAAAATTCATTTGGACATATCTTTTGATTCCCGCTATGAAATTTTGATTTTTCGGATTCGTTGGAAAGATATTCACCAATAGATCCTATTATTTTTGGTTTCGCTAAAATCCGGTTTATTTTGCATCCGATATGTTCAATTGAAATTTGAAATCGAATTATCGAACTACCGCGCCATTTTCAATTCCTTTTATATATATAAATAAATATTTATATTCTAACGATGATTCAAACGAATATATACGTTCGAATTATATTCAAAATAAATTTCTCGTCGTTATTATTTAAAATATTTCATTTTAAATAATAAAAATTCATTAAAATTGCCAAAATAAAAATTTTAAATTGGCCCAGATTTCCGGGTTATTACAACAATTGTTGCAGCGAGTGTGGCCCTCGCATCTTCTTTTTTGCTTGTTTTCCTTGTACAAACTCACACGTTTGTAAATAAAAAATAGTTTATTTCCTGCAATGCCTGATAGTCGTTAGTTCATCACTTAAGTAAAAATACAAAAGTATGTCATACTAAAGTTATGTAATGAGTTCATGGTGGAGGGGAGTATGTGTGCACATGTATGCCCCCAGTCAATCTTGGATAACTGAGCAAGTACTATTCAAGATTAAATTAAATTAAAAAATCCAAATGTCCCTGATTCTCTGATGGGGCCATATTCCTTTCGTCAATGATGCCTGTTCTTTCCGGCATCTTTATACTCTCCTGTCTCATATCCAGGTTAGAGTTTTCGTTGAGGCGGTCTATCATCTGGGTGCACCTTCACGCCCCAGAGGACGTCGTCTTCCCGTCCTTTATACTCTCTCTCGATTCTAGAGAGTTAGAGTTAAGTATGTCGTCTTCCCATTCTTCTATGTCTTATCGTTCAAACAGCCGTTTTTTTTGTTCCTGCATATAGGTCATCTCCAACTTTCCAAATTTAATTTAACATTTCGCGTTTCACAGTCATAATAGAATAATTGTTGAAGATATAAATAATGCAGGAAAGTAAATGACACACGATATTTTTATAGTGGTTCGGCTAAGTCGTAGCCTACATCCACTTTATAATCTTTTGTTCACATAAACAGACTTTTTAAGGCAAGTCGTGCCTTTTTACATAACTTATGAAAACAAAAGAAATAACATTTCATATTTAGCTCAGATATCGTCGTAGGTGTTGAGCGTTCCAGGCTCTGGGAATCTCCTCACCGTCCACGGTCGTTAGCTTGAACGCTCATGTATCAAGCTTCCATTGGATGGTGTATTGTCCTTCCCATTTTGGACCCAATTGGGTTGAAGGCAGGAAGACTCGCTTCAGTACTAGGTCTCCTGATTCAAAGGTTTTGAGGCAAACCTTCCAGTCATAATAACGTGCTACTTGATGTCGATGTCTTGAGGCATGCGAGTCGGTTTCATCTCTTTTTTCTTCAATCATATCAAGAGATTCTAGAAGGAGCGCTTTATTCGTCATCGGGTCATAGTACGCAACTCGATGAGAAGGGACTTCCAATTCTACCGGGATCACCGCTTCAGACCCAAAGGAAAGTGAATAGGGAGTATGGCCGGTAGCCGTCTTAAAGGTCGCCCTGTAGGCCTATAAAGTTAATGGCAACTCATCTACCCATCTGGCTTTGGCCTGCTTTAGTCGCTTCTTTAGAATTGATTTAATGACTTTATTTACGGCTTCGACCTGTCCATTTGACTGGGGATGAGCTACTGCAGTGTATCGTTTATCAATCTTATATTTCTGGCTGAAGTTTTTGAACTCGATGCTATCAAATTGCATCCCATTGTCGGTTATGATGGTCTTCGGGATCCCGAATCGACAAATAATGTTTCTGACTACAAAACTGATCACCTTCCTCGTCGTGATGGTTGTTAGAGGTTCTTCTTCCACCCATTTTGTGAAGTAGTCCACGACAATGATTGCGTACTTAGCTCCTCCTCCGGCAATAGGTAGCAATCCAATAATGTCAATTCCCCACATAGCAAACGGCCACGGACTTACCATTGACTTGAGCTGAGTCGGAGGCGCTCTGGGAACTTTGGCATATCTTTGACATCTATCGCAGCGTAGTGAATAATCAGCCGCGTCTTTGTTCACGGTAGGCCAGAAATATCCGTACCGTAACACTTTCTTTGCTAGGGTTTGGCCCCCATTGTAATCTCCACACCCACCACCATGCACCTCTTGCAGTACACGTTTGATGTTGTCATGTGCGATACACCGTAGCAGGGGCATTGTAAACCCTTGACGATAAAGGACGTCGTCCTGTAAAATGTATCTTGTGGCCTTACGTATTACAGCTCGTCTTTCGCTATTTTTCAATGGGAGGGTTCATTTTTGAGAAAATTCTTAATTGATGTCATCCAGGATTCTCTTTCTGGATCGACTTCCAAGGCTAGCTCTGTTTCCATTAGGTCGAAACTTGGTGAATCCAACACCTCTATCGGAACCATTTCGGTTTCTTTAAGATTATCAGAACTTGCCAGCTTTGCCAGTCGATCTGCTTTCTGATTTTCCACTCTCGGAACGTGTGTTATGCGATAATGATCCTAACCTTTCAATAACTCCTTTACCTTTTTGAGATAAGTGATAAGTCGAGGTCCTTTAGCAGCAAATTCTTCCCGAACTTGACATACAACTATCTTGGAATCGCAATATATATCTAATGTGTTCACTCCCAAATCTTTGGCGAGTTTCAGGCCGGCAATCAGGGCTTCATACTCGGAATCGTTGTTAGTAGCAGCAAACTCTAATCGTAATGCATAGTAGATAGATCGTCCTTCAGCAGTTATCAAAACAACTCCGACGCCGGACTTTCTATCGTTCTTGGCTCCGTCCATATATAATTTCCACGGACTAAGCTCTAATTCTCGATCCAAAGCAACTACCTTGTCACCCACTATTTCCTCTTCAGGAATTGTAAATTCGGCTATAAAGTCAGCCAAGACCTGTCCCCTTATTGATCTTCGTGGCTGAAATTTCACATCAAACTGACTCGGCTCGATATTCCATTTAAGTAATCGCCCCGATGCTTCAGGTTTCTGCAGCACTTGTCTCAAAGGTTGGTCGGTATACACAACTATTAGGTGTGCCTGAAAATAATGGCGGAGTTTGCGGGAAGCAATCAAGAGGCTATAGGAAAGCTTCTCTATCTTTGGGTAGTTACGTTATGCAGCAGCTAGTTTTTTGCTTACGTAATACACAGGTTTATGGACTTTATCCTCTTCACGTACTAATGCTGCACTAACGGCGTGAGATGATACCGCCAAGTAGACGAACAAATCCTCGTGTTCCACAGGCTTTGATAATATTGGAGGCTTTTCTAAGAAATCCAATAGATTCTGGAAGGCCTGCACACAGTCAGGAGTCCACTCAAAGTTTCGCTTTCCCCATTTTATGAGATCGAAGAAAGGTACACACTTGTCTGTTGCTTTGGAGAAGAACCTGCCCAGTGCTGCAACCTTCCCTGCTAAGCTCTGAACATCCCTAATCTTTCGCGGCTCCTCTATATTCCGGATTGCTACTATTTGGTCCGGATTGATTTCAATTCCTATGGAACTCATGATAAAACCAAGGAACTTGCCTGATGCCACGCCAAAAGAGCACTTCAAGGGGTTCAACTTCATCCCATACCTTCATGGTATGCCGAACATTTCTGCTAAGTCCTTCGTATGATCGGGAGATTTCTTGGATTTCACGAGCATATCATCCACGTAAACTTCCATGGTTTTGGCGATTTGATTGTAAAACATGCGGTTGACTAGGCGTTGATACGTGGCTCCCGCATTTTTTTAATCCAAACGGCATTACGACGTAACAATACAATCCCAAGTCTGTGATAAAGCTTGTATGCTCTTGATCTGGTATGTGCATGGGAATTTGATTGTACCCAGAATAAGTGTCCATAAAGGATAAAAGTTCGTGCGCGGCAGTCTAATCTACTAGTTGATCAACTCTGGGAAGAGGAAAGCTATCCTTCGGGCAAGCCTTGTTTAAATCAGAAAAGTCGATGCACGTTCTCCACTTCCCGTTTGACTTTTTGACCGGGACATGATTCGATATCTAGTCGGGATATTTTGAATCCTTAATGAATCCGTTACCTTTTAACTTCTCTACTTCTTCTTTCAAAGCTGCTGACCGCTCTGGGCCCAACATCCGTCTCTTCTGCTGGACTGGTGGGTGCTTTGGATTAATACACAAAGAGTGGCTCATAATGGCAGGCGAAATTCCATACATGTCAGCGTGAGTCCAGGCACACACGTCCAGATTTGCCTCTAAAAAATCAGCTAATTCCCTCGCTCTAACTAGATCCAGTTGCGAGACGATCTTTAGTACTTTTGTTGGATATGCTTCATCAATAGGTATATCAACTGTTACTTCGTTGGGAGTTTCCTTCTTGTCCCCGGGTTCTCTATCCTCTCTGGGATCTATATCCTCGAGCACGTCTGAGGTCGACTCTCTTGGGGTAGGACCCCTTAGTTGCTATGCTGAGGCCTCCCTTGGAGGGGCGGAATCATCTCTAGCATCTATCTTCAACCCCTTCATTAACATCTTTAACTCTGCCACGTAACAAGCTCGTCCCATAGCTTGGTCGCCCCTCATCATCCCAACTCTTGAGTCAGTCGGGAAATTAAGCAGCAAGCACCAAGGCGCAATACATGCCCTAAATTCGGCAAGGGCCGGTTGGCCTAGGAAGGCATTGTAAGGTGACTCCAAATCCAAAACTACAAACGGCAGGATCCTTACTCTCTGGCGATCTCCCTGCCCTAGAGTGATTGGTAATTCCACAAAACCCATCGGAGCTGTAGATACTCCGTTAAAGCCACGTATCCATCCTTGACATGGCTTTAAGTCTATTGCTTCGAGCCTCATTTGTTCGAAAGCTTTCTTGAAGAGGATATTAACCGAGCTTCCATTGTCCACTAACACTTTATGGACTAAGGCAGGGCCAATTGTCGTGGTAATCACTAATGGATCATCGGTTGGAGATTGATGTAACAACCCGCATTCTACGCATCGAAGGATCGTGGAATATTTATTTCTTTCCCATATGAAGTAGTATGGTCATGTAACTTTGGGAAACAACCATTAGACTCATTTCCCATGTTCATGATTTTTGTCGATTTTTAAATGACCGTTATGTCCCTAGCTGATCTTGTTTTGGCCATAACTTTTGATTGGAAATGAATTTTGACCTGAAACCACTTCTATTAGATTCGTTTGATGGTTTACCTTTTCTAGATTGGTCACATGTGAAAAACGGACTTACCGTTTGGGAGATATGACTGAAATAAGGTTTGGAAGGTGAAAAACTGCTTAACCGGGCCAAATAGGGTGATTAGTGAATGAGCCCATAACCCATTTCGGGAGTAGGGTTATGGGGAGGCTGAAAGGAGTTAGAGAATCATTCCATTTCAGTTTTCTAGCCTCCACTTATCTCCAAGAAACCCTAAAATTGGCATCCAACCTCTAAATCACCTCCAAATCATCTTCTAATCCAGGATTAAGCTTAGCAACATCAAATCAAGGGAGATCCACACCAAATCAACATTGGAGCTGCTGTTTAGTATTGGGATTCACATTAATCAGAGATTTATTTCAGATCAAAGTTTTGTTTGTGGCTAAGGTGAGTGATTTGCATAGTTCCTCACTAATTATGGCTAATAAAGGGTAATTAGTGTTAATTAGCGAATTTAAACATGATAAAATTCTGGAAAAATATTTATAAAATTCGAAATGATGTTTTAGACCTCTGATATGAATTTGGGTTAATTTGGTTAAGTTTTTATAATCACATCATTAGTTTCACCTAAACATGCTTAAGGGGAAATATGGGGTTTTGGGTATGTTTGATCCATTTCAACCTATCATGTTGATGTTTTGATGTTTGTGGTTGATTAAACATGTTGCTATGACTGTATGGTATGCTTTGTGATTGATTTCAATAGTTAGAATGGTCGAAAACGTCGTCGAATGACGTAAAACATTCATTGGAAAAGTCTCAAGAAAAGTGCAGGTTTTGAACCGGATCGGATCGGATATGGGGCCCGGATCGGATAAGTGGACGGGCAAGGACATCTGAATCGGATCGGAACTTAACACTTGAGAGGCTTGGCAAAAAGGAAGGCCATGTTGGTTAAGCTGGGGATCGGACCGACTTAAGGACGAAGGGCTCGGACCGGAGTATGGCGAAGGGATCGGATCGGATTAGAATAGGGAACGGTACCGGACGAGGCAAGAGGAGCTGGAGCACGAACTGGATGGAAGATGGCAACCCGACCCGACCCGAAGTGGGACACCCGACCCGAACCGATGCAAAGTTGTGAACCCAAACCGAACCGTTACCAGAGGAAGACCACGAACCGAACCAATTCAAAGTAGAGGACCCGACCCGAACCGATGGCTAGAAGGGAACCCGACCCGATCCAGTATTGACCAAAAACCCGACATGCAAAGGTAGTCCAAGTGGAAGTTAGAGCTCAGGATCCAATGAGGAACCAACGAGTTCGCTTCATGGTTGGGCTTTGTTGCGGGACGTGTGCTAAGGAGTTGTCGACGTTCATAACTTCGATTCACCACTGAAAATGGATGATGGGCTACTTATCAATGCAGTAGAGTCATTACGACTCGAGGGGCAAGGTGATGGTAGCAAGACTACGTTATCAGTGCAGTAGAGTCATTACGACTCGAGGGCCAAAGTGATGCGTAGTTAGACTATGAGCCAGTGCAGTGAGGTCATTGTGACTCCATGGGGCAGAGTGGACATAGTAAAGGATTAGTGAGGCTATGAGCCAGTGCAGTGGGGTCATTGCGACTCCATGGGGCAAAGTGGACATAGCAAAGGATTAGTGGCTACGTTATCAGTGCAGTGAAGCCATTTATGACTTCATGGGGCAAAGTGATCGTAGAAAAGTATGTTGGGTGATCGAAGTGGTGAATATCGTATGCTTAATGCACTGAGTGAGAGATGTGAGGATGGTTGCTATGCTTGATTGTTTGCCATCACTAGGACATGCACACCCCCACCCCCGTTATCTTTACACCATTTGAAATGGCACCTTAGAGTGTTGTATAGTATGTAATGCTAACTCTTTGGTTGCAGGTCCAGGTTCAGGTATGTTTTAGTCTACCTGTTATTGTTCTGTTTAGATGCTTATCGCTCATACTAGGCTTTATGCCTGACCTAGAGTTTTATGTCTCCTCTTATTACTCTGGGTGCTCACACGAGCAGACTAGAGACACGTTAGCTGGTGATGTGCGAGTAGCTGATTCGGAGGCGAGCAGGAGGCTTCCACGTATGATATATAGATATTATCCCTGTGTCGGTTGTGATCGCTACTTGGGCATTAGTAGTGTACCTCCTTTATCTTGCTTTTGGTTTTGAGACAGTTTGAAAAGTTGTAATAATGTTTAACTTTGGATCATAAGCTGTACTTGGATTTTCCGCTGCTATGTTAGTTGTTTCATCTTATGCACTGTCTCACCTGTTTTATGTCAAGTATGTTGTTATTATATTTTGTTCCGTGCGCGGTGAGACATTTTACAGGTTCCTTGTTAGTTTATTCCCTCCTTTTCTTTCCTTCTGACGACCGTCCCGTGCTAACTGGACATGTGTACAGCGCACTTTTGGAGTAAATGTCGGTTGGTGCGGGGCGGGCCGTCACATTTGGTATCAGAGCTCTAGGTTGCGTAGTTAACCTAGGGAAAGACACTAGGGAGAGATAGTACGTATATGAGAGCGCGTATTTGTGATTACTTTGGTTTTCAAAAGCTATATATATATATACTATTAGTAGTATAAGAATGAAGTTGTACTGCACTAGCACCACTATGGGGTCGTTAATCGTTTCCCCTTTTACAGATTGACGATGAGCCGATATGCTAGAGGTGCTGGTAGGGGAGCCAATAATGGGAATGCTGCTCGATTTAGCGAGAAGTTCATTCCAGCTGCCCAGAAGTCGGTGTTATTTAAGAGATTCTTGGAACTCAAGCAGAATGGTCGGGCAGTCTCTGACTATATTGCTGAGTTCGACACTTTGTCGAAGTATGGACTATCTCTTATCGATACTCCTGTGAAGAAGAATGAGAAGTTCATTACTGGTTTGGATGGATACTTTGGGGAAAGTCTTATCAACCACATCGATGAGACTTTTGAATCGATTGTGGGGAAAGCTTTGAGATAAGAGAGTCTTTACCCTAAGTCAAAGATTAAGGTTGCATCTGCAGAAGGGCTGAAGCCGCAAGCAGGCGGTGGAGGCAAGAATAACTCTCAGAGTAAGAGGAAGCAGAGCCAATCTAAGGATGGTCAGAAAAAGAGCAAGAAAGAAGTTGAGTTCTTTAGCTGTTGTAAGAAGGGCCATTATGCTAAAGAATGTCGGGCCATGCCAGCGGAAAGGAAGTGCTACAATAGTGGCCAAGTGGGACATCATAAAGATAAGTGTCCGCAACCTCTTAAGGAGAAGCAGATTGTGAAAGCATATGCTATTGATGTTGTTCCTTCTTCGTTGAATGCCCCAACTGCGGCAGAGAAAGGAAAGAATGTTGTTATTCAAGGTATGCTTTCTATTTATGATGTACCAGTTCGAGTTTTGTTTGATACTGGGGCTTCCGGTTCCTTCATATCTAGTGACCTGGTAGATAGGTTGGGACTGGAACCCGAGATAGTCGATAGACCATTGATTGTGACGAACCCGATTGGTGGTTCGACTAGCCTTATTATGATTTGTCGAAATGTGGTCTTATCGAGTCATGGATGTATGTTTGTTTGTGATTTCTTTGTTTTGGGCTTTACTGGGTATGGCATTATATTGGGGGTCGATTGGCTCCAAAGATACGGGTTGGTGGTAGACTGTGAGGGCTTTTTAGTGACAGTTAGAGCGGATGATGGGCGGAGGGTAATGTTTGGTAGTCTACCTAGTGATGGGTTAATGGCTAGTTTTATAAATACCCTCGACATCCCGCAGAATGAGTTGTCAGATGTGCCCGTGGTTGGCCAGTATCCGGACGTCTTCGAGGAGGTGACCGGGCTTCCACCACCCCGAGAGATTGAGTTCCGTATTGATTTAGTGAAAGATGCCAGACCTATAGTGATGCCACTTCATCGTATGGCACCAAGGGAGCAGCGAGAGCTCGGGGTGCAAGTCAGCAATCTTTTGAAGAAGGGATTTATTAGAAGAAGTGCCTCCGAGTGGGGAGCACCAGTTGTGTTTGCCACTAAGGCAGATGGTTCCCTTCGTTTGTGTGTGGACTATCGCGAGTTGAATAAGGTAACGAGGAAGAATAAGTATCCTCTACCACGGATAGATGATTTGTTTGATCAACTGGAAGGAGCAAGAGTGTTCTCCCAGTTGGACCTCGCGACAGGATTTCATCAGCTCCGAGTAGCGGATGAGAGTGTTCCGAAAACGGCATTTAGGACGCCGTCTGGATTCTATGAGTGGTTGGTCATGCCATTTGGGTTGACCAATGCACCAGCCTACTTTGTGGATCTTATGAATCGAGTATTCAGAGATCAGTTGAATAAGTTTGTTCTTGTGTTCGTAGACGATATCCTTGTTTACTCGAGGACAGAAGAGGAACACAAGGGACACTTGAGGATAGTGATGGAGGTGTTGAGGAAACACCAATTGAAAGAGAAATTCTCTAAGTGTCACTTTTGGAGAAGGGAAGTGAGATTCTTGGGCCATGTTGTTTCAGAGAATGGTATTGCCGTGGACCCTGCGAAGGTGGCTACGGTACAGGCTTGGCCGACGCCCAAGAATGCAACAGATGTAAGAAGTTTCTTGGGGTTAGCTGGATATTATCGTAAGTTTATCCAGGAATTCTCCAAGATAGCAGCACCGTTGACTCAGTTGACTAAGAAGAATCAGTCCTTCGTCTGGGACGGAGTGTGTGAGAATGCATTCAAGAGTCTAAAAGAAAAGTTGACGAGTGCGCCAGTTTTAGTCATTCCTAAAGGGAATGAAGAAATGACGGTATACACGGATGCTTGTGGTATCGGTCTAGGTGCTGTATTGATGCAAGGAGGTAGGGTTGTAGCTTATGCTAGTCGGCAGCTAAAGCCGCATAAGAAGAAGTATCCTACCCATGATTTGGAATTAGTAGCGATCGTGTTTGCGTTGAAGATGTGGAGACATTATCTCTTGGGAGAAAGATTTGAGTTGTTCACCGATCATAAATTGTTAAAGTGTATCTTCTCCCAGAAGGACCTAAATCTCCGTCAGCAGAGATGGTTAGAGTTCTTGGCTTCGTATGATTTTGATATCGCATACACACCTGGGAAAGGTAATGCAGTAGCCGACGCCTTGAGTAGGAGACATGCCAGTTTAGGGGCTATGTTTCTTGAATGGAAGCAACTGGAGTATATCGCGGGGTTTGATTTCAGACCAAAGTGAGAATTGGATCCAGAAATGCTAGCTAGTTTGACGATCAGACCCACTTTGATAGAGAGGATCGGTTCCAGCCAGAGGGACGATCCTAATCTATTGGAAATCATCTCCTAGTTAGAGATGGACATCGACGGTGAGGAGATGAACTTTTATGGGCTTGATCGAGAAGGATGGCTTAGAAAGAATGGAAGACTAGTTGTACCCAACGTGAATTGTTTGAGAGATGAAGTGTTTAGAGAATGTCATCACTCAAAACTGACTATACATCCCGGTGGTAATAAGATGTATCGAGACATGAAGCAGACTTACTACTGGGAAGGGATGAAAAGAGACGTTGGGAGATTTGTATCCAAATGCATGAATTTCCAGCTAGTTAAAGCCGAGCAAAAGAAGCCTAGTGGGCTGTTGCAACCATTAGAAATTCCCGAATGGAAATGGGAACAAGTCTCGATGGATTTCATCGATGGTTTACCATGGACTAGATCGGGACATGATAGCATTTGGGTAATTGTGGATCAATTAACTAAGCGCGCAAGATTTATACCAGTCAAATCGACCAGAACGGCAGCTAAGTTGGCAGAATTGTATATGAAGTGGGTAGTGAAATTTCATGGAGTACCTAAAAGCATTGTGAGTGACCGAGACTCGTTGTTCACTAGTGGGTTTTGGAAGAGATTATAAGAGGCTCTAGGGTCAGAATTACATCTCAGTACCGCATATCATCCTCAGATCGACGGTCAGACGGAAAGGGCGAAGCGTTTATTGGAAGATCTCTTGAGAGCATGTATATTGGATTTTGGTGGATCATGGGATGACCATTTGCATCTAGTAGAGTTTGCATATAATAATAGCTACCAATCCAGTATCGGTATGGCTCCATATGAAGCTTTGTACGGAAGACCGGGCAACTCACCATCATGTTGGATAGAGACTAGCGAGAAGTTTATGCTTGGACCAGATGTGATGAGGGAAACTTCAGATAAGATTGAGATCATTCAACAACGAATGAAAGCTGCCGAAGATAGGCAGAAGAGCTACGCTGATAAGAGGAGAAGAGACTTAAAATTCTCCGTGGGTGACTTGGTGTTTGTCAAGATTTCTCCGTTGAAGAACGTGATACGATTTGGCAGGAGAGGCAAATTGGCACCAAGATTTGTTGGCCCATTCCCTGTTCTTGAACTAGTCGGGAATTTGGCATATAGAGTTGGCTTACCAGAAAAGATGGCGGGAGTTCACAACGTATTTCATGTTTCCCAACTAAGGAAGTTCGTTCACGACCCAGATATGACTATTTCACCTGATCAGTTAGAGGACTTCGAGGTAGAACCCGAGGCGGTTGGGAACCGCAAGCCGATTCGTATTGTCGAGCACGATACGAAGCAACTTCGAAGGAAGACGGTGAAGCTAGTCAAGGTTCAGTGGGGCGAGAACGAGAATGACTACGCTTGGGAGACAGAGGAGAGCATTAGGAAAACGTATCCAGAACTCTTTGCTTGGTAAGATTTGCCTTGTAATTTAGTTATTCCGCATGCTAGGATAGACTTGTTTTTCTTCTTTTGCATGTTTGATTCTTGTTTTATGGTTGATAGGCATGCAGGATCCTTTTGTGTGTTTTGGTTAGGGAATTTCGGGGGCGAAATTTCTTAAGGGGGGGAGAATGTAACAACCCGCATTCTACGCATCGAAGGATCGTAGAATATTTATTTCTTTCCCATATGAAGTCGTATGGTCATGTAACTTTGGGAAACAACCATTAGACTCATTTCCCATGTTCATGATTTTTGTCGATTTTTGAATGACCGTTTTGCCCCTAACTGATCTTGTTTTGGCCATAACTTTTGATTGGAAAGGAATTTTGACCTGAAACCACTTCCATTAGATTCGTTTGATGGTTTACCTTTCCGTAGAGAGGTCGCATGTGAAAAACGGACTTACCGTTTGGAAGATATGACTGAAATAAGGTTTGGAAGGTGAAAAACTGCTTAACCGGGCCAAATAGGGTGATTAGTGAATGGGCCCATAACCCATTTCGGGATTAGGGTTATGGGGAGGCTGAAAGGAGTTAGAGAATCATTCCATTTCAGTTTTCTAGCCTCCACTTATCTCCAAGAAACCCTAAAAATGGCCTCCAACCTATAAATCACCTCCAAATCATCTTCTAATCAAGGATTAAGCTTAGCAACATCAAATCAAGGGAGATCCACACCAAATCAACATTGGAGCTGTTGTTTAGCATTGGGATTCGCATCAAATCAGAGATTTATTTCAGATCTAAGTTTTGTTTGTGGCTAAGGTGAGTGATTAGCATAGTTCCTGTAACACCCCGAGTATTCTATAACAGTGAAATTCACAAATTAAAGTATAATTAATTTCAAATCAAAGTATTAAGGGAAACGGGATACGCCATTGCGTTCGTCTCGGAAAAATATGCGAAATAGAGTCTGAGTTTTCGAAAAACGGAGCCCGTATGACCAAATTATGGCCCGATGAAGTTTCAGAAAATTCAAATTTCGAAAACAGATTTGAATTTCAGCACAATCAGAGTAGGCGGGAAAAGTTCCCGCCCAACCCACCAGGTCGACCTGGGGGTCAACCCTAAGGTCGACCTGCCAGGCCAGGTCGACCTGGGAGTTGACCTGGGGGTCGACCTGCCCCAGGCAGGTCGACTCTAGAGTCGACCTGGCCCCTGAGCCAGGTCGGACCCAGCCCCCCCTGGCCAGCCTGGTCTGTGCTTAGCTGAATTTTTGAGCCTTGCCTTGTCACTAGGGCTAGGTGTCAGCTCCTGATTGGTCTCTCCTTCAAATGAATGGCTAATATTAATCCAAGCTCCATCGACGTTCCTAATCAATTCACAAACTCTATAAAAAGGACCTAAGACTCCACCTAATTCATACAAACAAAAATAAGAATGAGACCGTCATGCTGCTGAGGAAGGACTAGGAATAGCCGTCAAAATTGAGAGACGATTAGGAGAAAATTCAAAAGCTTAAAGCAACAACAACTAAATCAAAACAATGCCTACAACAAAGGATAGCATCTCCAAATTCAGAATTCAGAATTCAGATTCCTGAATTGAAGATTCGTCATACGTTGTAAGTAGAGTGCTATTCCGAAGTGAATAAATAATTGTGTTTTGATTTGTGTAAAATGAGAAATAGAATTTTATTTGATTTGTGGTGATAATAATTCATATTTGTATTGATTCTAAACGATTTGGGATGTGGTGGTATAACGATTGGATATTTGCAAGTATGTGATTCATGTTGAAAGTTAACAACTACATGTTTGTGGTAGTTTACTTGAGATTCATGCAAGTATATGATTCACTATTATACCAACATAATATATATTATAGTCACTTTTAGTGTAGTTGGATCCATTTGGGTATTATGACTTATGTGAATTTATGTTGGAATTGGAATCATGATCCAAGTGTAAAACCATACTTTTGTATTAGAGACAAAAGTAAGCATCTTTGTGAACTTGTGTTGACTCTATGAACATGACTAGACTATGTTTGGTGTTATGCCTAATTGGAAAACATGTTTAAGGCCTATATTGTTATCAAAATCATGTGATAATATATGTGACACATAGCTAAGTTAGATTTACATTCTAATTGCAAGTTTGCATGAATTGGTCAAAAACCATGATTTCATGTTTAGGTATTTTTATGCCATGATTATGTGAATAGATCAAAAACCATGATTTCATGTTTAGGTATGTTTATGCCATGATTATATGCTATTACAATGCAAGTTCACAAGTGCCAAATTTATGTTTATTAGTTCGCTATGTTGCAAGTTCATGCGTTCACACTCCCCTTTTTATGTTACTTAGAATATATAAACACCATGTTCTAAGCCTCCCCTTTTTCATGTGGCTAAGTTGGGTTTAAATGTTAAACCCAACATATGTTATATCGTAGCGAACGTATAAAACGGGGTAATAACGTTTGGGTTAAAATATAGAACATATGTGTTGGCATGTTTGACGCATACCAACGACCTTGAAAAACAATTAAGTGGTGTAAATTAATTTTACCCAATAAAGATGAATTTGAATAATGGGCCGCAAATATTTACATATAAAAAGAGAATAGACAAAATATGTAAATTAAGAAAATACGATGTGTTTAACCCGAGGTTGGATTGAGTTGTGATGTAAAACTGCCCGGAACCGCCCGGTTGTCCAGTAGTCACAACAATACATATCCAATGTGGGTGGTTAAACACGGAGCCCAATAAGGACCTGAGGTTAGACTGAGTTGTGGCGTAAGACTGCCCGGACCCAACCGGCAACAGGCATCCAAAACAATACCTGTCTAATGTGAGAGGTCGAGGCTTTAATAAAACAATTAAGGCTGAGTCAGGATTGATAGGATTAAGTAAATTGAATTAATACTTAATCAAAATGGAACATGCTAAACTATACAGACTGATTGGGGGTTAGGTTTACAAAACACTTAACCAACTTAGCATGTTGGCTAGAAATAGAAAACCTAGTAGCGGGGGGACCCTTTTCAGCAGTAACCCTACAAGGTATATCAGGATACCCTGAACTAGGCAGGGTGGGGCACGATTACTGGGCTGACTGTAAGAGGTCAAATCGTCGACGGTGGTGCAGCAGTGTAGGTTCTAACGGGGTGCGGGCGTGCACACACTCCGGCGCAGAAAAATAAGGCACTAGGCACCAGTAGTATACCTGTGCATTCTAGAATTGTGTCGGGCCGCCACCATGGGACTTGATACAACCCATGGTGGGACCAGCATAGGTAACTACAACAACGGGGGCCGTAAGACACATGTAACTATGCGAGTAGGAGCCGATCATCAGAAATGGATCACTTCACCCTGATTATGGGGTGCCTGTTGGGAACTAGTTTATATGGGTACAGAAATTAATATGGGATACGATAAGTATATTCGACTCTAGACAACTTGACTTAGTTTATGGTGTTTTCCCATTTCCAGTTTATACTTATCATGCCCAGTTTTTTATTCATAGACTGAATAGTCCTAGACTTACTCAGGCTTTATGTCTGACTCTACTTTTCTTTCGTCTTCTTTTCTTTCGTTCCCTCCCCCCCAGTTCACAGGGAGGGAATACCGCAGCTTGACCAGTTTTCACATCCAGCTTGAAGAGAAAGAATGTATTGCTTGGATCTCTTTCTTTTTGGACTATGGCTTTGGATTCCAACTATGGGGACTTATGCAGATTACTTTTGTTTTTATGCTTCTTTAAGTTATGAAATCAAGACAGTTATGAAAATGTAATGGTTTTTGGAAGTATTGTAAGACAGTTATGACATGGTTTGTGTAACACGTATTTTGCTGAAATAAAAATTGCTGTTGTTTTCCGCTGTTCAAAATTATGTGTATTTATATTTGTCTTGTGTATCTGTGACTTATACTTATAAATCTCCACCAAAATTAGGGCATTCCCTTAGAGAGTGACCCTAACGGAGGTGGGGTGTTTCACTTGGTATCAAAGCATATGTATACCAGATAAGATAAAAAGTTTTGAAAATTCATTTCCAAAAAGAAAATTTAAAGAAGCATTTTTAAAGATAAAATATTATTTTATTTTAAAAAGGCATAGTCCCCCAAAGCCATAGGTACTATCTTTTATCCTTCGTTTTTAATCTACCCTTTTTGTTTCAGCATGTCCGAAGAAATTAACTTGCCAGAGGGTATACCAATACCTGGTTGGTTCAGACGATTCTTAGAAGCAAGGGCCACTCAGCCAGGTCCTACCGTTCCTCCTCCCCCATCTGCGGGAAATCATCCAGCTGCAGCAGCACCTCTTCCTCTACCTCCTCCGCGGGGTAACACTTTTGCTAAGATATGTAAAGATTTTAAAGCTATGGGAGGAAAGGACTTTCATGGAACCGAGTCCTTCATGGCAGCCAGGAATTGGCTGAAGGAAACAGAAGACTTATTCGTCATCTTTGAGGTAGAAGATAGGCAGAAGGTACAACTGGCATTGTGGTTACTTAAAGGCGAGGCTTCCTACTGGTGGGAAGTCACCAATGCAGAAAGGCCAGTGGAAACATGGGAGGACTTTAGGGCAAGGTTTGAAGCTAAATTTCTCTCAGAAGCTGAAAGGAGTCTTCAGTTGGAAAAATTCTTATTTCTTAAGCAAGGGAACATGACAGTCAAAGAGTATGTTAATCAGTTCGATCAGCTGGCTAGGTTCGGACTGGACCTAGTCAACACTTCGCACAAGAAGGCTCTCCGCTTTGTCAAAGGATTGAATGACTCGTTACACAGTTTGGCCATGACCCATATACCCATGGGAGCTACATATGAAAGGTTGGTGCAGATGGCATTGCTGAACGAAGAGGATAAGGGAAAGAAGGAGACAAAGGCAGAAAGCTCTCAAGGGAAGAAAGAGGGTTTACAGCCTAAGAAGACAGACATAAGAAGGGCGGGAAAGACAACAAAGAGAAGAGGAAGTGTAATTTCTATGGCAAAGTGGGGCACTTGGTGAAAGATTGCCGGAAAAAGAAGGCCAAGATGAATGGTGGGTGCTTTTCTTACGGTGAAACAGGCCATATGGCTAAGGATTGCCCAAAGAAACGAGGGCAGGGGCAGAGGGCTGGATCCACCTCAGGGGCACAGGTTCATGTGCTAGAAGCGCCACCTCTGCAACAGCGAGGTATAAATACTTCTGTAGAAAATGTAGTTTATCTTTATGATCACCCAGTTCGCACTTTATTTGATTCTGGTGCATCACACTCCTTTATCTCGTCTGCTTTAGTAGAATCTCTGCACCTAGAAACTAGTATGGTAGAGGACCCCTTAATTGTTTCAAACCCAATTGGGGGCCCAGCTCATTTGTCTATGATCTGTGTGGAATTGAAAATTTTTATTCTAAGCGTAGAATTTAGATGTAGTGCCTTTGTTTTGGGCTTCTCGGGGTACGGTTTGATTTTGGGCATGGATTGGCTATCCAGTAATGGTGCCATCCTGGATTGTGAGAAAAGGGTGGTTAGGCTTCTGACCCAACTCGGTAACACTCTGGAAATTACTTGTAATCCCGCAGTGGAAGTGGGATAGCATCTCAATGGACTTCATTGATGGGCTGCCTAGGTCTAGAAGAGGCAACACTAGCATTTGGGTAATAGTGGATAGGCTTACTAAAGCGCCCACTTTTTACCTGTCAAGAGTAAAAGAACTGCCTCATCCCTAGCATCTCTTTACCTCAAGGAAATTGTTCGACTCCATGGAATACCCTCCAGCATTGTTAGTGACCGAGACCCTATCTTCACAAGTGAGTTTTGGCGGAGTCTGCAAGAAGCGGTAGGCACACAGTTATGCTTGAGCACAGCCTATCATCCCCAGACTGACGGCCAGACAGAAAGAGTGAACAGAGTTTTGGAGGACCTTTTAAGACTGTGCGTCCTTGACTTCGGAGGGAAGTGGGAAGACCATCTTCCTTTGGTAGAATTTGCCTACAACAACAGCTAACAAGCCACCATCGGAATGGCGCCCTTCGAAGCTTTATATGGAAGACCGTGCCGATCGCCCACTTGTTGGTGGGAGTCTACTGATAAGCTCATACTTGGACCAGATATGATCCGAGAGACTTCAGAGAAAGTAGACTTAATACAAAGAAGGATGAAGACAGCTCAAGACAGACAAAAATCCTACGCCGACAAGAGGAGGACCGACCTTGAATTTTAGGTTGGGGACAGAGTTTTTCTTAAGGTATCTCTGCTAAGGAACGTTGTTCGTTTTGGAACCACAGGGAAGCTAGCACCAAGGTTCGTAGGGCCATTTCCTATCATCGAGAAAATTGGGAAAATGGCCTATAGATTAGAGTTACCCGAAAAGCTGGCCGGAGTTCACAATGTTTTTCATGTTTTGCACCTCCGAAAATGTCTACATGAGTGGTAGAGCCAAATATCCTAAAAGAAGCTGAAGTGGAACGCGAAGCAACCGTGAGGAAAGTTCCAACCCGCATATTAGGAACGGAAGTGAAAAAGCTGCGCAACCGCGAAGTCAAGCTCTTCAAAGTTCAGTGGAGCGACGCCGAGGGAGATGCAACTTGGGAAACTGAAGTTAGAATACGCGCTGCCTACCCTTTTCTTTTCGAGGGTACATCTTTGATCTTTCTTTTTCCTTAATTTGCACTTTTATCCATCTTTTTAGGTATATCTCCTCGACCTTGTCTTTTAGGTAGAAACTCTTTGGATGAAAACATGTAATTGAAACATGTTATGGATAATGGTTGCAAGTGGTTGCAAGTGATTGCTAGTGGTTGCTCGTGGTTGCATATACACACACAATTTAGGTTTTAGATCGGCTCAGTCACTTCATGTTGCATGTGCATATATGTATTTATATTTGTATATGGTTGAAGTTTAATGTGTTGCCATATGGATGTTGCATTTATATGTGAATGATTGTGCACTCATGTAAAATCATGAATAGGAAAATTTGCATACATAATGGATTCATGACACTTACATAATTTGCATTAAGGAGGTCAACTGAATCAGTAGACCGACTGATTTTGCATTAGATAAGTACATGTACACACACTTTGCATATGATCATAAAGCATTAGAAGTCTTTTAAGGACAATGGATGCTCGTGTTTGATGGATGAGTAGATGGATGTTTGGATGTTAGGATATACATTCTTCCTAAACTTGAAGATTTCGGGGACGAAATCCTTTTAAGTTGGGGAGAATGTAACACCCCGAGTATTTTATAACAGTGAAATTCACAAATTAAAGTATAATTAAATTCAAATCAAAGTATTAAGGGAAACGGGATATGCCATTGCGTTCGTCTCGGAAAAATACGCGAAATAGAGTCCGAATTTTCGAAAAACGGAGCCCGTATGACCAAATTATGGCCCGATGAAGTTTCAGAAAATTCAAATTTCGAAAACAGATTTGAATTTCAGCCCAATCAGAGTAGGCGGGAAAAGTTCCTGCCCAACCCACCAGGTCGACCTAAGGGTCGACCCTAGGGTCGACCTGGGGGTCGACCTGCCCCAGGCAGGTCGACTCTAGAGTCGACCAGGTCGAACCCAGTCCCCCCTGGCTGGCCTGGTCTGTGCTTAGCCGAATTTTTGAGCCTTGCCTTGTCACTAGGGCTTGGTGTCAGCTCCTGATTGGTCTCTCCTTCAAATGAATGGATAATATTAATCCAAGCTCCATCGACGGTCCTAATCAATTCACAAACTCTATAAAAAGGACCTAAGACTCCACCTAATTCATACAAACAAAAATAAGAATGAGACCGTCATGCTGCTGAGGAAGGACTAGGAATAGCCGTCAAAATTGAGAGACGATTAGGAGACAATTCAAAAGCTTAAAGCAACAACAACTAAATCAAAACAATGCCTACAACAAAGGATAGCATCTCCAAATTCAGAATTCAGAATTCAGATTCCTGAATTGAAGATTCGTCATACGTTGTAAGTAGAGTGCTATTCCGAAGTGAATAAATAATTGTGTTTTGATTTGTGTAAAATGAGAAATAGAATTTTATTTGATTTGTGGTGATAATAATTCATATTTGTATTGATTCTAAACGATTTGGGATGTGGTGGTATAACGATTGGATATTTGCAAGTATGTGATTCATGTTGAAAGTTAACAACTACATGTTTGTGGTAGTTTACTTGAGATTCATACAAGTATATGATTCACTATTATACCAACATAATATATATTATAGTCACTTTTAGTGTAGTTGGATCCATTTGGGTATTATGACTTATGTGAATTTATGTTGGAATTGGAATCATGATCCAAGTGTAAAACCATACTTTTGTATTAGAGACAAAAGTAAGCATCTTTGTGAACTTGTGTTGACTCTATGAACATGACTAGACTATGTTTGGTGTTATGCCTAATTGGAAAACATGTTTAAGGCCTATATTGTTATCAAAATCATGTGATAATATATGTGACACATAGCTAAGTTAGATTTACATTCTAATTGCAAGTTTGCATGAATTGGTCAAAAACCATGATTTCATGTTTAGGTATTTTTATGCCATGATTATGTGAATAGATCAAAAACCATGATTTCATGTTTAGGTATGTTTATGCCATGATTATATGCTATTACAATGCAAGTTCACAAGTGCCAAATTTATGTTAATTAGTTCGCTATGTTGCAAGTTCATGCGTTCACACTCCCCTTTTTATGTTACTTAGAATATATAAACACCATGTTCTAAGCCTCCCCTTTTTCATGTGGCTAAGTTGGGTTTAAATGTTAAACCCAACATATGTTATATCGTAGCGAACGTATAAAACGGGGTAATGACGTTTGGGTTAAAATATAGAACATATGTGTTGGCATGTTTGACGCATACCAACGACCTTGAAAAACAATTAAGTGGTGTAAATTAATTTTACCCAATAAAGATGAATTTGAATAATGGGCCGCAAATATTTACATATAAAAAGAGAAGAGACAAAATATGTAAATTTAGAAAATACGATGTGTTTAACCCGAGGTTGGATTGAGTTGTGATGTAAAACTGCCCGGAACCGCCCGGCTGTCCAGTAGTCACAACAATACCTATCCAATGTGGGTGGTTAAACACGAAGCCCAATAAGGACCCGAGGTTAGACTGAGTTGTGGCGTAAGACTGCCCGGACCCAGCCGGCAACAGGCAGCCACAACAATACCTGTCTAATGTGAGAGGTCGAGGCTTTAATAAGACAATTAAGGCTGTGTCAGGATTGATAGGATTAAGTAAATTGAATTAATACTTAATCAAAATGGAAAATGCTAAACTATACAGACTGATTGGGGGTTAGGTTTACAAAACACTTAATCAACTTAGCATGTTGGCTAGAAATAGAAAACCTAGTAGCGGGGGGACCCTTTTCAGCAGTAACCCTACAAGGTGTATCAGGATACCCTGAACTAGGCAGGGTGGGGCACGATTACTGGGTTGACTGTAAGAGGTCAAATCGACGGCGGTGGTGCAGCAATGTAAGTTCTAACGGGGTGCGGGCGTGCACACACTCCGGCGCAGAAAAATAAGGCACTGGGCACCAGTAGTATACCTGTGCATTCTAGAATTGTGTCGGGCCGCCACCATGGGACTTGATACACCCCATGGTGGGACCAGCATAGGTAACTACAACAACGGGGGCCTAAGACACATGTAACTATGTGAGTAGGAGACGATCATCAGAAATGGATCACTTCACCCTGATTATGAGGTGCCTGTTGGGAACTAGTTTATATGGGTATAGAGACTAATATGGGGTACGATAAGTATATTCGACTCTACACAACTTGACTTAGTTTATGGTGTTTTCCCATTTCCAGTTTATACTTATCATGCCCAGTTCTTTATTCATAGACTGAATAGTCCTAGACTTACTCAGGCTTTATGTCTGACTCTACTTTTCTTTCGTCCCCCCCCTCCCCCCCCCCCCCCCCGCCCGCCCCTAGGTCCACAAGGAGGGAATACCGCAGCTTGACCAGTTTTCACATCCAGCTTGAAGAGAAAGAATGTATTGCTTGGATCTCTTTCGTTTTGGACTATGGCTTTGGATTGCAACTATGGGGACTTATGCAGTTTACTTTTGTTTTTATGCTTCTTTAAGTTATGAAATCAAGACAGTTATGAAAATGTAATGGTTTTTGGAAGTATTGTAAGACAATTATGACAAGGTTTGTGTAACACGTATTTTGCTGAAATAAAAATTGATGTTGTTTTCCGCTGTTCAAAAATATGTGTATTTATATCTGTCTTGTGTATCTGTGACTTATACTTATAAACCTCCACCAAAATTAG
Organism: Allium sativum; assembly: GCA_030737875.1. NCBI lineage: Eukaryota > Viridiplantae > Streptophyta > Magnoliopsida > Asparagales > Amaryllidaceae > Allium > Allium sativum. The sequence continues at coordinate 1,024,315,864 of CM060912.1, forward strand.
GGCATTCCCTTAGAGAGTGACCCTAACGGAGGTGGGGTGTTTCAGTTCCTCACTAATTATGGCTAATTAAGGGTAATTAGTGTTAATTAGCGAATTTAAACATGATAAAATTCCGGAAAAATATTTATAAAATTCAAAATGATGTTTTAGACCTCTGATATGAATTTGGGTTAATTTGGTTAAGTTTTTCTAATCACATCATTAGTTTCACCTAAACATGCTTAAGGGGAAATATGGGGTTTTGGGTATGTTTGATCCATTTTGACCTATCATATTGATGTTTTGATGTTTGTGGTTGATTACACATGTTGCTATGACTGTATGGTATGCTTTGTGATTGATTTCAATGGTTAGAATGGTCGAAAACATCGTCGAATGACGTATAACACTCGCTGGAAAAGTCTCAGGAAAAGTGCAGATTTTGAACCGGATCGGATCGGATATGGGGCCCAGATCGGATAAGTGGACGGTCAAGGACATCTGAATCGGCTCGGAACTTAACACTTGAGAGGCTTGGCAAAAAGGAAGGCCATGTTGGTTAAGCTGGGGATCGGACCGACTTAAGGACGAAGGGCTCGGACCGGAGTATGGCGAAGGGATCGGATCGGATTAGAATAGGGAACGGGACCAGACGAGGCAAGAGGAGCTGGAGCACAAACTGGATGGAAGATGGCAACCCGACCCGACCCGAAGTGGGACACCCGACCCGAACTGATGCAACGTTGTGACCCGAACCGAACCGTTACCAGAGGAAGACAACGAACCGAACCAATTCAAAGTAGAGGACCCGACCCGAACCGATGGCTAGAAGGGGAACCCGACCCGATCCAGTATTGACCAAAAACATGAGATGCAAAGGTAGTACAAGTGGAAGTTAGAGCTCAGGATCCAATAGGGAACCAACGAGTTCAATTCAAGGTTGGGCTTTGCTGCGGGTCGTGTGCTAAGGAGTTGTCGACGTTCATAACTTCGATTCACCACTGAAAATGGATGATGGGCTACTTATCAGTGTAGTAGAGTCATTATGACTTGAGGGGCAAGGTGATGGTAGCAAGACTACATTATCAGTGCAGTAGAGTCATTACGACTCGAGGGCCAAAGTGATGCGTAGTAAGACTATGAGCCAGTGCAGTGGGGTCATTGTGACTCCATGGGGCAGAGTGGATATAGTAAAGGATTAGTGAGGCTATGAGCCAGTGCAGTGGGGTCATTGCGACTCCATGGGGCAAAGTGGACATAGCAAAGGATTACTGGCTACGTTATCAGTGCAGTGAAGCCATTTATGACTTCATGGGGGCAAAGTGATCGTAGCAAAGTATGTTGGGTGATCGAAGAGGTGAATATTGTATGCTTAATGCACTGAGTGAGAGATGTGAGGATGGTTGCTATGCTTGATTGTTTGCCATCACTAGCACATGCACACCCCCACCCCCATTATCTTTACACCATTTGAAATGGCACCTTAGAGTATTGTACATTATGTAGTGCTAACTCTTTGGTTGCAAGTCCAGGTTCAGGTATGTTTTAGTCTACCTGTTATTGTTCTGTTTAGATGCTTATCGCTCATACCAGGCTTTATGTCTGACCTAGAGTTTTTTGTCTCCTGTTATTACTCTGGGTGCTCACATGAGCAGACTAGAGACGGGTTAGCTGGTGATGCGCGAGTAGCTGATTCGGAGGTGAGCAGGAGGCTTCCACGTATGATATATAGATATTCTCCCTGTGTCGTTGGTGGTCGCTACTTGGGCATTAGTAGTGTACCTCCTTTATCTTGCTTTTGGTTTTGAGACAGTTTGAAAAGTTGTAATAATGTTTAACTTTGGATCATAAGCTGTACTTGGATTTTCCGCTGCTATGTTAGTTGTTTCAGCTTATGCACTGTCTCACCTGTTTTATGTCAAGTATGTTGTTATTATATTTTGTTCCGTGCGCTGTGAGACATTTTACAGGTTCCTTGTTAGTTTATTTCCACCTTTCCTTTCCTTCTGACGACCGTCCTGTGCTAACTGGACATGTGTACAGCGCACTTTTGGAGTAAATGTCGGTTGGTGCGGGGTGGGCCGTCACAATTGAACTCCAAAATCATCTCTATTGCCGAATATGACATCATCTGACATCGTTTTCTGCTGTTTTATTGGAGTGACATCTTCAAGGCTACTGCATTCTCCTACTTCAAAATGCTTGGCGGCGTTGACGTACTGATCCATTGCTTTAAAAATACGACCAACTAGGTGAGGCCCGCCTATAATAGAGTTAATGACGATCCTCTTGCCTTTTTGTTGAGCTGTGGGTTTTGAAGCAGGCTAGTCTTGGTTCGGGGCTCGTCCTCCTTGCCCCTTGTCCCTTGGGGCAGCCTTGTACTCATCCAACTTCCCTTCTCGCAGCAATTTTTCGACGATATCCCTCAAATGACGGCACTCATTGGTGGAATGACCGTGTGTACCATGAAACAAGCAAAACTTTCCTATTTCAATCTCTTTCTCTGTAGAATCTCTGGGTGGTGGTTTTTTGTACTGCAACATGTTGTATGTATCCAAATAAATGTTCTCCAACGTATCATTTTACAGCGTGTAATTTTAAAAAGTCTGGAATCTGGGTCTTTTATTAGAGTTATTCCCTCGGTTTTTGTTCCTTCTATTGCCGTTCCCATTTCGGTTGCTATTACCACCACTCTGGTTGCCAACATTTACTTCCACCTTCCCTGAACTGTCACCAGATTCTTTCACAGCAATGTTACTCTAGACACCCTCCTTCGAGGCCCCTTCGGACTTTCTCTTTCGATTTGCCTTAGCTTCTTCTCGCCTTAAGCGAACATTAGCCTTTTCATAGAACAATTCTCTAGTAGGAGGTGGTTTTCCAGCTAAGTAATCCCCAAACTCTGTGTCAGGATCTACCCCTTCTATCAAGGCCACTAGGATAGTGGGCTCATGGGGATCACTAACTTCGGTGACAGCCAGGTTGAAGCGATCCAGATATGACTTCAAAGATTCTCCTGGGGATTGTTTAATTCATGACAATTCTATGAAGGTCTTAGACTTTTGGGCATGGAGTCGAAATTGATTCATGAAGCGCTCACTCAATTCTTTGAAATTTGATATCTACCGAGGAGGGAGTCAAGTGAACCACATCAACGCTACATCTTCCAGATAGATTGGAAAAGCTTTGCATTTTATAGCGTCTGGGGCTGCTGCCGCATTCATGAACCATGCATATCTCATCAAATGCTGCTCTGGGTCTGTTCTTCCTGAATATCGATCCATCTGAGGCAAGTTGAATCGACGGGGGAACTGGAAATTCAGTATGTCATCTGTAAAGGGGGTATGACTTCGTTCAATGCCCCAATCTTCATTAGTATAGTGTCGGCTTTCATACATGATCTTGCGCACCATTGCCCATACATCGACATTTGTTAATGTCTGCACAGGCTCTCTTGATCTGATGTTCGGATTACCCCTGGGTTCCTGATCAGGGGATAACCTCCTGTTTCTGGCGGCAGCTGCTCTACGTTGCTCTCTGTGTTCCTGGTCGATTTCAGGAGGTAGAGGTTGGAGAAGTTGTTGTTGCGTGGGGTTGGTAATATTAGGATCCCTGGGCAAGACGTGGTATCCACGCATGGGTAGCAACATAGGCTGTTGTAGGCTTGGGTCATCAGGGCCCAATGCATGAACAGCGTCTTCGCGGGATCCCAAAGATCCAAAAGTCAATTGATCTAGGTTCTGAGGTCGTTCAAGCGGCCTCCTCATGCGAGGGCGTTCCTCTTCCGAAGAGGACGAATCGTTTGTAGTAAGACGACGCGTTGGGGAAGGAGACTTCTGTCTCCGGAGCTCCTATAGTTCTCTGCCCATAGTGATCATGTTTTCCTACATGCGAAGGTTGTCACGCCTTTGGGCTTCCAATGCTTCTTTGGTGCTCTGAAGCATGTCAAGAAAACGTGAAAAGTCTCCTTAGGTAATGGGTGCAGATGGATCAGGCCGAGCATTAGTCATCGTGGCTGGAATCAGAGCGTTGGAGGGAGCTCGAGTAGAAGTTCCAGCTTCACTCTGGTTCGGATCGGATCGGTTCACAGCAGCCTGGTGGGGGTGGTTCGGATAGAGAGAGTGGGTGTCCCCTACCTCATTAGATCGGTTCGGATCGGAGCCTTCCACTCGGTTCGGATTGGCACCTCCGATCCGGTCCGGATCCTCCTAGTTGAAGTGATCTGCTCCAGAGCTTTGAGCGCGTGACCTTGTTAACACGATAGCTTGCTGATCTTCTCTGGAATCATTTCCCATGGCGCCTTGCACTTCTTTTCCATTGGTCTTAGCCATAATACTTGATTCTTCAACGGTTAGTCAACAAGTACTGAAAGATGTCAGAGAGAAGGGATTAAATTTTTTGAACTTGAAGGTCTAGATAGTAGAATGATAATCCCGAAAAGGCTGAGAATTCTAAAGGTGTTCTCAGTGAAAGCACCAAAATGTTAGACCAAAAATTGGTTCTAACACCCAAATTAATTATGATTTCAATGAAATAGAATCAAAAAGCAACAGAGAACACGCGATTTATAGTAGTTCAGCGTTAACGAGCCTGCATCCACTTTGTTTTCTTTTAATTGATGATTTGAATAAAAATACAGTAATAATTCTCACTCAACTTCACAATTACAATGCATAAACTCACTCAAATCTCCCAAAAATAGACTTTAAGAGACGATTTTGATCTGAATGTAGCTATGAAATTCGGCTATGGAGGAAGTTAGAACTGAGAATTTGCCAAAAGATCCTTTCAGATGTCTCCAGATGGTGTATTTATAGGTGAAAAATCTCTTCGAAGTGGCTCTGGTACGGAACTGCGTGGCACCCATCCCATACGAGTCGGGTTCGGAAGCTCCCAGATGATAACAGCGCATTGATTTAGTGGGAGAACGTAGGAGAAATAGTCATGCTTGGTCTGAGTCTTTAGGAAGTGTGCGTAGCAACAGTCACATTCTCAGAGAAAGCGGTTCGAATCGGCTGCCTCCGATCTGATCTGATGAGACTACTAGCTATGTTTTGTTGCTGACGTACTTCTCCGCTGCGAACCGATGAGGCCACTTGCTATCCTTTGATATTGCTGACGTATCACTTATCCAATCCGATGTGATTTCTGTGTCTTTGGTTTCTACTCACTTCCTGCGCTACTTTCCTCCGATCCGAACTGATTGGTGGTTTTTTCGTTGTTTGCTCTTTGTGTAGCCTAGTTCACAAAGTAGGCTAACAAGATGTTAAAGCGTTAATTTGACATTAAAGTTGCTTGATAATAGGATTAAGTAAAAGTGGGGAATTGAAATGAAAATCTCAAAGCGAGAGATGGTTAGATGGATTGGAAAGGAAATTGGGGAAAAGTGAATTTGGTAGTAGAAGTGAATCGTAGGATTTGATAACCAAATCTGAATTAAATGAGCTTGGTTAAAGAGGTCGAGCTAAAAGTGATGTTTATAAAGAATTTGTTTAATTATTGAATTAAGAAATGGGCGGGCATATCCGAGAGAGAAATTTTCAAAGCGTAAGGAGGTTTTCTAAAACCGTATTTTGAATAGTTCAGTTAAATGAAATTTTTATTGATAATAGAATGAAATATGTGTTAGGTATTACAACTCGTATTTGTCTCTAGATATGAACGTTGTTGATCAAGGTCTGAGAGGTAATTAAAATACCCCAACTCGAACGACTTCAGGATTATCTGAGGATGATATTAGTTGTAATGGTAAAGAGGTTAGTGAAAATATATTATTTCCATTAGAGAAATAATAAAATGTTTGGTGAAAAATTCGGAGAGAATATATATATATATTGTGGATTCCAAAGTAAAAGGGAATTAAAGGCATTGCGTGAAATTATAACGATATTTTCAAGTTATAAAGGAAACGTAAAGTTGAGTTTTATTTTATTAGAATAAACGTTGTTTATTGTTTTTTTCAAGTAATGAAGAAGAAAATATTTCGTAACGTATTTTACTAGTAATAAGTTGAAATGATTTCCTAATATTATATGATAATGTGGTAAATGGTTTGAAAGTAAAAGTAGAAAACTAAATATGATATAGGATTATCCTAAGTAATGAATTGTTTTAAAGAAGAATCTCATGTTAAATAAGAATCGAGAAAAACTATTTTTATAATATCGAAAGATTTAAAAGTTGAATTTATATTTGCTTTAATTAAAAGGCCAAGTAAGACCGAATACTGAACTAGTGAACTCACTGGATTGTCATGATTGAAATACTGGTTATTTTGATAGTTAAATCACCGACTATCAAACCTATCCAATATGATTGTTAGTACGGAAAGACCAGGATCGAATTTATATTCGAAAACCATTCCGACCAACAAATACGTGAAGATATTGCAAGATGATTGAGATGGAGCATTGAAGACCGTAGATTTTCATAAATGGAAGAACTGCTAATATCTCTGGTCTGTAGCCAAAGATGTACTGTGGTTCTATCGTGGTTGGAATCTACGGGTTTCAAGGATTTTTCACTACTGATCCAGGGGGTGATTCCTATATTGTATGTTATAGGAGAGTACCTTCGGTTCATCCTGTTCCTGGATGACTTGTATGGATGAATGTCTGACACGGTATTTCCTGAAACAACGTATGTTGATTTTTTACAAATATACCGAGTGGTGGCAAAGAGGGGCACTTCTTTAAAACCCAGAATATATTTGTGGATGTCAATTAGTGACTTGACGGATCTGATAATGTGGCATTCAAAGCGAATGGTGACCAGGGATTCCAAAAAGGAATTTAAACCTCAAGCCTCATCAACCGGGAAATGACAGAAATCGGGCAGGCAGCATGGCTATGTGGGCCGCTCCCATTATGGTGTATAATCACCTATCTAGAGAAAATCCATTTTCTTCTTTAATCTATTCGATGTTGTCCCTTTTCGGGAAATAGTGGGTCGCACCCAACCGTTGGTGATATACATTCGATACACTCAAGCGAAATGAGTGGTCGGTCATGTGAGGGCCGGGTTGCAAGATGTTCTTGTTGAACCTAGTGTATTCGCCTCTAGAGATACACTATCGGCAGGTGGTCCCATACCTTGTCATGGTTGGAATTCAATTTCCAATAAGCGCCCGCCGTTTTGATTGTATACTATGTATGTGGAGCGTGAGATGCAAGCGCTCTACTAGATTTCTATTTACTTGTGTTTAGACATTATTATAATATCAGAAAGATATTGGTTTCAAAACTGTTTTGGGTTATCGTAAAGTAAAAACCGTCTGTATTTATGTGTGGATTTGGTCTTATGATTATCCTTTTCTTTGAAAGATTTTAACTTTAAAATCAGGTTGTGTGATCCCCTTAAACTTAATGTGTTTATCTCACTCTGGTTCACCAGACTAACCCGGTGTTTTGTAAGTGCTCGGGTTAGCCCGGGGTGTACAGGTTCAGGTTATCAGATGTTGCGAAGTCCAGAGACGAGCTGGAGGTGTTCAGACGTATGATATTATATAGCTACTATTCCGATGTGTGTTGTATATGGGAACAGGTTATTATAACTATCCCTTTGTGTGACGTACTCTGATATTGTAAGTTTTATTTAAAGCTCTCAATAAAGTTATTTCTGTATTATATTTTGTTCCACTGCGATGTGAGACTCTATGTTGTGTTGGTTCTTCTTCTTCTTCTGTTCTAATATTTCTTTCTTTCTTATCTCACCCTCTAAATTCTTTCTAATAACGTTCCAGTGTTTTCGGTGTTTGGAAGGTCGGCATGAGTTATGGTAAAGGATTTTATGTCAATTTTCAGGGCCGAAAATCTCTAGGTCGTTACAGTGGTATTAGAGCTATTGGTTTAGTGATAACCTTGGCTCTGTGGCGTAACTCGATAAAGATGGGGTTAGTAATACCCTAGATTGAGTTTGTTATATATATGAGAGCGCGTATTTGTAATTTGATATAAAATTATTATTGAAATTATTTTTGCCTAATTTATTTTATAAAAAAAGTAATGATTTTCTCAGTTTATTTTAATATGGGAAATCGATTGATTTGTTAATGTTGATTTGAATAATATGTTTGGATTGTGTTGTTGATTGCTTGAATATAAATCTGAAAATGATAGACTCGGTCTAAAACAAATCCGAAATAAATAATTTGGATAAATCAATCCAGGTTAATAAACCTGAATGGATAACTAAAGGAATAAATGAAGTGATTATTAATAATTATAATCTCATGTGGATTAGGCTGTGTGTAGAACTGGTTGGATCGTACGATATGGATATTTGAAACTAATTGATGTTGTTTTGGGGACTAATGAAATTTATTTGAGTTGAGCACAAGTACAGATGTGCCAATTCAGCTTTAAAATCCATCCAAGAGAAAATTTTGGAGTTAATTGAATCCAGTTTGAATAGAGCGGCATAATAACTAAGCAAGCTCGAATATAAAATATTGCTTACCTCATAATAACGCTCGCAAAAGGGTACGCCTATGCAAAATATGAAATTTTGGGTTTTATTTGGCTTTTGAGTTCGGTTTTTGAATTTTTCCGACCCTGTTGGTCGATGGATATATATTTCTTGAACCTGCGATATTGCAGATGTCCTCCGTATAGGGGAGACTCTGCCAAAATTTTCCCAAATTTTAAGGTGTTAGAAAATTTTTGAAGATTTTTGGAAAATTCTTTTATTTGAAATAAATTGGTTTTAAAACAAATTAGATTAGTTTTGGAAATAAAAATCGAGTTTTAATTTTGTTATTTTTGTAAAGATAATGAGTTTACAACGTTCTTTCTTACATTAGCAATTTCGAGGACGAATTTTTTTTTTAAGGGGGAAAGAATATAACGACCCGTATTTTGGCCATCAAATATTTAATTTAATTTATTCTTTTAAATATTACATTTGGAGTATTAATGGATTTTAATATTTAATTCATTGTTTAAAACGAAGTTTTAACATTAATTTTATTATAATATAAATCAAGCTCGAAATCGCGCGGTAGTTCGTAATATTGAATTTTGAACTTCAACTGGATGTATAGGATTCAATATAAGTCGGATTTCTGTGAAACGAGAAACGTTGGAACCGTGCTGATGATAATTTTCATATGAAAGAGAAAAATCCAGATTTCGTATTGTAAATTGTAAGTTATGGCCAGATCAAATTTTAAAATAGTCGCTATGGAAATCGTTATTAAAATATACGCGTTAAAATAACCATTTTGCAAACGGACCCAGATTTCGACAAAATCAGTTTCATTAGAACCATAACTTTAAATTACTGTACGGTGTTGAGTTGCGTGGCAAACCGATGTCGTATGTGACCATGGTAGCCGTAAACGCCCGTTCAATTTCTATAGCGCGTAATTAATTTAATAAAGGGTTATTTTAGGTATAACGTGAAAAGACGATCAAATTAGGCCACGAAACCAATTCCATTGAATTCGTATCGTCGATTATAGTCAGGATAGGTATATAGTTTGTTATTTTTGGAGACCGGCTAAATTGGTGTCCAGAATGGCATTGCAGTGCACGAAAAAAATAGCCTATCGGGAAAACAGTCTCAGAATGCGACGAAACTAGTGCCGTTGGGTTCGCACTGAAGAATTATTATAGGATTTCAAGGTTTCAAGTTGATTTGATTTATCTGGTGATCGTGAAAAAATTAAACGCGTGTTTATTTCTGGTTTTATAAAGGAATTTTTTCCAAACAATGTCGGATTTCGACGAAACCTGTCCCATTGGATCCGGAATATCTTTTTACACTAAGATTAGCCTTTTTATCAGAAAATAAAAATCGTTCGTAGTGGTTTTAACCAATTACATTACGTGTAAGTTTCGCTAATAATAAAATATTATTAAACCATTCCTTTATATACCTTTCACGATTGAGAAACCCTCGTCAAACATAAAATTCGGGGTCAATGGCTTATAGCCGCCACCATCCATTCTGACAGTCTGGAAGCTCCCTCCTCTCCGTTAATCGATCTCCTAATCCACCTTGTATTTTAAAAAACTCACCAATAAAATCCCAAAACATTGAAGCTGCATGGATTCATGTTTAATGGAAAAGGGGCGCAGGCTGGTGGCGAGGCAAATCTGCAGGCGTTAGGGGCGAGAGGGGTATGCAATCTGGTTCCGACAAGGGTGGTGAAGATGTTATTCGAAATTTTTGGTGGAGTTGTTGTTGTGTTCTTCGAAGTGGATAAGGATGTGGTCTTGTTGGTGGTTACTTTATTGAAGAGGAGAAAAAAAAAGTAGTTGAACATGGTATTCAAGACGTGAAGCCTGGAAGGAAATTCGGGTCATGGAAATGAATACAAACACATGGCAGATCTTCTTTCTTTGTTATTTTACGGTATCTGACAACAAAAGAGTTCAATCCATTTTACTTTTAATAATACTTGTAATCCTTCCATGATTTTAGTACCCAAAGGTGGCCAACGAAGAGGAAATGAGGGGCTCTATAGTGAGATGCGGAAGAAGATGGAGACGTGGGATCAAAGAAACAATAAGGTGATGTTCTAGTTGAGTTAGGTGCATACAGATGGAGGTGCCATGCAGCGTTCAGATGCGGTGAATGGTGCATGGGAGTACCGTGTTTGAGTTTTTGGATTAGGAAATCGCGAGGAGCTAACTAGAAAGGAAAAAAACCAAAGCAATTAAACATTTTAGTATTTGTTAATTTATTTAAAAACCGTAACTTATATAACTGTTTAACATGTGCAGCTGAAACGAGATTTCAATGAGGAACAGCATCAGCCTAATATTCTCCAAGGAATAAACTATTAAGTTATGTTAAAAATATAATTAGTTAGTTATTATATAATTATAATAATTAAAATTTGTGCATATATTTCTATAGGATTTTTTGGATTGAAAGATTGCAGCGTTGTGGAAGCAACGGTTTATTCATATACGAAAGCAAATCAGATCGGCCCATTTGTTTTAGCCTGAATGTAATTAAAATGTTAAGATTTAATTAAGAGAATTTAATTAACTAATTAATATACTCAACAATTATAATATTCGGATAACTTTTATCCGTAAACAGAATTGAACAAAATAGGAGACATTGGGAACGTATGATCGAACACCAAGTTTTGGAACTAATTCAGATAGTGCAAGAGATGACTGGAATTTACCGTTAAATTGAACGACTGTTTAATTTAACTGTGACCGGACCGTTTTCAACAGCAAATCAAATCAAGGTGAGTTAAACTCACTCAGTTTTCCCCATTTATATTTTATATAAATTGGGTTTTTATTTTGTGTTCTCTGTTTGCTATGATTGACTGTTTGCTAGTATTATAATTTTTTATTGATTTAACTGATGGATTTAAACCGTCGTTTAATTTCAGTGAAATACCAAATCGTTATTTTAACGAATTGGACCCAATGAAGGTAACTTACCTCGTTGGTCACGTTTATACAATAAACGTGTTTTTGTTTGAATTGTATGAACTGATGGGAATGTTTGGTTGGTTGATTGATATAAAGTAGTTGCTATTTACTGTTTTATATCAGTTAAATGGAATGGAATGATCTGGTTTGTGATAACCATTTTGAATACAGGGAAGAACAGGTTGGAGGGATCCAACCGGATTCCTCAAATATATTATCTATTTTCATATTATCATATGAACTGTCATGATTGGGTTATTGATTTTAGTAGTGATCATTGACTGAAAAGTCAACATGTGTTGTGTTTTAACCAGTGGACTATATTGGTTGAGTAATCAGCAGTAAATGGACTAAAAGTAAATTGTTTTGTTAATATTGATTCACCATCAGGTGAGTCGATAGAACTGAAGTTATAATATTAATTTTTATAACTAAAGATAGATTTTGAAATATATATTTGTGAATTAAACTTATTTAAAAGGAAATAAATATGTTTGTTTATAATTAAGTGTAAATTGATTTTATGAAGTCAAATCTGATGTTAATCAGATTTGTAAATATGGGAATAAGGAAATTAACCTAACTATTAAATTTGAATAATTGTTTTGTTGAGAAACAATTAAATGGAATTATTTATTTAAATTAATTATATTATTAATTAATTTAAAGTTAGAAATTATTGGAATCGGTTAATCGTGCCTTGAGTTGACTAAGTCAACCATTGTAACTGAAATTGATTGTTAATTTAATTTTGTTTTGAGTTAATATAATAAAATAGTTAAATGAATATTATTTAATTTTAATAAGATTTTAAAAAGGGATTTACTATTTAGTAAATAAAGAAATTAACTATGGAAGTAGTTAACTATTGAAGTAAATTATTATTTTAATAATAATTTAGGGAGTTACTTTTTAAATTGACACTCATTTAAAAGGTAATCGAAATTGAAAAGAAATCCAATTGATTGGTGAAAGAAGTTTATGAACAGGTTTTATTTTAAAACCTGAGTTTTATAACGAAATGATAAAGGGAATTTTAAGTGAACATGGAAGCTTAAAATAAAGATTACTAAATTATTTAAATTAAGTAAAAGGAAATTAAGAGAAAGGATTTATCATAAACCAGGATTTTTGTAAGTGAGGATTAAGATGTTAAAGCGTTAATTTGACGCTAAAGTTGCTTGATAATAGGATTAAGTAAAAGTGGGGAATTGAATGAAAATCTCAAAGCGAGAGATGGTTAAATGGATTGGAAAGGAAATTGGGGAAAAGTGAATTTGGTAGTAGAAGTGAATCGTAGGATTTGATAACCAAATCTGAATTAAATGAGCTTGGTTAAAGTGGTCGAGTTAAAAGTGATGTTTATAAAGAAGTTGCTTAATTATTGAATTAAGAAAAGGGCGAGCATATCCGAGAGAAAAATTTTCAAAGCGTAAGGAGGTTTTCTAAAACCGTATTTTGAATAGTTCAATTAAATGAAATTATATTGATACTAGAATGAAATATGTGTTGGGTATTACAACTCGTATTTGTCTCTAGATATGAACGTTGTTGATCAAGGTCTGAGAGGTAATTAAAATATCCCAACTTGAACGACTTCAGGATTATCTGAGGATGATATTAGTTATAATGATAAAGAGGTTAGTGAAAATATATTATTTCCATTAGAGAAATAATATAGGCAACGTTTGGTGAAAAATTCGGAGAATATATGTAGATATATATATATATATATATATATATATATATATATATATATTGTGGATTCCAAAGTAAAAGGGAATTAAAGGCGTTGCATGTAATTATAACGATATTTTCAAGTTAGAAAGGAAACGTAAAGATGAGTTTTATTTTATCAGAATAAACGTTGTTTATTGTTTTTTTTCAAGTAATGAAGTAGAAAATATTTCGTAACGTATTTTACGAGTAATAAGTTGAATTGATTTCCTTATGTTATATGATAATGTGGTAAATGGTTTGAAAGTAAAAGTAGAAAACTAAATATGATATAGGATTATCCTAAGTAATGAATTGGTTTAAAGAAGAATCTCATGCTAAATAAGAATCGAGAAAAACTATTTTTATGATGTCGAAAGATTTAAGAGTTGAATTTACATTTGCTTTAATTAAAAGGCCAAGTAAGACTGAATACTGAACCAGTGAACTCACTGGATTGTCATGATTGAAACATTGGTTATTTTGATAGTTAAATCACTGATTATCAAACTTGTCCAATACGATTGTTGGTACGGAAAGACGGGGATCGAATTTATATTCGAAAACCATTCCGACCAACAAATATGTGAAGATATTATAAGATGATCGAGATGGAGCATTGAAGACCGTAGATTTTCGTAAATGGAAGAACTTCTAATAATCTCTGGTCAGCAGCCAAAGATGTATTGTGGTTCTGTCATGGTTGGAATCTACGGGTTACAAGGACTTCTCTCTACTGGTCCATGGGGTGATTCCTATATTGGATGCAGTAGGAGAGTACCTTCGGTTCATCCTGTTCCTGGATGACTTGTATGGATGAATGTCTGATAGAGTATTTACTGAAACAACGTACGTTGATTTTTACAAATATACCGAGTGGTGGCAAAGAGGTGCACTTCTTTAAAACCCAGATTATATTTGTGGACGTCATTTAGTGACTTAACGGATCTGATAATGTGGTATTCAAAGTGAATGGTGACCAGGGGTTCCAAAAAGGAATTTAAACCTCAAGCCTCATCAACCGGGAAATGACAGAAATCGGGCAGGCAGCATGGCTATATGGGTCGCTCCCATTAGGGTGTATAATCACTTATCTAGAGAAAATCCATTTGCTTCTTTAATCTATTCGATGCTATCCCTTTTCGGGAAACAGTGGGTCGCACCCAACCGTTGGTGATATACATTCGATACACTCAAGCGAAATGAGTGGTCGGTCATGTGAGGACCGGGTTGCAAGATGTTCTTGTTGAACCCAGTGTATTCGCCTCTAGAGATACACTATCGGCAGGTGGTCCCATACCTTGTCATGGTTGGAATCCAATTTCAAATAAGCACCCGCAGTTTTGATTGTATACTATATATGTGGAGCGCGAGACGCAAGCGCTCTGCTAGATTTCTATTTACTTGTATTTAGACATTATTATAATATCAGAAAGATATTGATTTCAAAACTGTTTTGGGTTATCGTATGGTAAAAACAGTCTGTATTTATGTGTGGATTTGGTCTTACGATTATCCTTTTCTTTGAAAGATTTTAACTTTAAAATCAGGTTGTGTGATCCCCTTAAACTTAGTGTGTTTATCTCACTCTGACTGACCCGGTGTTTTGTAAATGCTCAGGTTAGCCCGAGTTGTACAGGTTCAGGTTGTCAGATGCTGCGAAGTCCAGAGACGAGCTGGAGGTGTTCAGACGTATGATATTATATAGCTACTATTCCGATGTGTGTTGTATATGGGAACAGGTTATTATAACTATCCCTTTGTGTGACGTACTCTGATATTGTAAGTTTTATTTAAAGCTCTCAATAAAGTTATTTCTGTATTATATTTTGTTCCACTGCGATGTGAGACTCTGTGTTGTGTTGGTTCTTCTTCTTCTTCTATTCTAATATTTCTTTCTTTCTTATCTCACCCTCTAAATTCTTTCTAATAACATTCCAGTGTTTTCGGTGTTTAGAAGGTCGGCATGAGTTACGGTAAAGGTATTTATGTTGATTTTCAGGGCCGAAAATCTCTGGGTCGTTACACAATCGCTATCTAAAATTTTAAAACATTTGTTATAACAATAGCGTTAAAATCGCTGTTAAAATTTACAAACATTTACTATAGTAGTAGCATTATAATCGCTGTTTTCCAAATATTTGATTTACAAGACACCAATTATAATGGCAACGTTAAAATCGCAGTTTTCCAAATATTTTATTTACAAAAATATAACTTGTACTTATTAATTTCAATTAATCAGCAAGTAATTGAATAATTAAATTTGATCCAAAACGGAAAGTAAAAATAACAACTTCAATAAATTCGATATAATCGAATAATAAATAACTCTCATTCGCATACTCTATATTCGATTTATATTCTGAACTTCAGAATTTATTTACCATTTCATTTAAATTCAAATTTCAAATTCACTATTGAATTTATCCCTTCAATTCCCTTATAACCATTCCAATCTATGAAACGTTATCACAATTTATTTTATTTTCTAAATCTTGAACTAAAATTCATAGTTTTCTTCTAAAACGATTTCCCATTTCCCTTTTTTCTCAATTTCCAATTTGGGTTCAAAATTCAAATCAGTCAAATTTCCTTGATAGATATTTCATTTGAAAAATATTTCCTTTATCACTTTAATCGTAAATATATTCCTTTTATATATAATCAAATCAGTTTGATTTTCATACTTAAAAATAATATCTTTGTGAGAACCCGTAACTTCCCTATGAAGGAAAGAGCGGATACTTTGAGAACAACATACAATTGAACGCAGACGGAAGAACATTTCATTGCTATTAAAACAATTCCATCAGATACAAGAATATACAGATTATAAATGAATAAATTACGTTCGATAAATATCAGAGATTACAATAAATTACATAACAACGGAAAAACAATATAAAACACAACTGAAGGTGATATACGGATACAGAGCTTTCCGGATATCATTCCAGTTGTAAACCAGGATCCTGTGAATATAAATCTGCAAAACCAAAACTACTAGCTGCCCGTGTCGAAAATAGGGGCACCCAGAGTTTAGGTTAAAACAATAAACTCCAGGTCAGTCATGTGACTGGTGTGAGAACTTAAATGGTTATTTAAAGCTTTACTTTAAAAGAGAGTAATTCAAGGGACCACGCCGTATAACATGGAACGGGTTTCCTCCCAAGAATACCAGTGCATAGAATAAACAGCGCAATGCTTTTTCGAAAAATGAAGCTATTATAAGACCCAGGTCCCATCACACAATGCAACGCAAGCCGGAGGATAGGGTTTTCCCTTATAATAGCCAAACATGCTTGGTACGTTTAAAACAAATTATTTGATACTATTATAAGTGTATAGTGTCAGAACAATTTCAATCATAAATATAAATCATAGACGGCATGGGTATCATATATCATGTCGCCATACTAGTTCTACAATTAAAACTGCAATACACGTATTGGAAATTGGATTTCCGTCATGAGTCAAGGCAGGGGCCAAGCTCCTCTCCACTTCAAGACACTCTAGCAAATGCCTCGGGACTACACACTCTAGGTAACCCCTGGATCTTCAGTGTCGGTCCTCTCTTACGTTTGAGGATTGGCAGTTCCTGAACATACGTTTCCTGGTCCTTATAGACCTAAAATCGAGGTGCCTCATCCAACAACCACATAGGTGAATAGTATATAAATGTCAGGGCTGGTAAGTCACTGACACCACCAAAGCTAGAAAGAAACATCGTGCTCTCCCTGTAGTCCTTATCCCGTTTTTGACTCAAACCGAGGTGTGAGGCTCGTGAATTCACGTTATACACAAAGCTACGCCACGAAAGCCGTGCTTTGATCATCAACCACAAGACTTTGCTTTTCAATAGAAGCCCTGATCCATGCAACTCAGCGTGCCACACAGGCAATTCATGCCATGCGATTGATATCTATCGATATATTACCTCTAAGCTCATACGTCTCAGAGAAGGGCGTTAAGCAAGAGAATAAATTCTCTGCTGCCAAACAGATATATATTTAACAGAAATCAATCAACACGGAATAAAATCCAATGTCAGACACACAATCCATTTACAAGTTCGTTTTGGGTCTGAACGAAACCGGAGGCACTTTCCTCGCATATCCATCGATCTCCAAGTACGTCTCGACGACCACCAACTATTTCCATCCTCTTGGGTGTACAGCCCAATCAGGATCATCAGTAATTATCCAAACGATGTGAAGACTTCCGGTCTTCGACCACCGTCTTCATCTTCGACATATCGTCGAATCAGTTATTCAAAATGGGTGTAAACCCGGTCTTTCCGAACAACCCGCGTATATTATAAACAAACGTTACACAAACACAACATATGCCTCATTCCAATTTAGCAGCCACTATTCGTAAATCAGTAAGAGGGCAATTTCCCAAATATTAAACCCGAAGGCCGAAACCAACATCAGATCAATATCTAGGAAACCATTCTTCTTAACTAACCTACAGCTAGTTTCCAAATTTCATATTCTTAGGGAAAGGTTCCCATTAATTTTATCCAAGATAAATTCTTTAAAATTCATTCTTTAATCTTCCTTTGGATGTCATTTCAAACCAAATTATGGTTTTCCAAACTAGTCGAGATTAGCGAACCACACCGAAGTAATTATTTATTTTATTTCCCAATCCCAACCTATTCATCCCATGAAGAAAAACTGGTAATACTCCATATCTAACACCATGGTGTTATCGGTAAAATTAATTACCATTTCACATTCAAATCTAATTAAAGATTTAACTATCGCTTTGGAGCAAAACTGGTGATACTCCATTCTCGCTCATTTTCTAAATTTGATAATTTAAATTATCAATTCACGTTTCAATCTAATTGCAGATTCATTAAAACTCCTTTTACTGGGTTAAAGAACTAATGTCATTTAAAACACAGTTCACGATAAACCCACATCACATTCTATTTATTATCGGGTTAAAGAACTAGTGTTATTTAAAACACCGTTCACGATAAACCCACAAATCAATTCTAATTCAATTCCAATCAAATATATTAGAAATTCTGATTATTTAAAACCCCTTTTTAAATTTAATTTATTTATTTAAGAATAATTGGGTTTTAAATTTAGTTCAAAACTAGTTCATTTCGATAAAAATCCATTTTTATCTTTTCGAATATGGAGTTTTACATCCCAATTTTTCCCAAATCATTTCTTATGATTTTACACAAATTATTGATATTTTTAATAATTTTATCAAGCCACGTACATTCGATTTCCATCAACGGCCATCGAACTGCACTTACAGTGACCTTTTTCCAAATTTTATTTGGACGTATCTCCAAATCCAACCGTTAGATTTCGAATTTATAATATTCGTTAGAAAGCTCTTTTTGATACGAATCCAACGGTTCCAGTTTTAGGAGAATCCGACGGTCGGATCTCACGTAATGTCTGTTCGAAGTCAATGGTCGAAATTTACGAACTGCCGCGACGCGGTACGTTCTATTCAAGCCCTTATATTATATATATAATATATATAATATATATTTCGTCGATTTCCTTTTAAAACGAATTTAATAAATCGCTTTAATTTCGTTTTCAAAACAAATTCAACTTCCTATTCAATTTCGGATCAAAATTGAATATTCCATATTATTCGTTTTAAATTGATTTCAATTCGAATTCATTTCTATTCAATTCAATTCAAATTCGTTTTCTATTCAATTCAATTCAAATTCATTTTTCTATTCAATTCAATTCAAATTCGTTTTCTATTCAATCTAATTCGAATTCGTTTTCTATTCAATTCAATTCAAATTCGTTTTCTATTCAATTCAATTCGAATTCGTTTTCTATTCTATTCAATTCAATTCGAATTCGTTTTCTATTCAATTCGATTCGAATTTGTTTTCTATTCAATTCGAATTCAATTCGTTTTCTATTCAATTCAATTCGAATTCGTTTTCTTTTCAATTCGAATTCAATTCGTTTGCTATTCAATTCGAATTCAATTCGTTTTCTATTCAATTCGTTTTCTATTCAATTCGAATTCAATTCGTTTGCTATTCAATTCGAATTCAATTCGTTTTCTATTCAATTCGAATTCAATTCGTTTGCTATTCAATTCGAATTCTATTCGTTTGCTATTCAATTCGAATTCAATTCGTTTTCTATTCAATTCGAATTCAATTCGTTTGCTATTCAATTCGAATTCAATTCGTTTTCTATTCAATTCGAATTCAATTCGTTTTCTATTCAATTCAATTCAAATTCGTTTATAATCGATATAAATATCGTTCGCGTCAAAATAGCGCATCTCTTATCAACACTACTTTATATATTTCAATAACTTCGTTATTCTATTCAACAAATGAATCTATATTTCTTTCAATACATGACTCAATATTTTTGTCAACGCACGACTAATCTCAACGAATGAGTACTGTCCACATGTGACTATTTTTGTTATTTAATATATTTTATAAAAATTATGGTATCTATCGTTTGATTTAAAATAAGACTCCAACCGTAAATTAGTAAGAGAATGATTCCCTGGATATTAACCCCGAAGGCCGAAACCAACATCAGATCAATATCTAGGAGACCACTCATCTTATCTATTTTCCAGTTAATTCTAATTTTATATATGATAAAGATGTAAATTTTATTGTTAAAATATTTCGTTTAACACATGACTAATCTCAACGGATGAGTACAGTCAACACATGAACCTTTATTTTATAATGATAAAGATGTAAATTTTATTGTTAAAATATTTCGTTCAACACATGACTAATCTCAATGAATGAGTACAGTCAACACATGAACCTTTATTTTATAATGATAAAGATGTAAATTTTATTGTTAAAATATTTCATTCAACACATGACTAATCTCAATGAATGAGTACAGTCAACACATGAACATTTATTTTATAATATTCTTTATTTTCTAAATTGGAATGAGGCCCAATCAATTACCATATAGCGTTAACTATATGGATTCCATACAACACATGTATATAATAGCAACGATAAATAATCAACCATCATCCAAAGTGCACTACACTGTATAAGCATCAAATATAGATATCTAATGCTTATAACAACCTGTCAATCAATCGATCAACATACAACTAATTATTGCGATTAGTGTATGCTGTATTTTTATCCCAATACCCGTGTGGGGTTTCAAACAATCAAACACATATTTTATTTGTGTAGTTGGGCGATGTGTAAAATTTATCGACCCAATCAATATCAGTCAAATCAGTGTATATAAACAAATCGGCCGATTTGTTTATAAATATTTATTCACTTTCACATTAAAATTTATATTTTTAACAATAAAATATTTTTAACTATAAAAATATTTTATTTCCTTTCAACACATGATATATTTCATTATCTATTTCACATCAATTTCACAAACAAATTTCACAACACATCAATCAAACAAACAAGTCATCCAAGGTCTGTAGATGACGGGTGTCGGGTGCTACTAAACACCGTCTGCATCCTAGTATATATATATAACTAGAAAAGGAAATTTGAGTGAGAAGTTCTCACCAAAGCTATCCCAACTTCACGACACTTCTTAAGTAGAAATCTTCGTCGTTCTCGCTTCTTATCACTTTCGTCGCCCGTAGCCACTACATATGTAAAAATCGAATTTTTACTTTGCTATTCAATATATAAAAATCGAATTTTTACTTTGATATTCAATATATAAAAATCGAATTTTTACTTTGCTATTCAATATATAAAAATCGAATTTTTACTTTGCTAGTTTACTATTCAATATATAAAAATCGAATTTTTACTTCGCTATTCAATATATAAGAATCGAATTTTTCTAATGCTACTATATAGATAAAAATTCTATTTTTATACTGCTACTATATAGATAAAATTTCTATTTTTCTATTATAAAGATTTCGCCTTTTCTATTTTAAAGATTTCGCCTTTTCAAATTTAAAGATTTTGCCTTTTCAAATTTAAAGATTTCGCCTTTTCAAATTTAAAGATTTCACCTTTTCAAATTCATCATTATAAAAATCACATTTTTATTTTGCTTCACATATAAAGATGATATTTCTAATATTCCTATCATGTAAAAATTATATTTTTAATTCTCTACATAAACAAAGATCATATTTTTACATCTTCTATGTAGTAAAGATTATATTTTTAATACTTTAAAAATATAAAAATCATATTTTTATTACTTCAAAACTGAAAATAAATTTCATACTTTATAAAAACTGAAATTAAAACTGAATTTACAAATAAATAAAAAATCACCTTTTCCTTATAGTTTTTAAAGATTATATTTTTCCTAATACATTAAATCAGAAAAAGAAAGTAAAAAAAAAAACAAATTAAACACTTACAGCGAATGGGGGAAAATGGCGTTGGTGGAGCTCGACTCGAGGAAGGGGGGTGCTGCGCGTTCATATGTGGATGAGGGGGGTTGGTGGCGCGTTGGGGCTTGGCGGTGGGGTCTGATGGCGGCGGAGGGAGGATGGGTGCGTCGGGTGGGGGGGGGGCTGTCGCAGGTCCTGGTGGTGGCGGCTACAGGGCAGGAGGGTTTCGACGGAGAAGATGGAGGGAGGGGGGTCTGCGAGGCCGAGGTGGAAGGGGGGTGGGTTCGGAGGTGGCGCCCCACCTCTGAGGCGGCGGCGGGTCCCCCCCCCCCCGTCTTCCTCTTTCTTTTTTCTTTTTTTCTGTGAAATGAAATCGATTTGGTTTACGGGGGGGGGGGGGGGGGAATCAAAGATAAAGGAGGGAGGGAAGATATTTTATATTTTATTTTATTTTATTTCAAAAAGTTGACTTTCACCTATGACCTCTAAACGAGGCCCACCGCCTGTCGTCCATAGCGTATTACCCCAATTCCGAACACAATGGGATATGTATCTTAAGCTGATTCGATCGTTCCGATCAGTTTTCGTCAAAATCAACATATAACTCTATATTTTGAATTTAAACGCGCATTTCTATTTACCGGGATCGCATACTAACTTGAAAAATTCCAGAAAAATATTTTCTAGCTTCGTATTGACGATACGGTCCTAACAAAACTAGTTTCGTCGAATTCCGAGACCGTTAGAAAAATGGCCAATTTCCAGTCGATTAAAATCTACTGAAAATGGTCAAACGCGTTTTCCTTTGCCACGCTCACATATTGATTCGAAAAATAATGAAATTTTGGATCTAGCAATAATTTGACATCACGGATCCAACAAAAGTTGTTTCGTCGAAATCCGAGGTCGTTTTCAAAATTCCCATTTTTAAGGGCTTGAATTCCATAGCGACTATTCAGAATTTTCAACTGGACATATCTTTTGTTTCCCGCTATGAAATTTCAATTTTTCGGATTCCTTGGAAAGATATCATCAAATAGATCCTAATGTTTTTGGTTTCACTAAAATCCGGATTGTTTTGCACCCGGTACATTCATTTGAAGTTTGAAATCGAATTATCGAACTACCACGCCATTTTCAATTCCTTTTATAATTATTTATATTCTAACGACGACGCGTATAAATATATACGTTCTAAATATATTCAAAATCAATTTCTGTCGATACTATTTAAAATAATCCATTTTAAATATTCAAAATTCGCTAAAATCGCCAAAATAAAAATTTTAAACTGACCCAGATTTTCAGGTTGTTACAATCTCCCCCACTTAAAACTTTTCATCCCCGAAAAGGAACGAAGTCGAAAGTGGTTTGATCAATCAACTCTACGTTCGATCTGGCTTCCATTCACCAACTTTTCAGTTTCTGAGAATTTTCAAATTCTTCAAAAATTTGGCTAACACCCGGAATTTTCGAAAAATTTCGCCATAACCTCCCCTGCACCGGGAGCCACGGGAAAATCCCGAAATTTCCATATAGGCCTTCTGATCTCAAAAAGAAAAAGAAAAAGCCAAGCGGCTAGCCAATAGGCTCATAAAATCATCATCACCCAAACAAAACAGTAAATTATTAAAAACATGTACCTATTTGTCGGGCAAACAAATTTTATTCTCTGCTCTAGCCTCCTTGCTATGACCTGTTCAATGTAAGTACATGTATATGCAAGCAAATGCGACCAATTTTCAATACAATTCAATATTTGATTCAATTTGGCATAACGGTTAAAAATTATCAAACAAATAAACAAACAACAAAAACATCAATCAATTAGTGAATTAGAGTTTTTAAATTCATAATTTTGATACATATACAGAAAATCATGTTTTTGGTGCCAATTCACAACAATGTATTTTAGCTATATTGGTTTTGGTTCTCACACTAGTCTAATGGAAATATATAGATATCACACCTTTGTCACTCGAATATAAATTCTGACGACGAGTACTCAACCATCAGAATCATCTTCGGGCCACTAGAGTATGATTCTATATCTATCCAATATATTAAAACTTCGAATATACGTTCATGACGCGTATATGCAAAATCTTTATATATTGGATTGTCCAAATTCAAAATAAATAAATATTCAAATACGTATAAAATGGTTTAAATTTCAAAACAAAATTGTTTTCCTTTGAAAAATATACTCTTCACACTCGTTCTAGGATACTACTGATCCCATCTCTAATGAGTCATTCCAATTGGAGATTGCTAATCCAATATCTGATGAATTCTTTCGTATGGTTCTAATGTGTCTTGTTCTCGAGCTCTGTAAACCAAAGCTCTGGTACCAAATGTGAGAACCCGTAACTTCCCCGTGAAGGGAAGAGCGGATACTTTGAGAACAACACACAATTGAACGCAGACGGAAGAACATTTCATTGCTATTACAACAATTCCATCAGATACAAGAATATACAGAATATAAATGAATAAATTACATTCGATAAATATCATAGATTACAATAAATTACATAGCAACGGAAAAACAATATAAAACACAACTGAAGGTGATATACGGATACAGAGCTTTTCGGATATCATTCCAGCTGTAAACCAGGATCCTGTGAATATAAATCTGCAAAACCAAAACTACTAGATGCCCGTGTCGAAAATAGGGGCACCCAGAGTTTAGGTTAAAACAATAAACTCCAGGTCAGTCATGTGACTGGTGTGAGAACTTAGACAGTTATTTAAAGCTTTACTTTAAAAGAGAGTAATTCAAGGGACCACGCCGTATAACACGGAACGGGTTTCCTCCCAAGAATACCAGTGCATAGAATAAACAGCGCAATGCTTTTTCGAAAAATGAAGCTATTATAAGACCCAGGTCCCATCACACAATGCAACGCAAGCCGGAGGATAGGGTTTTCCCTTATAATAGCCAAACATGCTTGGTACGTTTAAAACAAATCATTTGATATTATTATAAGTGTATAGTGTCAAAACAATTTCAACCATAAATATAAATCATAGACGGCATGGGTGCCATATATCATGTCGCCATACTAGTTCTACAATTAAAACCAAAATACACGTATTGGAAATTGGATTTCCGTCATGAGTCGAGGCAAGGGGAAAGCTCCTCTCCGCTTCGAGACACTCTAGCAAATGCCTCGGTACTACACACTCTGGGTAACCCCTGGGTCTTCAGGGCCGGTCCTCTCTTACGTTTGAGGATTGGCAATTCATGAACACACGTTTCCCGGTCCTTACAGACCTAAAATCGAGGCGCCTCATCCAACAACCACATAGGTGAAAAGTATATAAATGTCAGGGCTGGTAAGTCATTGACACCGCCAAAGCTAGAAAGAAACGTCGTGCTCTCCCTGCAGTCCTTATCCCGTTTTTGACTCATACCGAGGTGTGAGGCTCGTGAATTCACGTTATACACAAAGCTACGCCACGAAGGTCATGCTTTGATCATCAACCACAAGACTTTTCTTTTCAACAAAAGCCCTGATCCATGCAACTCAGCGTGCCACACAGGCAATTCATGCCATGCGATTGATATCTATCGATATATAACCTCTAAGCTCGTACGTCTCAGAGAAGGGCGTAAAGCAAGAGAATATATTCTCCGCCGACAAACAGATATATATTTAACAGAAATCAATCAACATGGAATAAAATCCAATGTCAGACACACAATCCATTTACAAGTTCGTTCTGGGTCTGAATGAAACTGGAGGCACTTTCCTCGCATATCCATCAATCTCCAAGTACGTCTGGACGACCACCAACTATTTCCATCCTCTTGGGTGTACAGCCCAATCAGGATCATCAGTAATTATCCAAACGATGTGAAGACTTCCGGTCTTCGACCACCGTATTCATCTTCGACATATCGTCGAATCAGTTATTCAGAATGGGTGTAAACCTGGTCTTTCCGAACAACCCGCGTATATTATAAACAAATGTTACACAATGACAACATACGCCTCATTCCAATTTAGCAGCCACTAACCGTAAATCAGTAAGAGAGCAATTTCCCAAATATTAACCCCGAAGGCCGAAACCAACATCAGATCCATATCCAGGAAACCATTCTTCTTAACTAACCTACAGATAGTTTCCAAATTTCATATTCTTAGGGAAAGGTTCCCATTAATTTTATCCAAGATAAATTCTTTAAAATTCATTCTTTAATCTTCCTTTGGATGTCATTTCAAACCAAATTATGGTTTTCCAAACTAGTCGAGATTAGCGAACCACACCGAAGTAATTATTTATTTTATTTCCCAATCCCAACCTATTCATCCCATGAAGAAAAACTGGTAATACTCCATATCTAACACCGTGGTGTTATCGGTAAAATTAATTACCATTTCACGTTCAAATCTAATTAAAGATTTAAATATCGCTTTGGAGCAAAACTGGTGATACTCCATTCTTGCTCATTTTCTAAATTTGATAATTTAAATTATCAATTCACGTTTCAATCTAATTACAGATTCATTAAAACTCCTTTTACTGGGTTAAAGAACTAATGTCATTTAAAACACAGTTCACGATAAACACACATCACATTCTATTTATTATCGGGTTAAAGAACTAGTGTTATTTAAAACACCGTTCACGATAAACCCACAAATCAATTCTAATTCAATTCCAATCAAATATATTAGAAATTCCGATTATTTAAAACCCCTTTTTAAATCTAATTTATTTATTTAAAAATAATTGGGTTTTAAATTTAGTTCAAAACTAGTTCATTTCGATAAAAATCCATTTTTATCTTTTCGAATATGGAGTTTTACATCCCAATTTTTCCTAAATCATTTCTTATGATTTTACACAAATTATTGATATTTTTAATAATTTTATCAAGGCCCGTACAGTCGATTTCCATCAACGGCCATCGAACTACACTTACAGCGACCTTTTCCAAATTTGATTTGGACGTATCTCCAAATCCAACCGTTATATTTCGAATTTCTAATATTCGTTAGAAAGATCTTTTCGATACGAACCCAACGGTTCCGGTTTTAGGAGAATCCGATGGTCGGATCTTCCGTAATGTCCGTTCGAAGTCAATGGTCGAAATTTACGAACTGCCGCGGCGCGGTGCATTCTATTCCGGCCCTTATATTATATATATAATATATATAATATATATTTCGTCGATTTCCTTTTAAAACGAATTTTGTAAATCGTTTTAATTTCGTTTTCAAAACAAATTCAACTTCCTATTCAATTTCGGATCAAAATTGAATATTCCATATTATTCGTTTTAAATTGATTTCAATTCGAATTCATTTCTATTCAATTCAATTCAAATTCGTTTTCTATTCAATTCAATTCAAATTCATTTTTCTATTCAATTCAATTCAAATTCGTTTTCTATTCAATTCAATTCGAATTCGTTTTCTGTTCAATTCAATTCAAATTCGTTTTCTATTCAATTCAATTCGAATTCGTTTTCTATTCAATTCAATTCGAATTCGTTTTCTATTCAATTCAATTCGAATTCGTTTTCTATTCAATTCGAATTCGTTTTCTATTCAATTCGAATTCAATTCGTTTTCTATTCAATTCAATTCGAATTCGTTTTCTATTCAATTCAATTCGAATTCGTTTTCTATTCAATTCAATTCGAATTCGTTTTCTATTCAATTCAATTCGAATTCGTTTTCTATTTAATTCGAATTCAATTCGAATTCGATTCGAATTCAATTCGTTTTCTATTCAATTCGAATTCAATTCGAATTCAATTCGTTTTCTATTCAATTCGAATTCAATTCGTTTGCTATTCAATTCGAATTCAATTCGTTTTCTATTCAATTAGAATTCAATTCGTTTGTTATTCAATTCGAATTCAATTCGTTAGCTATTCAATTCGTTTTCTATTCAATTCGAATTCAATTCGAATTCAATTCGTTTGCTATTCAATTCGAATTCAATTCGTTTTCTATTCAATTCGAATTCAATTTGTTTTCTATTCAATTCAATTCAAATTCGTTTATAATCGATATAAATATCGTTCGTGTCAAAATAGCGCATCTCTAATCAACACTGCTTTATATATTTCAATAACTTCGTTATTCTATTCAACAAATGAATCCATATTTCTTTCAATACATGACTCAATATTTTTGTCAACACACGATTAATCTCAACGAATGAGTACTGTCCACGTGTGACTATTTTTGTTATTTAATATATTTTATAAAAATTATGGTATCTATCATTTGATTTAAAATCAGACTCCAACCGTAAATTAGTAAGAGAACGATTCCCTGGATATTAACCCCGAAGGCCGAAACCAACATCAGATCAATATCCAGGAGACCACTCATCTTATCTATTTTCCAGTTAATTTCTAATTTTATATATGATAAAGATGTAAATTTTATTGTTAAAATATTTCGTTCAACACATGACTAATCTCAACGGATGAGTACAGTCAACACATGAACCTTTATTTTATAATGATAAAGATGTAAATTTTATTGTTAAAATATTTCGTTCAACACATGACTAATCTCAATGAATGAGTACAGTCAACACGTGAACCTTTATTTTATAATGATAAAGATGTAAATTTTATTG
Source organism: Allium sativum (assembly GCA_030737875.1). Lineage (NCBI taxonomy): Eukaryota > Viridiplantae > Streptophyta > Magnoliopsida > Asparagales > Amaryllidaceae > Allium > Allium sativum. Next base: position 1,024,343,919 of record CM060912.1, read on the forward strand.
TTAAAATATTTCGTTCAACACATGACTAATCTCAATGAATGAGTACAGTCAACACATGAACCTTTATTTTATAATATTCTTTATTTTCTAAATTGGAATGAGGCCCAATCAATTACCATTTAGCGTTAACTATATGGATTCCATACAACACATGTATATAATAGCAACGATAAATAATCAACCATCATCCAAAGTGCACTACACTATATAAGCATCAAATATAGATATCTAATGCTTATAACAGCCTGTCAATCAATCGATCGACATACAACTAATTATTGAGATTAGTGTACGCTGTATTTTTATCCCAATACCCGTGTGGGGTTTCAAACAATCAAACACAGATTTTATTTGTGCAGTTGGGCGATGTGTAAAATTTATCGACCCAATCAATATCAGTCAAATCAGTGTATATAAACAAATCGGCCGATTTGTTTATAAATATTTATTCACTTTCACGTTAAAATTTATATTTTTAACAATAAAATATTTTTAACAATAAAAATATTTTATTTCCTTTCAACACATGAATATATTTCATTATCTATTTCACATCAATTTCACAACACATCAATCAAACAAACAAGCCATCCATGGTCTGTGGATAACGGGTGTCGGGTGCTACTAAACACCGTCTGCATCCTAGTATATATATATATATATATATATATATATAACTAGAAAAGGAAATTTGAGTGAGAAGTTCTCACCAAAGCTTTCCCAACTTCACGACACTTCTTAAGTAGAAATCTTCGTCGTTCTCGCTTCTTATCACTTTCGTCGCCCGTAGCCACTACATATGTAAAAATCGAATTTTTACTTTGCTATTCAATATATAAAAATCGAATTTTTACTTTGCTATTCAATATATAATAATCGAATTTTTACTTTGCTATTCAATATATAAAAATCGAATTTTTACTTTGCTATTCAATATATAAAAATCGAATTTTTACTTTGATATTCAATATATAAAAATCGAATTTTTACTTTGCTATTCAATATATAAAAATTGAATTTTTACTTTGCTATTCAATATATAAAAATCGAATTTTACTTTGCTATTCAATATATAAAAATCGAATTTTTACTTCGCTATTCAATATATAAAAATCGAATTTTTCTAATGCTACTATATAGATAAAAATTCTATTTTTATACTGCTACTATATAGATAAAATTTCTATTTTTCTATTATAAAGATTTCGCCTTTTCTATTTTAAAGATTTCGCCTTTTCAAATTTAAAGATTTCAGATTTCGCCTTTTCAAATTTAAAGATTTCGCCTTTTCAAATTTAAAGATTTCTTCTTTTCAAATTCATCATTATAAAAATCACATTTTTATTTTGCTACACATATAAAGATGATATTTCTAATATTCCTATCATGTAAAAATTATATTTTTAATTCTCTACATAAACAAAGATCATATTTTTACATCTTCTATATAGTAAAGATTATATTTTTAATACTTTAAAAATATAAAAATCATATTTTTATTACTTTAAAACTGAAAATAAATTTCATACTTTATAAAATCTGAATTTAAAACTGAATTTAAAAATAAATAAAAAATCACCTTTTCCTTATAGTTTTTAAAGATTATATTTTTCCTAATTCATTAAATCAGAAAAAGAAAGTAAAAAAAAAAACAAATTAAACACTTATAGCGAATGGGGGAAAATGGCGTTGGTGGAGCTCGACTCGAGGAAGGGGGGTGCTGCGCGTTCGTTTGTGGATGAGGGGTGGCTGGTGGCGCGTTGGGGCTTGGCAGTGGGGTCTGATGGCGGCGGAGGGAGGATGGGTGCGTCGGGGAGGGGGGGATGCCGCGGGTCCTGGTGATGGCGGCTACAGGGCGGGGGGCTTCGACGGAGAAGATGGAGGGAGGGGGGTCTGCGAGGCCGAGGTGGAAGGGGGGGTGGTTTCGGAGTTGGCGCCCCACCTCTGAGGCGACGGCGATCGATCAGGGGGGGCGGCGGCGGGTCCCCCCCTCCCCGGTCTTCCTCTTTTTTTCTGTGAAATGAAATCGATTTGGTTTAAACGGGGGGGGGGGGGGGGCAGAATGAAAGATAACGGAGGGAGGGAAGATATTTTATATTTTATTTTATTTCAAAAAGTTGACTTTCCCCTCTGACCTCTAAACGAGGCCCACCGCTTGTCGTCCATAGCGTATTACCCCCATTCCGAACACAATGGGTTATGTATCGTAAGATGATTCGATCGTTTCGATCAGTTTTACTCAAAATCAACATATAACTCTATATATTGAATTTAAACGCGCATTTCTATTTACCGGGGTCGCATACTAACTTGAAAAATTCCAGAAAAATATTTTCTAGCTTCGTATTGGCGATACGATCCTAACAAAACTAGTTTCGTCGAATTCTGAGACCGTTAGAAAAATGACCAATTTCCAGTCGATTAAAATCAACTGAAAATGGTCAAATACGTTTTCCTTTGCCACGCTCACATATTGATTCGAAAAATTATGAAATTTGGGATCTAGCAATAATTTGACATCACGGATCCAACAAAAGTGGTTTCGTCAAAATCCGAGGTCGTTTGCAAAATTCCCATTTTTAAGGGCCTGAATTCCATAGCGACTATTCAGAATTTTCAACTGGACATATCTTTTGTTTTCCGCTATGAAATTTCAATTTTTCGGATTCGTTGGAAAGATATCATCAAATAGATCCTAATGTTTTTGGTTTCACTAAAATCCGGATTGTATTGCACCCGGTACATTCATTTGAAGTTTGAAATCGAATTATCGAACTACCGCGCCATTTTCAATTCCTTTTATAATTATATATAATTATTTATATTCTAACGACGACGCGTATAAATATATACTTTCTAAATATATTCAAAATAAATTTCTGTCGATATTATTTAAAATAATCCATTTTAAATATTCAAAATCCGCTAAAATCGCCAAAATAAAAATTTAAACTGGCCCAGATTTTCGGGTTGTTACAATCTTAAACCCAAATTCTGTTTATAACCTCTATTCAGAGTTTTCATACAAATCTCATTCTTATTCCAATCATTTAAATTTTCGTTTATAATTCCCTTTATAATTTTCTAAGTTCAAATCTAATTTCAAATATTGGTTTCAAATCTCATTTCCACTTTCCCATATAAATTCATATTTGTATTTGTATTTTAATTTATCCAATGATAACTACTTTACTTAATTTATATACTCGTTTAAAATCAACTTCTTGTTTTAATAAAACAAGTTTCTACCCTTTAACTATATTCGAAATAACACTTCAATTTTTTAGAAAAAATATATTTTCTTTTTTAATCTCAAATTTCATTTTCTATTCGAGAATATTTTAAGGTATTTAAATACCAAAATTCTAGGGCCAGGGAAACACAGCATAATCAATCATAGTATATATCACAGTAAATAACAAACAATAATATAAATGTTGAGGAATCCAGTTGGATTCCTCCAACCTGTTTCCCTGCATCCACAGATGATGACCAACATTAATTTCACATAAATATGAAATATCATGGTGAACATAATTATTAAACGATCAATGATATAAATATATCAACCAATTCAACCAATTGATCAACCATTCATATAAACAACCATCACACAGTATAAAATTATTTAAAACTCGTTTATATAAAAATATAAACGAAGTAGAGTTAGTGAGTTTACTCACTTTGTTAGCATTGACGGTTTTGATTGATTTATATAGTTATAAACGGACGTCTAAACTATATAAAATTTCAGTTAGCTCCATCCATTTCAAAATATCTCGATAGCGGAGTATTCGTCGTCACTGTTCCAATGAATCATGTTTGTTCAATTCTGTTGAGGTATATATAAAAACACAGTTATATGGTTTGACAATAATTAAATAACTTTACTATTATTTAATGGTATAATTAACTTAGTTATCCAATTAATTATGATTGGGCCATGCATAATTACCAAATTAATCCAGGGTATCAAAACAAACCGATATCCTTCCAGCGTTGAAACGAATGGCATCAGACCACATTCGAATTTCCTCCACCCCTCTACACGTGACTCAGACAAAGGTCAATCTCATATTTACTTTGGATTCTTTGTTGCCAATAATCTAACCAACACAGTCCAAGCTTCCTCACTAGTTGCTGTAATCATTTGTTCCCTATGAGTCATCACGTAAGTATCCCCACTCCTACTATTTCCTCTTAAACAAAACAAATACTATTGCCACCTTTTACCCATTTACGGACAACTGTATCCCAACATCAGTCCATCCAAAAATCACATGTCCACCAGGCAACAAGGATAATTCAACTTCTCCCCTGATGCCTGAATGTCTCCGATCCTCTACACCGAACACACAAAGACAGCACCAACTTTCTTCCCTCCAAACAACACACTACTGCACCCTATACCCAGTTCACAACTTTGCACCACAGTCTAAGGCTTGAGCACACCCATCCCAAGACGTATACTTTCAACATGAAACCACGCTGTCTTTACTCCCCCAAAAATGACCCAGCGTGCTCCTCCTTAACACAATACTCCACAACATCCTTCTCTTCTCACCGCTACCACCCATCTGATGTCGCCATGGAATAACTCTCGGCCATTAATGCTCCAATCGCCACCGAAAGTCCCAAAGGCCAGAACCCTACCTCGCCTCGCCTGCCTACACCGTTCGTCACCAATTTCCTTTTGTAATGCGATGTTTTCAAGACCGATTTAGGTCACCTCCTGATACCGAACTTCCGGCGGTTTCATCTGAGTGTAGTCTCCCTCCCAGCGAACAAGTTTTGTTTAGGAATCATCATGGAACGACGGAAGTTAGAGGAGATTGGTTTGATTTTTGGCTCCATGAGGTTTGATTGGAAACTAAAAATTTGATGACAGTGTAGAGGTTGAGGCATAAGGAGATTCAAGAAACGAATAGTACTAATTTAAGTGAAGTATCATATTTTTGACTTTCAGTTGCTCATATTTTATTCGCATTTGTCTGGAAATGAGAAGAAGAAGAAAATTTGGGAATAATAGTATTTAAAGAAGAGTAGATTGGGGAGCACGGAAAGGGAAGTGTGTGGAGCACGTTTCTGAATGATTGGGTGTCATAGAATCAAAAGGCTTAGGGAACACGGGATTTAACTGGCTTGGTACGCAAGGGATCGATTGGTTTGGGATGCACGCTGTTTGAATTTCGTGGGAAGCACGGAACTGAAATGGTAAATGAACGGATATTATAAACAAATATCTAGGTTTAAATGATCTACGAAGAGCTTCAAGTCTGTGTCTTTTGGGACGCAACAAATGGTCAAAGAACGGATATTATGTTCTATCTTATAAAGTGTTGTGTACTTGATCGAATAAAATTCTATTCTCGAATAAAATGCTATCGACAAAATTATAACTACCATTGTGCCAAATAATGTGCTATGATCCCAAAAATATAATAATATCGGTAGTTTAACTTATATTATGAATCCCCAAAATATTGATATAGAGTGCAAAATACTTCAAGTAAAAAGTTGCGTATTTAATTAATTAAAAATTACAGTAAAATTCTAAAAATTAAATTATAACTACACCTCAAAAGAATCTTGTCTAAATTCGGAACTGATATATATATATATATATATATATATATTAAATAAACCGTTATGGCGTATACACGACTCCATAGTGACTATTTCTAAATTTGATTTGGACATAAAACAAAATCTACAATATGAAAACTCAAATTTTCTCTTCCATTAGAAAAATAAAATCAAATAGATCTGAATGTTTCTTGCTTCAAAGAAATCCGTCTTATTTTGGATCTTGTATATTCAGTTGAAATTTTTAATCGTAAATTACGAACTACCGCGACTATTTCGAGCTCGTTTTAAATTATATTATAAATTATACGTTACAACATCGTTTAATTAAATAAATTCCTTATGAAAATCAATTTATATTTCAAATAAAATATTTAAAACAAATTTAAATATTCAGAATTACATGGCTAATAATCCGGGTCGTTACATTCCTTCCCCCTTAAAATAATTTCGTCCTCGAAATTACTAAGTAGTAAAAATGCTATAACTCTAACTCTTCATAACCTACTTAGTTGAAATTTTATACTCCACATCTCCACAACTTATTTCTATATGGAACTCTTAATCCTCGTATCCATACTCAACATATATTATTCATTCCAAATGACATGTCCACCATTTTTGGACAATCCATCATCACTTCCTTGTCTTCAATCCATATGCTCTTCTGCATGTCCACACCCATTCCAATTGATTTTAAATCCATTTATCAATTTCGTTATTCCACTTGAAATTTTATTAACCAATTCAGGTTTTCTTATTTTAATTACAATTAACCACTCGATTTTAAATTACAAAAAATTTCTTGAAAATTTTCTAACTCTTTAAATTTTCGAAAAATTTCACCAGCATCTCCATTGCACGGCTCAATCTGTACAACTACAACTCACCTTTATGGCCTTCTCCAATCCAAAAGAAAATCGAAAAGCCAAGCGGCTTGCCCCATAGGCTCATAAAACCATCAAATCCAAGTAATATTATAAACATGTACCTTTTTGTTAGGCATATTTCTATCTCTTGCATTTGCTTCAATTCAATATCTGCTCAGCACACATATAACCATTTCCTGTTGGTTTCAGATCAATCCAACTTCCAGGTTTAACTCTCTAATCAACTTCTGATTAGTTCACCTCCATTCTATCAACTCAAATCTGATTTCTATTCAGGAATCAGTCCACTTACTCAGTTTGAGTTTCAATTTCCTTCACAATTTAATTCCAAACAACAATATCTAATATATATTCAAATTGTTTATACATAAGTCAAACTCACTTTAAAATTACAAATCTCAACATTTCCCTTTATCTAATTTCATTCGGGATTATTTCTAATTTAATCCAAATTTATTTAACTTAAGTTAAATTTCAATTCATTTGATACATTTTTACCATTTCAATCTATTCCACTTATACAAGTTAAATTTTAATTTCAGAATTCAAATTCCCAGGTTTTATTTCAAATTAGAATGAAATCGGATATATTTATATACGTATATTAATAATCAACTCAATTCAAAACATTTGAATTTCTAAAACAACTTTTCATTTTCATATAAATTGTTCATTCCCAAATCACTATGGTAGCAATCCATCACTCATAAACTTGAAAACGAATACCGATAATGTCGCGATCCATTATTAGAATTAATTTCTCGTCACTGAAGTGATTTCAGTGCTTAATTACATTTAAAAATCCATTTAAAAACATTTTTAACAAAAATTCTTAAAGGTAACTTCATATTATTTTAAAAATACTTCAGAACATATTTCTAAACAACCAGGAATTAAATTCCAAATTCTAATCTAAATCAAATTTTAATTTGTCTTATTTGTGTATTCCATTTTTATACAAATTCGATTTGGTTATATATGTAACCATTTTAGTATTTTACAATTTTATTCGATTGTAATAACAATCAACACACCCATATACTATAATAATACAAAAATTATTCCTTTTATATCAAAAAAAAAATTGGGCAAAATTATGTCATTTACCCATTTTAAAACAATACTGTTTCGAATTGCTTTGTTCGAGAGTTTAGAAACACATATCGATACAGTTGTACATTCTATATCGACCCGAATTCATAAACAACTCAACAAACCAGTCAATATAGTATAAAACATATTTATGTCAAATCTACAAATACGCGCTCATATATATACACTCAAATTCAATCTAGGTTATTATTAACCCTATATCTATTGAATCACGCCACAGAGCCAAGGTTACTACTCAACCTTCAGCTCTGATACCAAGTGTAACGACCCGAATTTCTGTACTCTTTGAGTCGACTAATTTCACCATACATCCAACCCAAATTGCACAAAAATATGAATCATTATTAGAAAGAAGTTAGAGGATGAGAAATAGAAAGAAAGAAAAGTTAGAATAGAAGAAAACAAAGAACACAAATCTCACAGCAGAACGAATAAAATATATTATATAATATAACGTGTAAAACAAATCAATAATTGTATATATACATACCATTATCAGAGCATAACCATTATTACTGGAACAGTTATAGACACCTGTTTCCAGATACAACATAGTACACAGCGGAAAGTTTGAGTCTATAGCTAGCTGATGAAGCCTCCTGCTTCAAGCTCCTTCAAGTGAATCTGTAAATCCCGACTACTTGAGTTCCCGTACAAATTTGGGCACACAGGAGTTTAGGGAAAACAAACAAAATAAACTCTGGGTCAGTCATGGGACTGGTGTGAGTAAACTCTAACCATTTATTTAACTTTCAAAATCCTATCGAAAGAAATGATAATCATAAGACCGATCCATACATAAACACAGATGGTTTTTACCTTACGATAACTCAAAATATTTTTATATCAAAATTTGGTGATATTATAATAGTGTCTAAATCAAATATATAAAATCTAGCGGAATGCTTGCATCTCACGCTCCATATATAATATAAAATCAAAAACCGCAAGGCGCTCATTGGAGATTGGATTTCCAACATGACAAGGTATGGAACCACCTTCCGATCAGTGTACTCTAGAGAGGATACATTGGGGTTCAACAAGAACGTCTTGTGACCCGGCCCACACATGACCGACCACTCATTTCGCTTGAGTGTATCGAATGTATATCATCAATGGTTGGGATCAGCAACCGTTTCCCGAAAGGGACAGCATCGATAGATTAAAGAAGCAAATGGAATATCTCTAGATAGGTGATTATACATCCTAATGGGAGCGACCCACATAGCCATGCTGCCTGCCCGATTTTTGTCAATTTTTGGTTGTGAGGCTTGAGGTTTGAATTATCTTCCAGAACATCTGGCAACCATTCACCTTGAACGCCACATCGTCAGATCCATCGGAAATCACTAATTGATTCCCACAAAAATACTCAGATTGTTAGGCTAAAGAAGTTTCCCTTCTTTGCCACCAACTTCATACATTTGAAGGAATCAACGTACGTAATCCCTTTGGAAATACTCTGTCAGACACACGTCCTTACAAGTTGTCCTGGGTCTGGACAAACCGAAGGCACCATTCTATTTATCCGTCTTAGGCAATTTCTACCTAGGATTAACAGAACTGTCCTTGCACTTTACTCTGTCCTCAATTATCTTCAGCATCAGTTGATTCGTAACGCTTATGCCAATAAGGAGTGGTTTTCAGATAATATGATCCCGGTCTCTCCGTATTGACAATGGAGGTATTAAACAAATCAAAACTTTGATAGTCGGTGATTTAACTATCAAAGGAACATCCATTTAACCAACGACCCTATTTCCAAATGGAAATTCTACTGTTCAACCATCAAGCAATATTGGCCCCTATTTATATAAATTCCTTATTTTGTTATCAATTCCAAATTTCCTTTCTTTCCTATCTTTTCAAATCTCGATTGTCTCTCTCAATAATTGGAAAATATTTCCAATATCCTAATTTCTTTATCTGAGAAAATATCTCTTATTCCGGTTAGAAAACATTTCTATATATTCAAAATCATTATTTTCTATATTCAGAAAATATCTTTTATTAATATTGGAAAATATTCCCATATTGCATTTATTAATTCCTCGTTGACAAATTCATTTCATTTCCTACGCATAGAAAATATTTCTTATTTTATTTGGGAAACATTTCAAAATTTCTTTAAATTAACGCGATGTTAAAAACATCGTTATTATAACACAAACCATTAATCATTTATTAACTAACCATATTGCTAACCAATCTTCACTAGCGAACCTTAACTATTCCTCCATCAATCATGAAGTCAATCAAGTTGGGGTATAGTTACCTCTTAGACCTTAATTGAACAACATTCTCAACTTTGAAAAAGTCAAAGCTCATAGCTTCAAACAAAAGATCGCTTACACGACTTTTGGGTTCAATCTAATAACACACTTCTTTTACGGAAAAACATTTATTATAATAATAGTGATATAATCGCTGTTTCCACATATTTGATTTGTAAAACATTACTTTTAACAACAACGTTACAATCGCTGTCTAGAATTTTAAAACATTTATTATAACAATAGCGCTAAGATCGTTGTTTAGATTTATAAACATTTACTATAGCAGTAGCATTATAATCGCTGTTTTCCAAATATTTGATTTACAAGACATCAATTATAATGGCATCTTTAAAATCGTTGTTTTCCAAATATTTGATTTACAAAAATATAACTTGTACTTATTTATTTCAACTAATAATTGAATAATTAAATTTGATCCAAAACGGAAAGTAAAAATAACCACTTCATAAATTCGATATAATCGAATAATAAATAACTCTCATTCGAATACTCTATATTCGATTTATATTGTGAACTTCAGAATTTATTTACCATTTCAGGTAAATTCAAATTTCAAATTCACTAATTAATTTATCCCTTCATTTCCTTTATAACCATTCCAATCTATGAAACGTTATCACAATTTATTTTATTTTCTGAATCTTGAACTAAAACTCATAGTTTTCTTTTAAAACGATTTCCCATTTCCCTTTTTTCTCAATTTCCAATTTGGGTTCATATTTCAAATCAGTTAAATTTCCTTGATAGATATTTCATTTGTAAAATATTTCCTTTATCACTTTAATCGTAAATATATTCCTTTTATATATAATAATATCAGTTTGATTTTCATACATAAAAATAATTTCTTAAACCCAAATTCTATTTATAACCTTTATTCAGAGTTTTCATACAAATCTCATTCTTATTCCAATCATTTAAATTTTCGTTTATAATTCCCTTTATAATTTGCTAAGTTCAAATCTTATTTCAAATATTGGTTTCAAATCTCATTTCCACTTTCCCATATAAATTCATATTTGGATTTGTATTTCAATTTATCCAATGATAACTACTTTACTTAATTTATATACTTGTTTAAAATCAACTTCTTGTTATAAAACAAGTTTCTAGCCTTTAACTATATTCGAAATAACACTTCAATTTTTTTAGAAAAAATATATTTTCTTTTTAAATCTCAAATTTCATTTTCTATTCGAGAATATTTTACGGTATTTAAATACCAAAATTATAGGGCTAGGGTAACACAGCATAATCAATCATAGTATATATAACAGTAAATAACAAACAATAATATAAATGTTGAGGAATCCAGTTGGATTCCTCCAACTTGTTTGCCTGCATCCATAGATGATAACCAACATTAATTTCACATAATTATGAAATATCATGGTGAACGGAATTATTAAACGAACAATGATATAACTATATCAACCAATTCAACCAATTTATCAACTATTCAGCAAAACAACCATCACACGGTATAAAATTATTTAAAACTCATTTATATAAAAATATAAACGAAGCAGAGTTATTGAGTTTACTTACTTTGTTAGCAGTTGACGGTTCTGGCTGATTTATATAGTTATAAACGGACGTTTAAACTATAAAAAATTCCAGTTAGCTCCATCCATTTCAAAATATCTCGATAGCAGAGTATTCGTCGTCACTGTTCCAATGAATCATGTTTGTTCAATTCTGTTGAATTATATATAAAAACACAGTTATATGGTTTGATAATAATTAAATAACTTTACTATTATTTAATGGTATAATTAACTTAGTTATCAAATTAATTATGATTGGGCCATGCATAGACCACATTCGAATTTCCTCCACCCCTCTACACGTGACTCAAACAAAGGTCAATACCATATTTACTTTGGATTCTTTGTTGCCAATAATCTTACTAACACAGTCCAAGCTTCCTCACTAGTTGCTGTAACTATTTGTTCCCTATGAGTCATCACGTATGTATCCCTATTCCTTCTACTATTTCCTCATAAACAAAACAAATACTATTGCAACCTTTTACCCATTTACGGACAATTGTATCCCAACGTCAGACCATCCACAAATCACATGTCCACATCTTCCAGGCAACAAGGATAATTTAACTTCTCCCCTGATGCCTGAATGTCTCCGATCCTCTACACTGAACACACAAAGACAGCACCAACTTTTTTCCCTCCAAACAGCACACTACCGCACCCTATTCCCAGTTCACAACTTTGCACCACAGTCTAAGGCTTGAGCACACCCATCCCAAGCCGTATACTTTCAACATGAAACCATATTGTCTTTACTCCCCCAAAAATGACCTAGCGTGCTCCTCCATAACACAATACTAAACAACAACCTTCTCTTCTCACCGCTACCACTCATCTGATGTCGCCATGGAGTAACTCTCGGCCGTTAATGCTCCAATCGCCACCGAAAGTCCCAAAGGTCAGAACCCTACCTTGCCTCGCCTTCCTACACCGTTTGCCACCAATTTCCTTTCGTAATCCGATGTTTTCAAGACCAATTTAGGTCACCTCCTGATACCAGACTTCCAGCGGTTTCATCTGAGTGTAGCCTCCCTCCCAGAGAACAAGTTTTGTTTAGGAATCATCATGGAACGATGGAAGTTAGAGGAGATTGGTTTGATTTTTGGCTCCATGAGGTTTGATCGGAAACTTAAAATTTGATGACAGTGTAGAGGTTGAGGCATAAGGAGATTCAAGAAACAAATAGTACTAATTTAAGTGAAGTATCAGATTTTTGACTTTCAGTTGCTCTTATTTTATTTGCGTTTGTCTGGAAATGAGAAGAAGAAGAAAATATAGGAATAACAGAGTAGATTGGGGAGCACGAAAAGGGAAGTGTGTGGAGCACATTTTTGATAGATTGGGAGTCACGGAATCAAAAGGCTTGGGGAACACGGGATTTAACTGGCTTGGTACGCAAGGGATCGATTGGTTTGGGATGCACGCTGTTTGAATTTCGTGGGAAGCACGGAACTAAAATGGTAAATGGACGGATATTATATACAAATATCTAGGTTTAAATGATCCACGAAGAGCTTCTAGTCTGTGTCTTTTGGGATGCAACAAATGGTCAAAGAACGGATATTATGTTTTATCTTATAAAGTGTTCTGTACTTGATCGAATAAAATTCCATTCTCGTATAAAATGCTATCGACAAAATTAAAACTACCATTGTTCCAAATAACGTGCTACGATCCCAAAAATACAATAATATCGGTAGTTTAACTTATATTATGAATCCCCAAAATATTGATATTGGGTGCAAAATACTTCAAGTAAAAAGTTGCGTATTTAATTAATTAAAAATTACAGTAAAATTCTAAAAATTAAATTATAACTACGCCTTTAAAGAATCTTGTCTAAATTCGGAACCGATATATATATATATGTTAAATAAACCGTTATGGCGTATACACGACTCCATAGCGACTATTTCTAAATTTGATTTGGACATAAAACAAAATCTACAATATGAAAACTCAATTTCTCTCTTCCATTATAAAAATAAAATCAAATAGATCTGAACGTTTCTTGTTTTAAAGAAATCCGATTTATTTTGGATTTTGTATATTCAGTTGAAATTTTAAATCATAAATTACGAACTAACGCGACTATTTCAAGCTCGTTTAAAATTATATTATACATTATAACGTCGTTTAATTAAATAAATTCCTTATAAAAATCGATTTATATTTCAAATAAAATATTTGAAACAAATTTAAGTGTTCAGAATCATATGGATAAAAATCTGGGTCGTTACAATATTTTTCACTGAATTGACAATTCTAATTTCAATTCAATAAAATGAACAAAATGGTATTTTATGACAAACTAATTCAATCCAATAACAATGACAAAATGATATTTTTCATTGATTTGACCAATAAAAATGAATGATTTTATTTGTACACAATCCAATGTTAATTTGGCAAATAAAAATTAATGTTTTTATTTGTAAACAATTCAATGTATATTTTGCATCAAAGAATGTAAATAAAGAACAACTCTTTTGTTTCAAAGTTTATTTGCATCAAAGAATGCAAATAAAAGAATAACTCTTTATACATCGAATTGACAATCTAATTCAATCCAACCAAATATGAACAAAACAGACATATTCATTGAATTGACAATCCTATTTCAATTCAACAAAAATGATAAAAATGATATTTTTAATATTGATTTGACAATCTAGTTCAACTCAACAAATATGACAAAATAACATTTTTAATCTTGAATTGACAAACTAATTCAACTCAACAAAAGTGATAAAATAACATTTTATATTGAATTGATGAACTAAATAAATTCAACAAAAAAAACTGACAAATTAATATTTTATATTGAATTAACAAACTAATTCAATCCAACCAAAATGACTAAAATGATATTTTTATATTGAATTGAAAATCTAATTCAATTCAACTAAAATGACCAATATTTTTATATTGAATTGAAAATCTAATTCAATTCAACAAAAAGTGATAAAATAATATTTTATATTAAATTAATGAACTGATTCAATTCAATAAAATAAAAGAAAAATGGTAACATAATATTTTACTAACCCCTATGGATCCATAATTATCCATCACCAAACAACATATCAAACATCATCCAGAATTTCAGAACAAAGTAGATCTACATCATGTGCATAAAATTATTACATAGCAAGTAAAATAATTAAATTTATTAATTATTTAAAAAGAAACAGAAATCTCACATTGATCGGTTTTATTTCTGTACAGTTAAGATTTGAATAGGCCTCAAATTTCAATGTGCTCCGTATTGGTTCTGTTCAGTTCCAGGTTGTAAATCTGGATTTTGCGGTTCCAACGTATTCAAAGTTGTTGAAATCTGATGACGAAGTAAAAAGATATGGTATTTTAAACCTTTACAAATTTAATAACTTCATTAACATAAAATTAATTATTTTAAATACATAATGAAGTGGTTGGAACCCTTCTTCCTTGTTTACGTTTTCTTCAGGATTTACAGAACCCATCGTCCACCATAAAACACCCCTTGCGCACGGCACCTGGAGGGTGCTTCAGTCGATCGGACGGCGCCACGAGAAGCGGAGGAGAGGTGCCATCCCACGGCCAGAGTGTAGGTGAAATCGGTGGCCCCTTTGCGCTTGAATCGGCGTTCGAACCACTGGCCTTTGAGCCACCAAATCGAGATCCATACTCCACTAAAAACGATCTCACCCGTACCAAACTGAAGAGCTCAGAAAGTTGAATGATTTCTGCTTTGGATTGGTCTTTTAATTTCGTGTATATTGGAAGAGATTAGCAAATGTAATAGGAAGTTTCATGGCCTTTGATTAGAGACAACGGCAGCCGGTTTAGATGAATTAGGTTTAGGTTTGATTTTTGTGAATTTTTATAATATTTTAATTGTAAAATTTACAAATAAACCCAAAATCTTAAACAATTACAATTTTAGTCCAATAGGAGTTGATCCTAACCAATAGCCCCCGTCCCGGATTCAATGGGCTAGGTCTCGTCAGCCTAAACGATTGTTTGTGGCCTTTTTTTATTTAATTCAATATTTAAATCATTTATTTAATTAATTCTAGCATACAATTAAATTCACCGAGGCTACATACAGACTCGGAAAATTCCCAAAAAATTATTTCTAGCTTTGTTTCGACGATACGGTCCTAACAAAATTAATTTCGTCGAATTCCGAGACCATTTGAAAAATGGCTATATTCAAGTCGATTAAATTTGATCGAAATTGACAAAACACATTTCGTTTGCCACGCTCACATATTAATTCGAAAAATTATGAAAATTGAAACCTAGCAATAATTTAACATTCCGGTCCCAACAAAAGTGGTTTCGTCGAAAACGAAGGTCGTTTGAAAAAA
Organism: Allium sativum; assembly: GCA_030737875.1. Lineage (NCBI taxonomy): Eukaryota > Viridiplantae > Streptophyta > Magnoliopsida > Asparagales > Amaryllidaceae > Allium > Allium sativum. Next base: position 1,024,359,710 of record CM060912.1, read on the forward strand.
TGTCTTTTATACGGGCTATAAATTATACTATAGCGACCATTCTGAATATTCAACTGGCCATATCTTTTGATTCCCGCTATGAAATTTCGATTTTTTGGATTTGTTGGAAATATAATTTCAAACAGATTTAGATATTTTTGGTTTCACTAAAATCTGTTAAATTTTGATTCCGGTACATTCGGTCAAAGTACAGGTTTGACTTTTCAAACTACGTACTATTTCTAATTCCTATAAAAATCAAAATGAATACATTTGCTCTAACTTTGATTAAAATAAATTTTTAATCGTTATTATTTAAATAAACAATTTTAAGTATTAAATTTTCTTTAAATTTCCTAAAATAAAAATTTTAAATTGGTTCAGAATTTGCGGGTTGTTACAATAGGCAATTCCCGAACACACGCTTTCCGGTCCTACTGAACCGATAAATTGGTTACTACCGACCAATATAACCGAGGACTCATAATCCATCATCCACGTAAGTAAAATGTCAGGGCTTGCAAAACCATGATACCACTTCTAGCTAGAAAGAAGCGTGTGCGCTCCCTGCGGTCCCTTGTCCCATTTTTGGCTCATACCGGGGTGTGAGGCTCGCGAAGTAATGCTATACACAAAGCTACGCCTAAACAGGTCGTGCTTTGATCATCAACCACAAGGCTCTGCTTTTCAACAAAAGCCTCGATCATTTGCATCTTGGCATGCCACATTGACAATTCACGCCATGCGATCGATAACTACCAATATATAACCTCTGAGCTTGTGCATCTCAGAGAAGGGTGTTAAGCAAGAGAATAAATTCTCCACCACCAAACATATATATATTGAATAGAGATCAATTTACATGGAATGAAATCCAATGTCATACACACATCCATTTACAAGTCCGTTCTGAGTCTGAACGAAACCGGGGACACCTAATTCCTCGTCCCGTATGTCCAACACGGAAGAGAGGTGTTCGCTTATCCGTACAATCAACAAATATGTATGGACAACTACCACTGTAACCCTTTCCTGGGAGAAAATCAATCTAGGGCATCAGTAGTCATCCATTCGATGTGAAGATCGCCGATCTTCAATCACCGTTTTCAATATCTTCGACTTTAAATCATCGTATAATTATTTGAAATGAGATTGAACTTGGTCTTTTCAAAAAATTCTCGAATAATTATAATTTAAAACCATTTCATATTGTTAATACCATTTTATAACAATTTATCACTATTTTTATTTATATAAAAATAACCCAATTTAATTTAACGATGCTTCGGATCAATAGGCAGCCCTGCCGCTGTTTTTATTAAAATTTGATTTACACATATCTTGAAATCTAACTGTTGGATTTTAATGAATTTTATATCGTTGGAAAGATCTTCCCAAAGCGGACCTAACGGTTCTAGTTTTGGGAAAATCTGACGGTCGGATCTTTCGGTATCATCGTTTAAAGTTACGATTCTGAATTGCGAACTATTACGTGCAATTCGTTTAATTTTAATTTTAATTTATATATATAATTATATATAAATATAAACTATTTGAGGATTCCACCAACGTGTTTAACACGCCAAATAAAAGACTATTTTATTGGCATATCACATCTAAATATCAATAATTTCAAATAAATATGTATTTTATTTACATGACATCTTTGATAATGACAAATAAAAAGATATTTTTTATTTTCATTATTTGAGTGCAATTTCTATTTTATACTTTAACAAATAAAAAGAAATATTTTTATTTGTATATAGTTTCAATGTACGACATGACACACATAAAAATGTTTAATTTAATTTGCATACAAACTCTAATATATATTCTGACAATAGAAATGTCTCTTTAATTTATACCCAAATTCTAATGTGTATATTAGCAATAAACATGTCACTTTAATATATACACAAATTCTAATGTGTATATTGATAATAAGAATGTCACTTTAATATATACACAAATTCTAACGTATATATCGACAATTAAGATGATTCTATAATTTGCATACAAACTCTATTTCAACAAAATATAATTTTTGTTCTAACTCAATTCTAATTAACAAAATTGTAATTTTTGTTCTAACCATTATATTTTGACAAAAGTGACAAATTTGGTTTCAACTATTATAATTTGACAAAAGTGACAAATTGGTTTCAACTTTTATAATTTGACAAAAGCGACAAATTTGATTTCAACTTTTATAATTTGACAAAAGGGACAAATTTGATTTCAACTTTTATAATTTGACAAAAGCGACAAACTGATTTCAACTTTTATAATTTGACAAAAGTGACAAATTGGTTTTCACTTTTATAATTTGACAAAAGTGACAAATTGGTTTCAACTATTATAATTTGACAAAAGTGACAAATTTGTTTCAACTATTATAATTTGATAAAAGTGACAAATTAGTTTCAACTAATGTGTTTTGAAAAAATGTATATTTTTGTTCAACAATTCTAGTTTGACAAAAATGTATGTTTTTTTCCACTATACTAATTGGCAAAAATGAATGTTTTTGTTCAACTAAACTATATTGACAAAAATAAATATTTTTATTCAACAAAAATATATTGACAAAAATGAATATTTTTGTTCAACTAAACTATATTGACAAAAATGAATATTTTTGTTCAACTAAACTATATTGACAAAATAAATATTTTTATTCTACTATAACATTTTTATCAAAAATGACATGTTTCATTCTAATATGACATTTCTAATAAAAATGACATGTTTCATTCACAAAATATGAATATAACTAAATGACATATTTTACTTCAAAATATGAATACAACTAAATGACATATTTTATTTCAAAATATGAATACAACTAAATGATTACAAGTGATAGTTTCATCATTTTACTTTTCTATTTCAAACCATGAACATTTTTCATATTTCTACATTCAATAAAATGTAATTTTTATTGTTTCAAACACTTTTCATATCATATATGAATATTTTTCATATCATGCTCATTAAATAAAAATGTAAATTTTATTGTATGCATATTCCATTTTAAAACAATGAATATTTTTATCTACATATATATAATAAAGTATTGTCTAATTGAATATGAAAATTCTTTTAACAATCGTGAATATTTTTATATATACAATAAAAAATTGAATTTTATTGTAAGCAAAGTCTAGATCTACACAATTCAATCCAATTAATTCGTTTCAACCACAAACAACCAGATCTGATCTCATACATCACACACATGAATTTTAATAGCGAATGAATAATTATTTGCAAAGCATAATGATTTATTTTAATTATTAATTTAGAAACCTCATAGAGGGTTTTTGAATTCTTCAAAAATTTAGATTGCTCTGTTTCAGCTCTGGCTGTTCCATGCTGTAGATCTCATTTTTCTGATTGCAATTGATCCAAAACCGTCCAATTCTGTTTTGTTTTGAACGAGTTATGATCATTTATTAGTTAATTACATTATTAATATAATAAAACAATTTTAATTAAACTTTTCCTTTACCCTCTTTATCCCTTCATCATCGTTATTTCTCTCTAATACGCTATACATTGAAACCCATCCTCGCAATGAAGAAGCACCGTGCACCACCACCTCGGTCATCAGAACCACCATCCATCTCCTCCACGACATGCGCCGCTACACCCCCTTTCGCCACCCAAGAGCTTGGTCAACTCGGTGGGGCCCTCCTCCTGGACAATCGCCGTGAATTGGACGTGTTCCTGCTTGAATTTCGAGCCAATCCCTCCACTAAACTTCAACTCGACCGTATAGAATGGAAGATCGTGGAAAGTATTACGGTTTTAGTTTTAGAGTTAGGATTAAATTCGAATTGGATTGGGATTATTTTGGGATTAAATTTGGGATAGGTTTGGCCATTAATTTTTGAGGCCGGCAGCTACGGTTTTTCAATTAGGGTTAAGGTTGAAGGTTATTGTCATATTTATGATATAATATTAATTTAATTCATTAATTCACAAAATAACCCGTTAATTTCAACTACCTCCAAATCCAGCCCAACCAATGTTGCCCCTAGACAAATACCTATATTCCGGACATAATGGGCTTGGTCCAGTTAGCCCGTTTGATCGTCTCAGCCTACTTTTCTTTATTTTAAAATATAAATCATTTAATTATTTAATTTGATCGTACATTTTAATTTACCGGGGCCACATACTGACTCTAAATATTCCAAAAAAAATATTTCTAGTTATGTATTGACAATACGGTCCAGACAAAATTAATTTCGTCGAATTTAGAGACCGTCTGAAAATGGCCATTTTCTGGTCGACTAAATTTGACTGAAATTGACAAAACACATTTTATTTTGCCACGCTCACATATTAATTCCAAAAATTTGAAAATTGGAATCTTACAATAATTTGACATTCCGGATCCAACAAAATTTGTTTCATCAAAAACGGAGGTCATTTGCAAAATGGCTATTTTTAATATTAAAATATATATATATAAATTCCATAGCGACTATTCTGAATATTCAACTGGGTATAACTTTTGATTCCCGCTATGAAATTTTAATTTTTCAGATTCGTTGGAAAGATATTTTTAAATAGATTTAAATATTTTTCATTTCACTAAAATCTGATTTATTTTGAATCTTGTATAGTCAGTCAAAGTTCAAATTCAAATTTTCAAACTACCGCGCTATTTCAAACTCCTTTTATAATTAAATTAAATATATTCGTTCTAACTTTGATTTAAAAAAAAAATTAGTCATTATTATTTAAAATAAATTATTTTAACTATTTAAAATCCATTAAAATTTCTAAAATAAAAAATTTAAATTAATTCAGAATTTCCGGGTTGTTACACGAACCCAACGGTTCCAGTTTCCGAAAAATACGATGGTCGGATTTCCCAATATAATCGTTTAAGATTACGATTTCAAAACGCGAATTACTGCTGCGCGATTCGTTTTATTTTAATTTATATTTTATATAAATTATGTAATTCATTCGAAGACTTCGAAACCATTAATTTCTTCAAATAATTTTCTAACACCTTTAAATTTTGGAAAATTTCGCCATAACCTCCTTTGTTCGGGAGGAGTCTGAAAATTTTATTGGGTCGTATTAGGCACCCAATAAATCAATAAAAAGCATACACAATTTTTAATGACCTATTTATGCCCAAGGGAGAGTGTAAAAATCATATCTCATGCCTTGCCTAGTGTTGGAAAACAAATAATCCTTGTGCCGTATCTCAAATCAAGAGAGATGTGAATTATTGTCATCTCCAGACCCATGTGGAGTTTTATTAATCCTTCCCCAAGCACCGTTACATGTATTCCTTAATTACGTCCATAATCATTTTTCTGTTCAACCTGAAATACAGTCATCGTCGTACAAGCATCTCGCTCGTATGGTAATCCCAACCTCGTTATATAACCTCCAATTGCTTATATGGAATATGATATGATATCTTCATGCACTATGCCATGTGGTGTTGTTCAAAATTTAGTTGTTGCTATCCTATGGTGTGGTTTATAATCTCACATAGAACAACCATCACACCGCATCCAATTTCATTCACAGGGGTTTATATAATAATAAAAGTGTGCATCCAACTCATTAAGTTGCACCTATTTGTTGGGCATGCAAATAAATTCTTTCCTCAAAAGCGAATCCATTTACCTGATTAGCATGTGTATATATATGCATATCTAAGCTAAAAATTATATTTTCAGTGAACAAATATGTCTTTCCATACATGACAATTTTATATAACTCATATATAAGCTAAAAAAATTATTTTTATCCCACCAATATTTATTCATAGAATGTCCATTTTGTTCAGTATATATACATGATAAAAATGAAATTTTTAACTAACAAAAATATATTTCAACATATGCTTATTTTTAACACTTCATATATATGTTAAAAATGAGATTTTTAATGAACAAACATTTATTTCAACTCATGGATATTTTTAACACTTTATAAATATGTTAAAAATGAGATTTTTAACGAACAAACATTTATTTCAACTCATGGTTATTTTTAACATTTCTGTTTCAGAAAATTTCGGCATTATAACGGCGCGATATTAGAATTGGTAAAATAATTGAAGATACATGTACGTGCTTAGTATAGTACACACGGATTGTGTAATATGATGTACAACACTCAAGTGTGAAATAATATCTAATCACATAAATGTATAAAATAGTAAAAGCAATAAAATAGAAAAATCACAACAGGATTTTTATACTGGTTCAGAGCACCGTCCTACGTCCAGTCCCAGACTTCTACCTGGATTTTCACTAACAACCACCTCACTTCACCCAGAGGAACAGGTATACAACACCCGAGCAGACGAATGGGATTTCATGCTTCTAATAACACCGAGGACGTCAACACTTTCCTCTTACAACACCGAGGACTTCAACAAAGATGAATATAATTGTTGTTGACAATATGTGTTCTTGATAACACGAATTTTTCACTTGTGGTACAACCTTCCTATAATGTTATCCTCAAATAGAATATTTGTGTATATGAAGATTTGGAAGTTGATATCATATTGAATCAAAAGAATACGAAATAGATTCTAGGATTCAAACGATATTGTATTGAATATGAGAAATTTAGCAATTGAGAACATAGAAATGAGATCAAGAATGTAGATATCAATAAGTCAAGTTAGTATAATAGAAATCGATGATCGGAATGATGATCTCATTGTGTTTATATATAGAATAAACAGTTGTAACTCTTTGTGAAGAGTTACAAATAATGGTCATGATTATTGGTGAAGAGAAAGAGAAGCAACCATTGATGAAAAGGAAGTGTCTATACGAAAGGTTGCTTTCTGGAAGAAAACAGTCGATAGGTAAAAAGGACCAGTAGACAGGAATTTGAATATACATACATTATATTTATGTGTACACGTTTATTGTGCAAACTGGGCAGAAACTGTCGATTGCAGAAAACCAGGTAGTCGACCGATTTCACCTAGTGTGCACAATTAATGTTTACACATATATTTATATATATATATATATATATATATATATATTGATAATCTCGAGGTATGTGATTATTTGAGGATATATTTTAACATAAGTAACACTACTAAAACACCAAATAATCAACTTCTAATGTAGATTACCATATGTAGCTCTTTGTGTCTATTCAAACCAATGAATATCTTATTTTTGTCGATCATGGCTTATCTCTTTGTTAGAAATCAAAACTCTATGAAATCCTTGACTCAACATTCTCCCCCTTTTTGATTAATGACAATATAGATCTGAATCTCCCCATGTATATGATCTCCCCTTGAAATTGTGCCAATATATAAACTATTTTTTCCTGCATTTACATTGTTAGTACGATTTTCTCCCCCTTTGTCATCGACATAAAGGAGTCGCTAAATAAATAAATGAGGATATAAATGACACTATCAGAGTTATAAGCAACATAAACTAATACCATAAGTCATGCTAAGAGTAACAAAATATGATCATACACACATAAGTCTAAAACAAATAAAACAAGGCACTATTTAGATACAAGTGTCGGATCAAGTTTGAAAGCAAAATAAAGTCATAAGTGCATAGCAAGAGATAAACTAAGAAGTAAACTAAAAAAAATCGGATTTTGTCTCTTCTTCTTCTTCTTCTTCTTCAAGAATTTGAGTTTTTCCACAACCACGTCCATGGCTAGTTTCTGAGCTTGTACCCTCCTCCGAAGATGTCCTAGTAAAAGTAGGAGGAGCTGGACGTTTGCCAGGGTCTTGAGCTTGTATGAAAGATGATGCTCCATACGACATTGCTTCCTATAGAATACCAAAGAAAGACTTAATTTTGTTAAAGCATTTGTCGTTCTTTGTATCCATTCGTTTAAGCCGTGCTTCGAGAAGAAATTGATTGCGAGCAATGGTGTTAAGCGGGTCCTTTGTAGAAGAAGATGATCGTAAAAGTTTAACTTCTTCAGGTTTTGGGCGGGATGATTGTGATGAAGTTCCTTGATGTCCTTGTTCTTTCCATTGTTTAAAAGGCATAATATTGTAATATGGATCTGGAAGCTTCATCCATTTAATTGATGCTTTGTTTATGCATTTGGGCCTTGAAACAGACGACTCAGGAGGTGTAATGCCACAATCAAGCAATACGCGCATGATATATTCATTGTAGAACAAATGTGACCTAGTACAATCGTTCACTTGCAAAATATCATCAAAAATCATAACAATCCAATTGATACGAATATCCCCATAGATTGCATATAATGCCTTGAAATTTTCTTTATAGACGGCATCGAAATTTCCTATTCTCGGTAATAGAGAGTGCATAAGGGTATGATGAAGAACTCTAGCAGTAGGTCGTAAACCAATGGATTTTGTGCTATCCTTGTCATCTTCAATGAATTGATGGCTAATTTGATTACGGACATGGACATTGCAAAAATTACTCGAGAATTTTTCACCTAAAAATGAAGAACCAAGAACAGTCGCCATTCTTTCACATAATATAAACACTTGTTTGCCACATACAACAGACCAAAGGCATTGTGCCAAATTTTCGGGCTTGTATTTCTCTAAATTCAAGTTAGCGTAGAATAATTTGATCATAAAATGGTTAATTTTCACACTATTTCGATCAAAATCAATTAGGTTTCAATATCAGAACTCTTTGCTAAGTTAAGAACACGATAACTACAGAAATCAAAGAATTTAATAAACAAACCCGGATGAATTTTGAAATCTTTCATCTCATTCCATCTTTTGACTGCAATTGGATCAACTTAGCCACTTCTTTACTGAAATATCTATAGGTTGTAGTTCAAAAGTTGTAGCTTTCTTTGATTTCTTCTGAGGAGGTGCCATTTGAATGATATTAGAAGAAGAATTTTTATTTCTAGGGTTTTGGGGTTTTTGAAAAGGAACCGGTTGAAGGATAAAATGAATAGAGGGTTGAAGAAGTCACCGTATATGCATAAAAAACAATTTTACCCGTCACCAGTTGACCGTTCATTTTTAACCGGTCGACCGTATTTGACCAGAGATCAAAACGGTCGACCGGTTAAAAATGTCCTGTCGACTAGTTTTAGTCTGGGATGTTGTTTTCTTGGTTTTCATAACATTTCTGATATTAATAGGTCCGAATGAAATAGAAATTACTCAAATATAAGAAGTATACAATAGTACATGAGTAATACACGACTATATAACCAGGATATAAGTTTGTTGTGAAGTAGATGAATTATGATTGGTAGAAACTTCTTTGATATGGGATATACGAGGTGTCTGTGGTGACCAATTTTCTCTTGCTCCTTCGTTCCTATTATAATTTATTTCCCATGAATTTGGGCTTCTAGAGGATGAAGGCATGCTTGGCATAGGCTCATGTACATTATGTTTATTAGAGCCACAAAAGAACATTGCCATTTTCTCTAAAAGAGATAGTCGACCCGAAGTCAGTCTTTGCTCGTAATGTAGCTGTCTTTGAAGATCAATCTGATGTTTTTTGTAATGATGAATCTCGTTTATCTTTTCTCTAGTACAGGGTGAACAAAACAATGCATTCTTTGCCTGTTTTGATGTTGGCATATTGTCGGGGGTACGATTGCATTGGTGATGCTTTGATTTTTGTTTTGGTGTTTCGGGAGAGTTATACTCTTCCGGCTCATAATTGTGATAGAAAGATGGGATTTTTGAGCACATTCGTCACATATATGTGCCATGATCAGCTTGGGAGATTAAGATGGAGAGAATACCAAATTTATATAGATTTTTCTCTATATATAAACTTGAGGCAAAGAATTATGAGGAATACTTGGCCGTAGAAGAATTTAAAAGCTCATATTCAATTGTCCCAATATAACAGTAGCCAAAAATAGATAATGTTTTGAGTAAATAAAAACTAAAAGTGAAAAGAACTTAAAAATATAACATTAGTGATAACATTACTTGTCAAGTTCTTTTCTAGAGATAAGACCAAGCTCTCTACGTAATTTAACGAAACTAGACTCAAGTAGAGGCTTAGTAAAAATGTTCGCTAGTTGATTATCAGTTTGGACATATTCGAGACATATATTTCCCTTTCGATATTGTCTCATAGAAAGTAATGATGGATATTAATGTGTTTGGTTCGAGAGTGGTTCACAGGATTTTTTGATAAGTTTATAGAACTAGTGTTATCACATTATATAATAGAATTTGATAAATGAATATCAAAATCTTGAAGTGTTTGTTGCATGTATATTACCTGAGTACAAGAAAGAGCTGCTGATATATATTCAGCTTCACATGTTGATAGTGAAACACAATTATATTTCTTACTGAGCCAAGAGACAAGTGATTTTCTAATAAAATGACACGTACCACTTGTTCTCTTTCTATCCGTTCGAGAGCCTCCAAAATCAGCATCACTATATGATACTAATTCAAATAGACATTCTTTTGAGTAGAAAAGACCGAAATCTTTGGTATTTTTAAGATAACGAATTATACGTTTCACTGCTCGTAGATGTGATTCCATTGGATCTGCTTGAAAGCGTGCACATAGACAAACATTCATCATTATATCTAGACGACTGGGTGTAAGATAAAGAAGAGAACCAATCATGCTTCGATATAGTTTCTGGTCAACATTCTTACCATTTTCGTCTTTTTCAAGATGTGTAGTTGTACTCATAGGAGTAGTTTACCAGATGTGTTTTCTAATCCGAAGCGTTTGATAAAATTTCCACAGTATTTTTCTTGATTAATAAAAATATTGTTCGAAAGTGGTTTGCTTTGAAGTCCAAGAAAATATGATAGTTCTCCCATATGAGACATTTCAAATTCTTTGGTCATAATATTTGCAAATTCTTTGCAGAGTTTATCATTTGTTGAACCAAAGATAATGTCGTCTACATATATCTGGATAACCAAAATATATTTTCGAGAATGTTTGATAAATAAAGTTTGATCGTCTTTGCCTATTTGAAATCCTGAGTTAATAAGATAGCTACGTAATCATTCATACCAAGCACGAGGTGCTTGTTTTAGACCATACAGAGCTTTCTTAAGTTTGTACACATAGTCAGGATATTTTTCATGTATGAACAAAGGAGGTTGTTCGACATATACATTCTCTTTGATAAATCCATTGAGAAAAGCACTCTTGACATCCATCTGATAAAGTTTTAAATTGTGGTGACAAGCAAAAGATAATAGGATTCTAATAGCTTCTAAGTCGAGCAACAGGTGCAAATGTTTCTTTATAATTGATACCTTCTTCCTGATTATACCCTTGAGCTACTAATCTTGCTTTATTTTTGGTGATATTTCCTTGTTTGTCAGCCTTATTTTTATAGACCCATTTAGTACCAGTAACTGATCAACTGGTCTTGAAACAAGTTCCCAGACGTCATTGCGCTCGAACTGATTTAGTTCTTCCTGCATGGCAATGATCCATTAGTCATCTGTAGCAGACTCTTTTGGATTCTTAGGTTCGATATTTGAAAGAAACGCAACATGACCCATTTGATGGAGTTGACTCCTTGTTCTGATTTGTGATGTTACTTCCCTAATTATATTTTGAATTGGATGATCTCTTAATATTATTGGAGGAGATCGTATTCTTGGTAGAGATTGTAACATACATGTTTGAGGAATATCCTCAACAGTTATTTCTAAGTCAGAATCAACATTTGTGATGATTGGATTATCAGTGACTATAGTTTCGTCATCATCTGATATATTATGAGAATGGTGATAGAATTCATCAAATGAGACATGAAGTGATTCTTCAATGGTTTTGGTTCATTTATTAAATATACGATAGGCCTTGCTTCATTCTGAATAACTGACAAATATTCCTTCATCGGCCTTTGGATCAAATTTGTCGACTGGTCTTTCGTATTTAAAATAAATCACTTAGAACCAAAGACTTTGAAGTATGAGATATTAGGCTTTCTTTGGTTAAATAATTCATAAGACGTATTCTTGGTGAGAGGTCAAATGGATACATGATTCAAAACATAACATGCAGTTGCAACAACTTCTGTCCAAAAAAGTTTTGGCAAAGTAGTTCCATTTAATAACGTTCTTGCACATTCCCGTATAGTCCGGTTTTTCCGTTCTACAACTCTGTTTTGTTGTGGAGTTCTAGGAAATGAAAAATTATGATATATACCTTTCTTTGTACAAAAATGTTCAAATTCATTATTTTCGAACTCTACGCCATTACCACTTCTTATTTTTTTAACTTTAAGCCCTTTCGATTTTTGAATTCTCTTGAAGAAAGATCCAAATTATTCGAAAGTATCACTTTTGTTTTTCAAGAAAATTGTCCAGGTGTAACGAGAGTAATCACCAACAATTACAAACACATATCGACTGTGATTTATTGACTGAACCTTAGTTGGTCCAAATAAATCCATATGCAGTAACTCAAGTGGTTGTAATGTTGATATGATTTTCTTGGATTTAAAAGATGATTTAGTCAATTTTCCTAAATTGACATGCATCACAAATGTTGTCAACCTTAAAGCTCATTTTGGGGTAGTCCTCTAACTAGATCGTTTTTGGCTAGCTTGTCGATAGTTCTGAGGTTTATATGACAGAAGCATTTGTGCCATAGCCATGGATCATTATCTTTAGCCACAAGACACATATCTGAATTATAATTAATATTCATATTCAAAAAATATATATTTCTGTCTCTATAACCTTCGAAAACTAAATTATGGTCTTTATCTAAAATACTAACCTTATTATCCAAAAAGGAAACTGTAAAACCCTTGTCGCATAACTGACTAATACTAAGTAAATTGTGTTTCAAATTTCTAACTAGCATGACATTGGTAATAAGAGGTAAGTTAGATGTACCGCAATTGCTCACATCGCCTTTGCTGATGATATAGGCTTTTGAATTATCTCCAAAAATGATGGAGTCACCATATGAGTACGTAATATTTGTCAATAAGCTCTTATTTCCAGTCATGTGCTTCGAGCAACCACTTTCTAATATCCACTTTTCTCTTTTCTTAAGTGGGACCTGCAAAAAATAAGATTAAGTCCATGTACCCACCCTTTTATAGGGTCCTAAGAGTTAGGTCTTAGGAGTCCAAACCTATACGGGTCCGGTATCCCCTTTATATAAATAATTTGAATTAAGATGCATAGTATTCATGAAATGTCGAATATATTTGTTCCAAATCAAATTGTTATTTGTTTTAGGAACCCGTATCTTGATAGTCTTGACCTTTCTCTTTTGAAATTTCACAACTGGTTTTGGCTTGGAATATAATAAACTAAAAATTTTCTTAGCTTCATCTTTCTTCTTCTTGAGATGTTTCTTGGTTTCTTGGTTTCTTGTTTCTTATATCCCAAACCTTGTTTGTTTGAAGCAGGTTGTGAACTTTCAATGATTTTTGTCAAATTTTCTCGACCTTTGTTGAAGTTATAAACATTTTGAGTAATATCATCTAACTTAGTTTGTAAACTATCCTTTTCTAGGTCCAGAATTTTGACTTTTGCCTTAAGCTCATGATTTTCAGTAGTAAGAGCATCATTTTTCTCTTTTTGAGTTTTAATTTCTTGACTCAAAAGAGATAATTAAGAGTCAATATTATATGATGATTCTTGAAGTTTTTCAAGTTCTTCTTCTAATATTCTTTTCTCATCTTTTAACATATCTCGTTCAAACTCTGCTCTACTCAAATCCGCTTTGGCTTCTTTGAATTGTCGTTTCATGTCTTTATATTTAACTATCAATTCGGCATTAATATCAAGTACTTTATCAAATGTAGGAATTTGTACCTCATCTTCTGCTTCCATGAAACAAACGTTTGCTTGTTCATTTTCTGTATCACTTTCACTTTCTGATGAAGACGAGTCTGAATCATCCCATGTAACTGAGAATGCTCATTTCTTTGATTTGTCCTTCTTGTATTTGAATTTGTCATTTTCTGACTTCTTCTTTTGCTCCGAACAATCCTTGTGCATGTGCCCCTTTTTGTGGCAGTTGAAACATTCTATAGCGGATGAAGATGGTTTATTTGATCCAGTTTTCTTTTTGTTATATCGACTAGCTTTTCATTGTTTCAGTAATTTTTTGAAACATTTTGCAATAAATGCTAGGTCGTCATCTTCAGAATCTGATTCATCTTCATCTTTTTCAGCATGAAATGCTACATTTTTCTTTTCTTCTTTCTGTTCCTTTCTAGCTTGCAAATTAGCTTAATAGGACATCAGATTTCCTATCAATTCATCTGGCTTCATGACGGAAAGATCATTAGCTTCTTCAATTGCTAATACTTTTCCTTCCCATTCACTAGTCAAGGAATGTAGGACCGTCGAAACAACATCAAAATCTGAATATTTTTGTCCTAAACCAATAAATGCATGATGAATAGTTTGAAACCGTGAATGCATATCATTGATTGTCTCATTCGGCTTCATTTTGAAATTTTGAAACTGAATTTTCAGCATGGCTATTTTGGCTTGTTTAACCTTGTTAGTACCTTCATGAGTAGTTTTCAGCGTTTGCCAAATTTGATATGCAGCGGTGCAGATACTAACACAGTTATATTCATTTTCGTCTAATGCACAAAACAACATGTTTATTGCTTTTGCATTTACAGCTACTACCGTTTTCTCAGCCGGTGTCCATTCTGAATAATCAATTGTTGGATTCAATATTTCTTTTTGGGTAGCATTCCAGGCATCATAACTATTCGACTTCATGAAGAATGACATATGTGTTGCCCAATAGATATAGTTGAGACCATTGAAGAATGGAGGTCTTTGTGTCGATTGAACTTTAGTGTAAGTGGTGTTTTGAGTGCTAGTACTTATGTTATTTGCCATATTATAAGAATATATCAAAAAACTGTGTTACGGTTATATGATGACCTTGCTCTGATACCAAATGAAGATGTGTGTACATGCTTAGTATAGTACACACGGATCGTTTAATATGATGTACAACACTCAAGTATGAAATAATAGCTAATAACATAAATGTATAAAACAGTAAAAGCAATAAAATAGAAAAATCACACCAGGGATTTTTATACTGGTTCGGAGCACTGTCCTACGTCTAGTCCCAGACTTCTATCTGGATTTTCACTAACAACCACCTCACTTCACCTGAAGGAACAAGTATACAACACCCGAGTAGATGAACGGGATTTCACGCCTCTAATAACAACCAGGACTTCAACACTTTCCTCTTACAACAACAAGGACTTCAACAAAGATGAATATAATTGTTGTTGACAATATATGTTCTTGATAACACGAATTTGTCACTTGTGGTACAACCTTCCTATAATCTTATCCTCAAATAGAACATTTGTGTATATGAAGATTTGGAAGTGGATATCATATTGAATTAAAAGAATATGAAATAGATTCTAAGATTCAAACGATATTGTATTGAATATGAGCAATTTAGCACTTGAGAATATAGAAATGAGATCAAGAATGTAGATAGCAATAAGTCAAGTTAGTATAATAGCGATCGATGATCGGAATGATGATCTCATGGTGTTTATATAAAGAATAAACAGTTGTAACCCTTTGTGAAGAGTTACAAACAATGGTCATGATTGTTGGTGAAGAGAAAGAGAAGCAACCATTGATGAAAAGGAAGTGTCTATACGAAAGGTTGCTTTTTGGAAGAAAACGGTCGACAGGTTAAAAAGGACTAGTAGATAGGAACCTGAATATATATACGGTATATTTATGTGTACATGTTTATTGTGCAAACTGGGCAAGAAAGGGTCCACTGGTAGAAAACCAGGCGGTCGACCGGTTTCACCCAGTGTGCACAATTAATGTGTACACATATATATTTGTATATATATTGATAATCTCGAGGTATGTGGTTATTTGAGGATTGATTTTAACATAAGTAACACTAACTAAACACCAAATAATCAACCTCTAATGTAGAATACCATATGTAGCTCTTTGTGTCTCTTCAAACCAATGAATATCTTCTTTTTGTCGATCATGGCTTATCTCTTGTCAGAAATCAAAACTCTATGAAATCCTTGACATAACAATAATGTCTAGCATTATCTGTCTCCTCATACTGGCTCGCGCCATACATAACCATTCCATTCAATCAAATCATTCATAGGGTTGACAAACCCATATTCAACCAAATTTTCCACAACACGATCAATTTGGTTGCATTTCCAATTTATGCAATGCATAACCAATTTTTATACATCGCATATACATTTTCTACAACGCATATATATATATATATAATACATCACATATATATATATAATAATACGCATATACATCGCATATATATATATATATATTATACTATGCATATACATCGCATATATCATTTACTCCATTTTACATCACAATCACTACACAATACATTCAATTTAAATCGTCCGTGGTCTGTGGACGAAGGAGGTGAGCTAACAGGCATCATATACAATTTATAATGAACTTACAATATATATATATATATCCATTTTATTTTGAATTTAGAAATCTCACATTGGGTTCCACTCCTCCTTAATTGGTGGCTAGCTCTAAAATTCCTCCGGTCTCTTCTAAAATATAGAATACACTGTCACGAGTCCAATGTCTCTTGTTTCACTGGATTTCGACACCGTATGAGAAAATTGTGAATTTGTAAAGGTTAATGACTTTTTGAAATTAATTAACTAAGTAATTAATTAAAAATTAAACCTTTTCTTCTTTAAATTACAATAGGCCGCACGTTTCAACATAGGGTTCGAAACTAGGTTTCCATTTTGCATTAAATCCGTGTAGCTAGAAGATAATCGGACCGCACCACGTCGAAGGGCGTCAAAATCCACACCTTCGCCTCCTCCTTTGGTTGAACTCGATCGTCGCAGGTAGGAGTAAAAGGGGTGCGAGTGGAGCAACATTGGAGCAATGGTTCAAGTAAAATACTCAATTCCAGAAGACAACACCAGTATGGATTTGAAGAGGGTGGAAAATAGTACAAAATCGCTTCAAGAATCAAAAGATTTCGTTGTGTGGATTAATAGTTATGGAGGAGAGAAGATTGGAGCAATATTCCACGTCGATCAGTTTGAAGGCGGCGGGTTTTTGATTGGAGCGAATTAATTAGGGTTGTGGAGAAATATGACTGGCCCATATTTATATTTTTTTATTTAATTAATTCCAAAAATATATGTTTTCATATTCGAACTCCAAATCAAACCCAACGATTGTCATCCCTAGCTAAATACCCCCATTCTGGACATAATGGAATATGTTTCGTAAGCCAATTCAACTGTCTTAGTCAGTTATTCTCAAAATTAAAATATAAAACATTCAATATTGAATTTGAACGTACATTTTAATTTACCGGGACCACATACTAATTCCAAAAATTCCCGAAAAATAAATCTGGCTATGTTTTGACGATACAGTCCTAACAAAACTAATTTCGTAGAATCTGGTGGCTGTTTAAAAAATGGCCTTTTTACTAATCGATCCAATTCAACTGAAATTACCAAACGCGTTTTAATTTACTACGCTCACATATTAATTTCAAAAATTATGGAATTTTAAACCTAGCAATAATTTGACATTCCGGATCCAACAAAAGTGGTCTCATCAAAAATGGAGGTCGTTTGCAAAATGATTATTTTTAAGGGCTATATTCTAATTTGAAAATTGAATTATTAAATTCTGACACAATTTCTGACAAAATTACCTTAAAAATAATTTTTAAATTGGTTCTGAATTTCAATGTTGTTACATATAGGGTAGGGAGGTGCGACCATTAAAGGAGCGGAGGAAGGAGAACGGTTGAGGAAGGATGAAAAAAGAGAATGAAATGAAAGTGGAAGTGATGGCTTTCATGTCAGTTTAGTACTTGGTTTGCAAGGTGGCATGGTAGGTGTCATTAAGGGAGTTTTCTAGGTGCATGTTTCTTAAGGGTGGAGGCGAGCTTTAAAGTGGTGACATGTGGATGCAAGGTGGAAGGCACTAACTTCAGGATGAAGTTAAATTAGCAACACTTAAGTTCACATGCTAATTTAAAACTTCAACTAATGCTATCAATATTAATGAATGCTATCGTTTAATATTACACAACGTTTATCAAGTACTGCACTCAATTTTTAGTATATGTTCAAAATTCAATATCGACCGAAACAAATTAATTTAAATCGAATTTGATTAAACGATCTCTACGTGTTTTCAACTAGCACGATCAAACCGTAATCCCAATCAATATGAAATTTGAAATCCTACTGTATTTCTCATTTACAGATCCAATGAATCTGGTTTCGTTGAATTTGAGATTGTGCCCAAAATGGTCTTTTTTAAGCTATTAAAATAATATTAAATAATCGAATTTTAATATATTTACTTTCAAATTTGATTTTAAAAGTTTCACTAACCTTATTTTAAGTCCAATAAAATATAAAATAAAATTATAATTCATTTTCAATAGTTTTTAGGTCCAAATTCGATATTTAACCATTTAAAATCCACATAAATATATTTAAATCCATATTTTAAAGTGACTAAAAATATTGATCTTACATAGGGTCAAATAAAATATATCAATGTGAGTAATTTACGCAGTTCTCTTGAGTCGAAAATGCTTGGATCTTCAATATGAAAGCTCCATTTTGATTATAGTCAAATCATCGCATGATGTCCATCGAGTGACTATAGTTGGTTCGGGTGGACGTATTGCAAATGAAGCACTATTTAAGAGAGAATTTGTCTGCATAGTTATATGAGATTAGTATCACTGTCAACTCAAGTGAACTCAAATAAAGTCCCTTACCAGAGCATTTTGGTTATAATAATTATGATTATCGATCCAACAACTTTATATTTATATTATAGAGTTAAATGTGGATGCTATTGGAATTTAGATCATTAATAAATTCCATAAGTCAAAGCGATACACTTTAGATGAAAAGAATTGGTGTATGTAAATGTCATTAACAGGAAATGCTTTTTAAATTAAAATGTAATTATACTGAAAATAAATAAGCGACAAATTTGATCATAATGTCATACCACCTGCTAAGTGACATGTGAATATTAACACTCGAATATTTGAGTATTAACTGCTGATTGAATTTACATCCAAGAGTTACACAACCAAAACGATGAATTTTCTTCTGACCAAACAATTCAATTTGTTCATAATTATTGTAAATTAATTAATATCTGTAATACCCTGCACCCTTAGCATCCCTTAAAATAGGGTTATGCCAAGAAATATGGAGCGTTGTAGGTATAAAGAAATATGTCATAGAGACTAAGATTCACAAGGTAATAAATTAATAAACACAATCGAAAACACTTAAACTGAGTACATAACCTTTATTTCAAAACCTAGCATTTATTTCAATCATAAAATATAAAGCCATCATATGTCTCATGAAAAGAAAATCTCAAACTCGTAAATCAAAGTACAACATAATAATAGTAATCACTCTAAATATCAATAATATAACCGAAGTAAAAGAAAGGGATAACAATGCTGAACAATACATCATAGTAAAGATGAAATCTCCAAATTACATCTGGAAACCAAGCTATCTGCAATGATAAACCTTACGAGCATAGTATGAAAGAAATAGAAAGAGATAGGAGTGGATTAGACAATAAGTTTGGTGAATAATGTAATTGTTAGCATGACTGGGCAAGATAAAAGAATTAGACTCAGTAGTAATTCTAGTGTAATAGAGTAAAGTATTTGTGCGCAAATACAAAAGGTAAACATACTAAAACTTATTTATTCAATTTTTTTGACTTATTCAAATACTAAATATAAGAAATATGATCAGGACAGTTTCCTAATACTACCCATCGATCGACCATTCTTATTGGTCTACTAAATCGCATAATAGAATGTTATTATGGACTTGCCAGTCGTGAAGTCGATCATCATCCGATTATATACCAATAAAGGCATAATTTGATGTTTGGACACATAAGTAATTTATTTTCCCCAATCGATGTTGTCGCACGCTCGAATATCGCCGGAACACACCAAATGTTGCCCCTTCCCGATTAATCATTTATTTATCTCAATCAGCAAAAGCGTGCTCAACCTTAACACATATGTGAGACCATCAATAATAAATCCGAAGGGTAATGTTGTCGGTATGGGTCCCTAGAAAACAAATATTCTAATTTGTGTTGTCTTCCCAGCACCCCTGATTTGATCCTTATTTACTGGTCACCTTATATACCTACTTTAACATGCTTATCCTCAATCCCTTATATTGAGACCATCAGTATTCAACCTGAAAGGTGTTAGATCTAGATTAACCCCAGAGGGGGGGCGAATAGGGTTTATTTGAATTTTATGAAATGTCAAAATTATTATAACATAGATTTCTGTAGAGAAAATAAATACAGAAAATAAATAACACAGATTTTTCCCAGCTCCGGCAAACCCCGCCTACTACTACATCCCCAAGATTTTATACTATAATTAAAATAATCTCTACGCTTACAAAATCCCTGTAAACTCACGATACCCGCTACCAACTGTTCTAATCCTACGTTCAAAATCATGAACTGATCTTTAACCTCAAGATTAGCTTTTCCCCAAGTTATAATCCCATAACTCATAGACCCCAGTTATAAATCCTATAACTAGAAAACCCTAGTTTTTACAGAAAACCCAGAAAACGGGATAAATTGGTTTACAACAAATAAAAAACAACAAAATTAAAATAAAAAACAAAAACCCCTTTATAAATAAAATAAAATAGGCTGACCTTCGTTATTCTTATGACACAGAACTATCGACCCTTATTTGTTCTTCAATGTCAGCCGAAATCATAACTTAGGTTTTTGCCCCAAATCGCGATGCCTGATTTCTCTAATTTGTTCTTTTGATTTACTTTGGATTCTAGCTGCTTTCTTGTCCACTGATTTAGGTCAAGTGCGATCAAAATAAAAAGTGAGTAATTCTGATTTAGATTTGTTTTCTCTTCAAATTTGTTATGCTTGATTTTGATGCTAATATGCCGACGATGATATGGGTGATTAAATAGGATTTTGAATCCCTTAATTTATTCTCTAATTTCCCATATACCTTGGTCTAATTCTGCGTGTTTGTTAGATGATTTACTTACTTGAATTGTTGTTGTTAGTTCTGTGTGATTGATTTCATTTCCATGACATTTTCTTGGTCTAATATGCACGAGTTTCCCCCATTGTTGCCTTGATTAAAAGATGTAGTGAATGAATGATGCAATTTTGGAAAAAAATTGGAATCAGTTGAACAGATTTCTTACCTAAAATTGTCTTTGATTTTCATTGAATTATGAACATAAATTCTTGCTATATTTTCAGTATTGAATTCATGCCAAATTTGTTCTGGAAATATTTGGTCGAGATTATCCATTTTCCAAATAATTGTCGCACTATGTATTTGATTTCTGGACAGATTAAAATTGCTTGCAAAATATATACATTCGAAAATTGGAAATATGAATGATTATTATGCCCCACTGTAAATCTGATTTTTCATGATCCATTCTTTGAACCCAGTGAAAATTTAATCCCTTCTCTACTTTGTATAAATGTACACATTTTTTCTATCCATTGTTTTATGTCCATTACAGTTTCACTCCAGTAATGACTTTGATTGGACCCTGTTGTAACCTTGTTTTGATTATGCATGTTACTTGTGCTTGAAATTTTTAATACTTCTGTTGTGCATATTTTCATTGCTTTATTGATGCTTGATTGTTTCCTATTGTCATATCCATTTGCCTTGTGTATGATAAGCTTCTTATGTTGCATCAAAAAATGTTGAGTCTTCACCTTGACTTGTTTAAATCTGTTCATGCTGGGCTGTTTTGTTGAGCCTATTTCACTGACTAGCTTGGATTTTGCTTATGCAATATCCCCTGCATGTTTATATATATTCTCACATGTCTTGTTTTGATACTTGAATTTTAAACTTAGCACTTGAGACTTGCTTCACCATACTTGTTCATTGTTGTGTGTACACAGATGTATGTTTGTGTACACACTTGCGTACAAGTGTATGTTCAACCTAGATTCGCCTTTCCTTGTGAGTTGCCTCGGCCGTGCTCCATTTGATCCACTTTGTCACATGCATACTGGTCATTTTTGAATTTCACCATCCTTTGCATACTATCTTGCCTTGCTTCGTGTCCTGTGCTTAAGCTGTTGTTGCATGATATATGAGATTGTGAATGTGTAACTTGTTTCACTATGCAAGCAAATTTGAAATTGTGCACATATGACTGGATGCACCAGTACATGTTGTTGCACCCTTATGTTGTCCATTTTTGCACCATGTCATAAAAAAAAGTATCCTCTTTTGTTGCATATGCTACACTATTTGACCTCAGTTTGACTTACTTGCATGTTTAACTTGCACTTGTATGCCGACTGGTTTGTACTTGATTCTTGTTTCACTACTTTGTCGTGTCCTTACACACTTGACTGGTGAACCATGTGTGTGTGTATATATATATTTGTGTGTGTGTGTGTGTGCGCGTGCGTGTTGAAACTTATTTGTTGCACCTGTTTGTTCATAGACACTTACAGCATGAAAGTGCTTCTAAGCTTTACCTGCACATTTCATTCTCGATATATTTGTCCCTGGCTATTTCAATGTTTGACCAAATTGCCACTGCACAAGATATATGTGCATGTACGTACACATGTATGTGTATACATGTATTGTCTATATGCATAATATGCATATATATGTGTGTGTGTGTGTGCGCGCGCGCGCGTGTGTGTGTGTGTGTGAGCATTAAAGACACTGTCTACCTTGTGGTATTTACAGTGAATCACTGTGAATATCGTAAGCTGTCTAGACACAGATGGATGAATATGCATATCAGATCAAGTCATGAAATATGATGAGAAACACAACAAAATTCTAAGGCAAATAAATTTTAAAATAATATTATTTCTTGCTAGAATTTAAATTTATTTTTGTTCCAGTTTACTGTGTGTGTTTCCGTGACAGGTAAGCAGGTGACTGGACTGACTGTGAAGACAGACTAAAGACAAGTGAGCGAATCTGTATATATGAGAAAGAGTGTAACAGAGTGTCAATGTAAGTATATGAGTGATTGAGAGTCGTAGTGAGAAACATATGTAATAAAAGAAATTGAATGTATTGTATAATAATGGGAAGTAAAAATAATGGAGTTGTAAAAAAATGTACTATTGAAATGTTGAAATAAGATATTATATTTAAGTAAAATATTCTTTAAAATCTAGAGTCATGTTTTTCCCTAGTTATCAGTCCATCGGGAGTCAGTCTAGTCGTATTCCAAATATTTTTGATGGTACAGATTTTTTATTGGAAATTAGAAATGGAATCCTATTTAAAATCTGTTAATATTAAAAATTGAGATATTATTATAAATGGAGGTAATAATGCAGATAGGAATGACATTGCAATGCATATTATTTATTCTTACATTAGTATTTATTAGTTTAACCTTATTTCTCATTGCTTACCTGCACATGATATTTGGAAAACTCTCGACGTGTTGTATGGAAGAGATGACAACTGCTCAAAACCCCAGAATGTCAACTCAATTCAGTTTTGTGTTTAACATGTCTTACAGATGAAAATTCAGATAGATCAAACAATGGAGACGGGAAATTTCTCTTATGATGCTTTAGTTTATATGTTTACTGATTTAACTAAATCTGTTGATAAACTCCAACAAAAAAACAAACTTCTGAAATCTGAAAATCATGAATTTATTCACAAAAATATTACGTTGGAATTAAAACTTGAAAACTCCGATTGCAAGAATTGTTTCAATTTAAAAAATGATTTTGTTCATCTAAGTAAAAGCCTTCAGAAACTTGAAAAATAAATTATGAGTTTGAAACAAAATGAGAATGAGCTAATTTATAAAAACGATGATTTGCAAAAGGAGTTGGGTAAGCTTAATCCCAAACATAAAATTTTTGAAAACCAAAATTTACAGAAAACTGAATCAATCTTGACGGAACTTGGAAAAGAGATTGAAAAATTCAAGGAATTTGAAAACATTAATTTGAATCTGAGATCTTTAAGTCAATGACAAAAATCAAATTGCTTGAAAAAGAAATTTTTTTTGAAATAAAATAATGTTGAAAGGAGAAAGATTAACATTATTCATTGTTCAAATGTGATGAAAGTGAATTGTGATCTTAAATCTAAAATTCAACGACTTGAATCAACTCTGAATAAATTTTCTAATGGAGAAAAATCGTTGAATATCTTGTTGAAAAATCAGCTTTCTTCAGGAATTAAAATGGTCTCGGTTTTCAAAAACTTTTGATGGCTTTAAAAAACTGAATCCAAATGGTTTTAAAAATCCTTCAAATTTCTTTGAAAAGAATCGCCTTGAAAATTTGAACTCTGATCATTACAAAGGATTTTTAAATCAAAAATGAAATTAAAACTTGTTTTGTAACAAACCATTTAAACATTCATGGATCCCAATAGGAAATAAAACGATTTTGACTAAATTCAAACAGATTCTGGATGCTAAGGTACAAAGTAAATTCGAATGGATTGTTATACAAACAAATTTGGGTACTAAAACATGTGAATGAAACTATGAGTGGTTTTACAAATTTTGTTAGAACACTCTATCCTCTAAATTCTTTGGTATCGGAGGAAGCCGAGGAACTGCTTTGCGAAAGAGAAATTGAATTCCTGTTATTTCATATCATTGAATTATTCGGAGTTCCTTAGCCAAGTCCGTCGAGTTGGAGATCCATAATGTTTACTGTGAATCGGGTATGATCTCTAAACTCATTTCTGTTAATATTCTCTATTTTTTTCTTATTCCTCCTTCTACCCCTTCTAATTTTTTGATTATGCATATATGCTTTGTCACTGCAACATTTTTCTTCTTCTTGAGCTTCTTAACTCCAAATTGCAGAATTCTTGGTTTCTTGAAAATTTGCTTCATTTGTATAAAACTCTCATGTTTTAATAATTTTCAGAAATTGAATTCAAAATTGTAAATTTCTGCAATTATTTTGAAGTTTTTTTTATTTCTGAATTCCTAATAGTGCTGAACCAATCCTATCATATTTTGACCACTGTTAATTTGAATTCTAAATTTTTAATGATCTGAAAAACTAATGAAATTTCACACACCTTTGCTGTTTTAATTTTCTTCTAATTCATTTTGGAAAGATTTGAAAAAATATAGTCATTACAGCACACTACTATTTTTTAGTTGTGATAATTTCATTGGTTTTTTGGATTGGCTTGGATATTCTGAATCGAGAAACATTTGGCTTGAAGCATCTTGAAATTCTTTTTTAGTCATGATCATTTGGGTTGGATATTTGATTTGTTTGAAATCATTTGAAATTGTTGTTTTCATGAATCTCACAAACATCTTGGATTTGAAATTTACAATTTGCTATAATCAATTCATTGAATCTTGAGATTTTCACATTCCTTCAAGTGATTTCACATAAACTGTCTTTTCAGTATTAGATCATGAATCATCTCTTGTGCTTGTTAGAAATTGTTATGAAATTTCATTCTTGAGAATCTTGGTCTGAAACTTATTGTTCTGATAAACGAATATGATTTGTTATTTTTGACTGCTTGGGCTTGGTGATTAGATATTTTTTGAAATTTATTGAAATGCCACTATGGATGATTAGCAGCTCCAAGTGATATCAATTCTAGAAGTGTTGCCACATTCATTTGATTTACTCTTCCTCATCTTGTATAGATCATTCTAAATCCCTCTCGTAATTGATTTTTCAATTTTAAAATAATTTAATTTATATTTATTCAGAAATTGAAATCAATGAATATTTAGAATTCATCAAAATTATTATTATATTTTTGAAATTGTGATGAGTTGTGACTACAATGTACTTCACAACAAAAGGAGATTTTATTTAAATTCTCATGATGTTTTTGAACAGTTTTTATAATATCTTTGTAACACCCCACTCCCGCTATGATCACTCACTAAGGGAATGCCATAGAATCGGTGGAGTATTTTAGTGAATATAGAACAGAAAAATTACAACAAGACAGATATAAATAGTACTTGAAATTTAAAACATCATCTCATAACAGCGGAAGTAAAACATGTCTGGTTACATCATAAAACCACAATAAAATTCAAGTACAATATCCATCAAAATAAAGAAGTACATAATCCCACTCTCATACAATAGCCATGACAAAAGAAAAGATAACTGGGTAACTGGAGCTTTACATCTATCCAAGCTCCTAAAGACTGGAACAGCAATCCGATCAAGCTCCACTACTGCTAGGATCCACCGTAGGACCTGAGGGTTGGGAAAAAAAAACAACGGGGTCATACATAAGTCTGAGCGAGTCCTATAACTTTAACAATACAATCTTTAAAGTAACCAGAGAAGACATAAACTGATATACGGTAACTAATGGGGATGAATGGCTACACTAAGCAGTCAACTAAACTAAGATAAAAGATAAAGACGCATCTACCCTTCCAAAGGTAAATTACTAAACTGCAACACACCAGTCATTCCTAACTTAAAGGTTGATCCCACCCATGGACTTATAAAATTAACTTAATA
Source organism: Allium sativum (assembly GCA_030737875.1). Taxonomy (NCBI): domain Eukaryota; kingdom Viridiplantae; phylum Streptophyta; class Magnoliopsida; order Asparagales; family Amaryllidaceae; genus Allium; species Allium sativum. The sequence goes on from CM060912.1 coordinate 1,024,386,249, forward strand.
GTTCTCGCGTACCCCTAGGTGACTAAGTAGACGCCACGGGGCCCTACAATCCACTAGGTGTACACACTACTCCCCATTCGATCGGCTCCCTAACGTAGATACCCGTGCTGGCCCCACCGTGGGGTGTACCATTCCCCAACGTGGCAACCTGATAAAATTAACGGTGCACGGCTTATATCTACACGATGCAACAACGTCTTATTTACCAGCCCGGGTCCACACACGCATATGAAACCCGTTGGTCATGCGTTGCCACCGCTAACCCATTTTGGCCTCTTATAGTCAAGCCCAGTATGCGTGTCCCGTCCTCGACATGGGTCGAGCCCACTAAGATACGTATGGGTTACTGGTTGAAATGGGCCCCCAGCACAAGCCATCCCCCTAAGCTTGGCCCACACACTAATGTTTCCCACTTAACCCTTTAATCATGTTTAATTACATGTTTCATCTTGGTTAAGTATTTTATCATATTTTCTATTGGCAACCACTAGCAATTTCCACATACCACCCAAGGTACCCACTTAACCCCCATGCCCCACTACATGCTTATCTGGTTAAGTGTTTCTTAATTGATTAACACCGTAACCGTGTAAAGGACCCCTCACATTGGACCGTCATTTGTAGATGCCTGGTTAAGCCGGTAGGTTCCGGGCAGTCTTACACTACAAACGGGTCCAACCTCGTGTCATTTACCCTTGTTACGTATTTAATTTATGATTAAGACCCCTCACATTGGACCGTCATTTGTAGATGCCTGGTTAAGCCGGTAAACTCCGGGCAGTCTTACACTACAAACGGGTCCAACCTCGTGTCTTAATCGATTAATTACTCCTAATTAATCACCCCCATAATTTGTGTTAATTATCATGTTTATTTTAGGAATATGGGTACACCTAACTTAATAGGCAAATTCCCAACTCCAAAGTGTGGGTACACCTAACTTAATAGGCAAATTCCCAACACATAGTATGGGTACACCTAACTTAATAGGCAAATTCCCATACTATGTTCATTTATTTTATGTTATGCATAATTATATTAATTTCACACAATCTTATTAACATATGCATTGAATTAACCCCATCGTTCCCACGTAATTTCGTTCTCATGACATAACACATATAAAAGGTGTCAACTTGCATATGTATGAACATGTTTCAAAGGTGCCATCTTGCATATTAACAAACACATAACTTGCATATGAACTTGCATAACATGTCACATAACTTGCATATAATCTTGTATAACATGTCACATAACTTGCATATTAACTTGTATAACATGTCACATAACTTGCATATTAACTTGCATAACATGTTACATAAACTTACATATTAACAAATACATGACTTGCATATGAACTTGCATAATATGTCACATAACTTGCATATGAACTTGCATAACATGTTACATAACTTGCATATGAACTCATAAACTTGCATATGAACTTGCATAACATGTTACATACTTGCATATGAACTCATAAACTTGCATATGAAGAAACATACAACTTGCATAATTATCATACATGTAACTTGCATATTATCATACATGTAACTTGCATATTAACATATGATCACAAAGCACAAAACTTGCATAACCCACATACATTAGCAAACTAACATCATGTCATATGACTTAAAACCCATTAATCCCCAAACAAAACCATATGATCTCATCATATCTCATCTACTTAGTTTAGCAATTGATCATTAGAGTGATAGAAACTCACAACTAGCCAATTTGCACTCCAAATGAAGAAGATTAAGATGCTTAGAATGGATTAGAGGTTGATTAGAGAGTGATTAGCTTGCAACCCTCTTCATAAATTAGTGGAGGCTCCTTCTAAGATTTAATTTGGCGGCATGTAGCCCTCAATTCTATTTTTAGTATGGATTAGGGTAGGTTTAGGGTGTATTTATAGATTAGGTGAGTGTTTTAGGCCCTTAGATTAACCCTAAATTAGATTAGGACCCTTAGATTTCGGAACCTTCCAGAAACCAGCCCTAAGACCAAGCCCAAACCCCAAACTGGTGCACCCAACCACAGAACTCTCTAGAAACTGTGCAGGTTTCCTATCCCGACATGGGCGCACTTCCCAAGTGCGCCAGTGTATTTTTGTGCTGGCGCACTTCACAAGTGCGCCAGTGCATTTCTGGCCTGTTTCGGGTTTTTCTGCCTAACTTCGTTCGTCCATATCTCTTTCATACGGTACCCGTTTTACGCAAACTCGGACTCTATTTCGCGTATTTTTCCGAGACGAACGCAATGACGCAGCCCGTTTCCCCTGATTCTCACATCTGAGATTAATTATACTTTAATTACTAACCATTAGTGTTAATTGAAATTCGGGGTGTTACATTCTCCCCTACTTAAAGGATTTCGTCCTCGAAATCTCTAAGTCAAGAAGAACGTATCCTACCAACCAAACAACCATCTACTAAACCATCAACCACAAGCAACCATTATCCTTAGAAACTTCTAATGATGTATGAACATATGCAGAAAGTGTGTGTATATGTCCGTATACTAATGCAAAATCAGGCGGTCTACTGATTCAGTCGACCTCCTTAATGCAAACCATGATAGTGCCATGCATCCAATATGTATGCGAAACTCTATTGACACATACAATTTCTATATGCGTGCACAACCATACACAAAAATGCATCATCCACGTGATAACACAGCCATGATACATCCATCAATCTAACTACCACATCCATTTATGCGATATGCAACATGAAGTGACTGAGCCGATCTAGTGCCTAATGTGTGTGTATATGCATCCACGAGCAACCACTAGCAAACAATTGCATCCACATGCATCCATCAACCATAACATGTTTCAAACACATGTTTCAAACACATGTTTCAACCATAGGCTTTACCCTATCTAAAGGTCATAGGTACTAGCGAGAGGATATACTAAAGATAAGATAAGTACTAGACAAGCGATAAAGGAGAAGTTAAAAGACATACTCTCAAAAAGAAATGGGTACAAAGAACGCATCTTCGCTTCCGTCTCCCAAGTAGCATTGCTTTCGTCATCTCCCCATTGCACTTTAACTAGCTGAACTTCTCTATTCCTCAACTTCCTAGTTTCTGACCCAAGGATGCGAGTAGGAGCTCGTCGAATCGTCGCATCACGCTCTACCTCTACATCTCTAAGCAAGCTCGGCTCTACCACCTCTGCGGTCTCATGTAAGCACTTCCTCAAATGTGATACATGGAATACATCATGAACACCACTAAGTCTGTCGGGCAACTCCACCCTATATGCCATCCATCCAATCCTTTCCTTAATAGGAAACGGCCCAACAAACCTCGGTGCTAACTTCCCAACGGACCCAAAGCGAACAACATTTCTCAACGGAGATACTTTGACAAAAACCATGTCCCCAACCTCAAACTCAAGATCCGTCCTTCTCCGATCCGCATAATATTTCTGTCTATCTTGCGCTGCCTTCATCCTTCTTCGAATCAAATCAATCTTCTCTGAAGTCTCTCTAACCATATCTGGCCCAAGCAAGATCTTATCCGTAGATTCCCACCAACGTGTAGGAGATCGACAAGGCCTTCCATAAAGAGCTTCGAAAGGTGCCATGCCAATACTAGACTGAAAGCTGTTATTGTATGCGAACTCCACCAAAGGAAGATGTTCTTCCCATGTACCTCCAAAATCCAAGATACAAAGCCTCAAAAGATCTTCTAAGATACGGTTCACCCTCTCGGTCTGACCGTCCGTCTGAGGATGATATGCGGTGCTCAAACACAACTGAGTCCCTACCGCCTCTTGCAAACTTCTCCAAAACTCACTAGTGAAGATAGGATCTCGATCACTCACAATGCTGGATGGTACGCCATGCAATCTAACAATCTCTCTAACATAGACTGAAGCAAGCCATGGAGCGGTCCTCTTACTCTTCACGGGTATAAAATGGGCACTCTTGGTAAGTCTGTCTACCACAACCCAAATTCCCGTATTGCCCTTCCTCGATCTCGGTAACCCATCGATGAAATCCATCGAGACACTATCCCACTTCCATTGCGGAACTTCCAATGGGTGTAGCAACCCACCGGGTTTCCTTTGCTCCGCTTTAACTTGTTGGCACACTAAGCATCTAGACACATACTCGGCCACATCTTTCTTCATACCGGCCCAGAAGAAAACTCTCTTCATGTCTTGGTACATTTTGTCTCCACCGGGATGAATAGTCATCCTTGAACGATGTGCATCATCCAAAATAGCCTTCTTCAAACCCTCATCTTGCGGTACACAAAGTCTACCGTCTCTATGCAACCATCCCCTATCATCTATGGTGTATCTACCCAAATGGCTGGACGACTCCCCCCTTATAAGCTTCTCTACCAACTCAACCAACTGTGGGTCGTCTCGCTGAGCCTCGCCAATCCGTCCCAAAAGAGTAGGTCTAACCTCCAAGGATGCTAACAAACCAGGTACAAAGTCAACAGAAGGTCTGAAGTCGAACAAAGAAAGAAACTCCAAGCTTCGCCGTTCCACGAACAATGGACTCAAAGATAGCCTTTTTCTACTCAAGGCGTCCGCCACCACGTTACCCTTGCCAGGGGTATACGCTATCTCGAAATCATAGGATGCTAAGAACTCCATCCACCTTTGCTGTCTTAAGTTTAAATCCTTCTGAGAGAATAAGTACTTCAATGATTTATGGTCAGTGAACAACTCGAATCTCTCACCAAGAAGATAATGGCGCCAAGACTTAAGTGCGAAAACAATCGCGGCCAACTCTAGATCATGGGTAGGGTAATTCTTCTCATGCACCCTCAATTGCCTCCCTCCATAGGCTATTACCCTTCCCTCCTGCATCAAGACTGCGCCTAATCCTGTCCCACAAGCATCGGTATAAACAACAAACGGCTTACTCCCATCTGGAAGCACTAAAACTGGAGCGGTGGTCAAAGCTCTCTTTAATCGTCGGAAAGCATCATCACAATCTACGTCCCATGAGAAAACCAGATTCTTCTTCGTCAAGCGGGTTAATGGGGCTGATATCTTCGCAAAGTCTTTGATGAACTTCCTATAATATCCTGCCAACCCCAAGAAACTTCTTACTTCGGTAGCATTTCTAGGAACTTTCCAATCCTGGATAGATACTATCTTTGCGGGATCCACAGCTATCCCTTCCTTAGAGACCACATGCCTTAAGAATCGCACTACTCTTCTCCATAAATGACATTTAGAGAATTTAGCTTTAAGACTATGTGCTCGAAGAGTCTCCAACACTTCTCTGAGATGTAAGGCATGCTCTTCTTCACTCTTGGAAAAGACCAAGATGTCATCCACAAAGACTACTACAAACTTATTCAGATACTCTCTGAACACTCTACTCATCAGATCAACAAAGTATGCAGGGGCGTTTGTCAACCCAAATGGCATCACAAGCCACTCATAAAAACCATCCGGAGTCCGGAAAGCAGTCTTCTCTATACTGTCCTCCGCCACTCTCAACTGATGAAACCCTGTAGCTAAGTCCATCTGCGAAAACACTGAGGCGCCAACCAACTGATCAAAGAGATCATCTATCCTCGGTAATGGGTGTCTATTCTTCTTCGTGAGCTTATTAAGTTCTCTATAATCCACACAAAGTCTGAGGGACCCATCCGCCTTCGTGGCAAACACTACTGGAGCTCCCCACTCCGATATACTTCGCCTTATGAACCCCTTCTCAAGCAACTCCCCTACTTGCTTATGAAGTTCTCTTCTCTCACGAGGAGCCATGTGGCGCACTGGCAAAGACACTGGTTTGGCATTATCCACCAAATAAATTCGGAAATCTATCTCCCGCTTCGGAGGCAAACCCTTCACCTCTTCAAACACATCCGGATATTCCCGGACCACTCTGACAGAACGCAAACTCTCGACCGAAGCATCGAGCGATTCAAGATAACTTAGCAAAACAGATTCCATGGGATTACAAGAAATCTCGAGAGTATTACCCAAGCGGGTCATAAGCCTGACAACTCTCCTTTCACAATCAAGAACGGCACCATTACTGGATAACCAGTCCATGCCCAAAATCAACCCATAGCCCGTGAAGCCCAATACAAAAGCATCACATCCAAACTCAACGCTAAGTATAGAAATCTTCAAACCCAAACATATCATAGACAGATATATGGAGCCCCCAATTGGGTTTGAAACAACCAAGGGATCATCAACTAGACTGGTGTCTAAGTGCAGTGACTCAACTAACGATGATGAGATAAAAGAATGCGATGCGCCAGAGTCAAACAAAGTACGAACTGGATGGTCAAACAGAAAAACCAGACTTTCAACGGAAATAGTTCTACCTCTCTACTGAATCGGTGGAACTGAGAGAGCCTGAACTTGCCCCCCTGCCTGAGCTGGTGCCATAAGAGCTTGCACCTGACCTCCTGAGGTAGACCCCGTCTTCTGCCCCTTCTTTGGGCAGTCCTTCACAAGATGTCCTGCTTCACCACAATGAAAGCAACCGGTCTTCTTCTTTTTGCGACAATCCTTGCTGAGGTGGCCTGGGGTCCCACAATTGAAGCACTTCTTCTTCTTCTTCTTCCCCTTGTCACCATTGCCTTTTCCACCCTTGCCTTGTTGTTGTTGTTGTTGCGGTTTCTTCTGATCCCCCTTCTTCTCTGGTGCCTTAGAACTCTTATCATCCTCATGCATAAGTGCCATGTAGACAAGCTTCTCAAAGGTGGCCCCCATAGGAATGTTAGTCATAGCTATTCCTTGCAATGGTTCGTTCAAGCCTCTAACGAACCTCAAAGCCTTCTTCTCCGGTGTATTCACCAACTCTATGCCAAACCTTGCTAATTGATTGAATTTGTTGACATATTCTTTCACCGTGAGATTCCCTTGCTTCAAATTCAAGAACTTCTCCATAAACAGATTCTCTTCCGCCCTTGAGAGAAACTTAGCCCCAAACCTTTGCTTGAAATCTGCCCAAGAGTCAATAGGGCGTTCTCCATTAGTGACCTCCCACCAGAATGAGGCCTCTCCCTTCATTAACCAAGCCGCCAACTTGACTTTCTTTCCCTCTTCCACTTCAAAGATATCTAGCAACTCTTCCACTTCCTTAAGCCAATCTCTAGCCTCTACGAAAGTCTCTGAACCTAGAAAAGGTTTTCCTCCTATAGCCTTGAACTCCTTGCAAATCTTAGCAAAATTATCCACTCTAGGCTGAGGAGGAGGAGCGGTTGCCTCTGGTGTAGTAGCATTGGCTGGACCCGCAGCCGCAGCCCTAGCCTCTTGTAACCTCCTATACCATAGTGGTATAACTAAGCCCTCCGGGATGTTAAGATCTTCAGCCATGCTGAAACGAAAGAGGAAAGATTCAAAAAGGAGATTCCGAAAGATAAAGATATGGCTATTGGGGATTATGCTTTTCTTTTTCAAAAACTTTTCTCTTAAAAGACATGTTTTTGAAAATACTTTTTCCAAAAATAATACCTTTACTATTTTTTAAAAAAAAAATATTTTTCTCAAAAATTTATCTGTTCCGGTAACCTTCAGCTCTGATACCACGTGTAACACCCCACTCCCGCTATGATCACTCACTAAGGGAATGCCATAGCATCGGTGGAGTATTTTAGTGAATATAGAACAGAAAAATTACAACAAGACAGATATAAATAGTACTTGAAATTTAAAACATCATCTCATAACAGCGGAAGTAAAACATGTCTGGTTACATCATAAAACCACAATAAAAGTCAAGTACAATATCCATCAAAATAAAGAAGTACATAATCCCACTCTCATACAATAGCCATGACAAAAGAAAAGATAACTGGGTAACTGGAGCTTTACATCTATCCAAGCTCCTAAAGACTGGAACAGCAATCCGATCAAGCTCCACTACTGCTAGGATCCACCATAGGACCTGAGGGTTGGGAAAAAAAATAAAAACAACGGGGTCAGACATAAGTCTGAGCGAGTCCTATAACTTTAACAATACAATCGTTAAAGTAACCAGAGAAGACATAAACTGATATACGGTAACTAATGGGGATGAATGGCTACACTAAGCAGTCAACTAAACTAAGATAAAAGATAAAGACGCATCTACCCTTCCAAAGGTAAATTACTAAACTGCACCACACCAGTCATTCCTAACTTAAAGGTTGATCCCACCCATGGACTTATAAAATTAACTTAATAGTTCTCGCGTACCCCTAAGTGACTAAGTAGACGCCACGGGGCCCTACAATCCACTAGGTGTACACACTACTCCCCATTCGATCGGCTCCCTAACGTAGATACCCGTGCTGGCCCCACCGTGGGGTGTACCATTCCCCAACGTGGCAACCTGATAAAATTAACGGTGCACGGCTTATATTTACACGATGCAACAACGTCTTATTTACCAGCCCGGGTCCACACACGCATATGAAACCCGTTGGTCATGCGTTGCCACCGCTAACCCATTTTGGCCTCTTATAGTCAAGCCCTGTATGCGTGTCCCGTCCTCGACATGGGTCGAGCCCACTAAGATACGTATGGGTTACTGGTTGAAATGGGCCCCCAGCACAAGCCATCCCCCTAAGCTTGGCCCACACACTAGTGTTTCCCACTTAACCCTTTAATCATGTTTAATTACATGTTTCATCTTGGTTAAGTATTTTATCATATTTTCTATTGGCAACCACTAGCAATTTCCACATACCACCCAAGGTACCCACTTAACCCCCATGCCCCACTACATGCTTATCTGGTTAAGTGTTTCTTAATTGATTAACACCGTAACCGTGTAAAGGACCCCTCACATTGGACCGTCATTTGTAGATGCCTGGTTAAGCCGGTAGGTTCCGGGCAGTCTTACACTACAAACGGGTCCAACCTCGTGTCATTTACCCTTGTTACGTATTTAATTTATGATTAAGACCCCTCACATTGGACCGTCATTTGTAGATGCCTGGTTAAGCCGGTAAACTCCGGGCAGTCTTACACTACAAACGGGTCCAACCTCGTGTCTTAATCGATTAATTACTCCTAATTAATCACCCCCATAATTTGTGTTAATTATCATGTTTATTTTAGGAATATGGGTACACCTAACTTAATAGGCAAATTCCCAACTCCAAAGTGTGGGTACACCTAACTTAATAGGCAAATTCCCAACACATAGTATGGGTACACCTAACTTAATAGGCAAATTCCCATACTATGTTCATTTATTTTATGTTATGCATAATTATATTAATTTCACACAATCTTATTAACATATGCATTGAATTAACCCCATCGTTCCCACGTAATTTCGTTCTCATGACATAACACATATAAAAGGTGTCAACTTGCATATGTATGAACATGTTTCAAAGGTGCCATCTTGCATATTAACAAACACATAACTTGCATATGAACTTGCATAACATGTCACATAACTTGCATATAATCTTGTATAACATGTCACATAACTTGCATATTAACTTGTATAACATGTCACATAACTTGCATATTAACTTGCATAACATGTTACATAAACTTACATATTAACAAATACATGACTTGCATATGAACTTGCATAATATGTCACATAACTTGCATATGAACTTGCATAACATGTTACATAACTTGCATATGAACTCATAAACTTGCATATGAACTTGCATAACATGTTACATACTTGCATATGAACTCATAAACTTGCATATGAAGAAACATACAACTTGCATAATTATCATACATGTAACTTGCATATTATCATACATGTAACTTGCATATTAACATATGATCACAAAGCACAAAACTTGCATAACCCACATACATTAGCAAACTAACATCATGTCATATGACTTAAAACCCATTAATCCCCAAACAAAACCATATGATCTCATCATATCTCATCTACTTAGTTTAGCAATTGATCATTAGAGTGATAGAAACTCACAACTAGCCAATTTGCACTCCAAATGAAGAAGATTAAGATGCTTAGAATGGATTAGAGGTTGATTAGAGAGTGATTAGCTTGCAACCCTCTTCATAAATTAGTGGAGGCTCCTTCTAAGATTAAATTTGGCGGCATGTAGCCCTCAATTCTATTTTTAGTATGGATTAGGGTAGGTTTAGGGTGTATTTATAGATTAGGTGAGTGTTTTAGGCCCTTAGATTAACCCTAAATTAGATTAGGACCCTTAGATTTCGGAACCTTCCAGAAACCAGCCCTAAGACCAAGCCCAAACCCCAAACTGGTGCACCCAACCACAGAACTCTCTAGAAACTGTGCAGGTTTCCTGTCCCGACATGGGCGCACTTCCCAAGTGCGCCAGTGTATTTTTGTGCTGGCGCACTTCACAAGTGCGCCAGTGCATTTCTGGCCTGTTTCGGGTTTTTCTGCCTAACTTCGTTCGTCCATATCTCTTTCATACGGTACCCGTTTTACGCAAACTCGACTCTATTTCGCGTATTTTTCCGAGACGAACGCAATGACGTAGCCCGTTTCCCCTGATTCTCACATCTGAGATTAATTATACTTTAATTACTAACCATTAGTGTTAATTGAAATTCGGGGTGTTACAATCTTTGAATTGGTACTTATTTCATGACACAACCCAAACTTCCCCATCTCCGAAGAGAAGAGAAAGGATGGATTGTCTGAGAACACGACAAATCAAAACACAAAAAGAAGAACATCTCATTGCTTATTACAACAATTTGCATCAGAGTACAAGAATATACAGCGTATGAACAAATAATATGCATTTGATAAATATCAGATATTAAAATACATTACATAGCACCGGAAAATAATACAAAACACAACTGAAAGAGATACATGCATACAGAGCTTTCCGAATATCATTCCAGCTATAAACCAGGATCTTATGAATATAAATCTGCAAAACCAAAACCACTAGCTGCCCGTGTGGAAAATATGGGCACCCAGAGTTTAGGTTAAAACAATAAACTCCAGGTCCATCATGTGAGTGGTGTGAGAACTAAAACAGTTATTAATTTAACTTTAAAGTTAGGTAAATCAAGGGATCACGCCATATAACATGGAACGGGTTCTCTCCTAAGAATACCAGTGCATAAAACAAACAGCACAATGCTAATTAAAGAAAATGAAGCTATTATAAGACCCAGGTCCCATCATACAATGCAACGCTAGCCGGAGGATAGGGTTTTACCTTATAATAGCAAAATAATGCTTAATACGTGAAAATTTCATCTTTTATTATTACTATAAGTGAAGAAATCAACTTCAAATATAAATGTATCAATCATAGACGACATAGTATCCTATGCTACTATGTATCCATACTAGTTTTACAACTAAAACTGAAATGTCACGTATTGGAAATCGATTTCCATCATGAGTCGAGGCAAGTGATGTACTCCTCGCCATCTTCTAGACACTCTAGAAAATGCCTCAAGATCTCCCGCAGTAGACCTTTGGATCCTCCAAGGCCGGTCCACACTTACGTTAGTAGATTAGTTACTCCTGAACATACGTTTCCAGGTCCTATAGGACCTATATCCATCGGCTCCCGCAGCAGCCGATATATCCGAGGCGCCTTGCATTCCAACAACCACAAAGGTAAAAATAATATAAGTGTCTGGGCTTGCAAAACCCCGACACCACCCATAGCTAGAAAGAAACGTCATGTCCTCCTTGGGTTCCCTTATCTCGTCTTTAACTCATACCGAGGTGTGAGGCTCGCGAATTAACATTATACACAAAGCTATGCTATATTAAAGTTGTGCTTTGATCATCAACCACAAGACTCTGCTTTTCAACAGAAGCCTTGATCATTTGGATCTCAGCATGCCACATAGGAAATTCATGCCATGCAACTGATATATATCGATATATAACCTCTGAGCTCATACGTCTCAGAGAAGGGCGTTAAGTAGGAGAATAAATTCTCCGCTGCCAAACATATATATATTTAATAGAAATAAATCAACACAGAATAAAATCCAATGTCAGACACACATCCATTTACAAGTTCGTTCTGGGTCTGAACGAAACCGGAGGCACCTTATTCCTCGTCCCATATGTCCAATACTAGAGAGTGGTCCTCGCATATCCGGTCGATCTCCAAGTACGTCTGGACGATCACCACTTATTACCTCGTCTTGGGTGTACAGCCCAATCAAGACATCAGTAATCATCTAAATGATGTGAAGACCTCCGGTCTTCAACCACCACCTTCATCGTCGACTTATCGTCGAATCAGTTATTCAGAATGGGTATAAACCCGGCCTTTCCGAATAACTCGCATATATAATAAACAAGTGCTATAAAACACAACATACGCCTCATTCCAATTCAGAATATACTTTTATTCAAATATTCATATACTTTAGGAAAGGTTCCCATTAATTTTATCAAAAATAAATTCTTTAAATTTATTCTTTAATCTTCCTTTGGATATCATCCAAACCATATTAAGGTTTTCCAAACTTGTCGAGATTAACGCACCTTACCGAAGTAATCATTTATTTAATTTCTCAATCCCAACCTATCCACCCCATGGAGCAAAACTGGTCATACCCCATATATAACACCACGGTGTTATCGGTAAATTAAATTACCATTTCCCATTCAAATCTAATTAAAGATTTAACTATCGCTGGGAGCAAAATTGGTGATACCCCATTCTCGATCATCTCCCGAATTTGATAATTTAAATTATCAATTCTCATTTCAATCTAACTAAAGATTCATTAAAACTACAATTAGTTTTAATCTTCCCGAAAATCAATATTAATGATTATTTAAATTTGGAAACACAAACATGTCGCATCGACAATCTACACCGTACTATTGTTTTATGCCTATATATAACCTCTGAGCTCGAACGTCTCAAAGAAGGGTATTAAGCAAGAGAATCAATTCTCCGCCACCAAACAGATATATATTTAGCAGAGATCAACCTAAAGTTCAGAATACAACGTTAGACATGTAATCCTGTCTTTAACTGGGTTAAAGAACCAATGTCATTTAAAACATGGTTCACAATAAACCCAAATCCTCTTCCATAAAAATGGAATCTTCACGGAAAACAGATCAATATGTAATCGATATCAATTTCCGTATCTGACTAATAATATAATTGGAATAAGGACCAAGCCTTTTAAATTCCATACATATAAACAGTTTTCCTCCACATAAGCTCATTTTGATTATTATCAAATCAAATTCCATTCAGTTCCAATTTAATATATTAAATTAGAAAACTTTACATTGGAAAATTCCAGTTAAATCTTAATAAAAAGATTTATAAATTCCAAATCACATTTCATTGTAAATCGGGTTAAAGAACGAATGACTTTAAAAATAAAGTTCACAATAAACCCAATTCACGTTCCATTTTCAATTCCAATTAAATGTTAATTAATTAGTAATTCTTCTTTAAATCTTAATTAAAAGATTTATTCTTTTCTCACGGGGTTTTAAGAACGGTGTCATTTAAAACACAGTTCATGACAAACCCAAAATCCAATTCAATATTAAATAAAAGGCTCTGAATAGAAATTATATCGGCTTATTTCAATATCAAATTCTGAAATCAACAAATATCGTATTGGAAATGACGATATATATGTATATATATATATATGTATATATATATATATACTTCTTCCAAATTCCTCCATAATATCTGTATAATCCCGGAATCCAATATCGAAATATTCCGATGATAATTTTGATTCAAATCTATTCCAATTCATATATTGAAAATTCTGGTTATTTTTAAAACCATTTCAAATCCAATTTATTTATTTTAAAATATTGGATTTATAATTCTAGTTCATAACTAGTTCATTTTGATAAAAATGTATTTTTATCTTTTCAAATATGGAATTTTTCATCCCAATTCTTTCCAAATCATTTATTATGACTTTACACAAATTATTGATATTTTTAATAATTTTATCAAGGCCCGTACAGTCAATTTCCATAAACGGCCATCGAACTGCACTTACAGCGACCTTTTACAAATTTGATTTGGACATAATTCCAAATCCAACCGTTAGATTTCAAATCTCTTGTATTCTTGGAAAGCTCTTTTCGATACGAACGTAATGTTTCTGGTTTTAGGAGAATCCAACGGTCGGATCTCCCATAATGTCAATTCGAAGTCAATGGTCGAAATTCGCGAACTACCGCGGCGCGGCGCGTTCTATTTAGGCCATTAAATATATATAATATATATATTGTATATTTCGTCGATTTCCTTTTAAAACGTATTTTATAAACCGTTTTGAATTCATTTTCAAAATGATTTCAACTTCATATTCAATTTCATATCAAAATTGAATATTCCATATCATCAATATATAAATGATAATATTTTCAAAACATTATATTTTGAAATCACTTCCTTTTCGATATTCATTATAAAAATGAAAAAAATTGATATAAATATCGTTCACATCAAAATGGCGTTAATATAATCAACACGGCTTTTAGTTAACATATGAATATTATTTTAAAATATTCGTTATTTTCCATATTGGAATGAGACTCAATCAATTACCGTATAATGTTAATTATATGGATTCCATACAACACATGTATATAATAACAATGACAAACCATCAACCATCATCCAAAGTGCATTACACAACTGCATAAGCATTAAATATAAATAACTAATGCTTACAGCAGCCTGTCAACCCATCTGTTGACATGCAACTAAATATTAGGATTAGTGTATGTCCAATATCGTCCCAATACCCGTGCGGGGTTTTCAAACAACAAACACTGATTATTATTTGTGTGGTTGGGCTATGTGTAAAATTTATCGTCCCAATCAATATCAGTAAAATGGGTGTACATAAACAAATCGTCCAATTTGTAAATGAATATTTATTTTATTCATATACACGTTAAAAATTATATTTTTAACGATATAATATTTATTCAACACATGAATATTTTATAATCTATTCCACATCACAATCAATTTTCACAACACATTCTATTCCACATCACAATCAATTTTCACAACACATTATCATCAAACAAGTCGTCAATGGTCTGTGGACGATGAGGAGCAATTCATATATGCAGCTATAAAATAAATAACTACACAAGAAATTTTAGTGAGGAGTTCTCACCTTGTATTTCCACTCCACCAATCTTTAATTTGACGCTTTGGATTTCGTTCTGATTTCAGTCCATTTCATCGCCATCTGTTTTACACAGTTTCTATTAAAATCTCATTTTTAATAACGCTTTATATAAATAAAAATCTCCTCTTTATATAAATAAAAATCTCGTCTTTATATAAATAAAAATCTCGTCTTTTATATAAATAAAAATCTCGTCTTTATATAAATAAAAATATTGTCTTGATATAAATAATAATCTCATCTTTTGAAAATCACACTTTTATATTAAAACCATATGCAAATATCATACTTTGAATTGCATAAATGAATAAAATTGAAATAAAACTCACCGGCATTGTTGGGTAGCGGAGGAGGCTCGGGGAAGAGGCTAAAACCAGTCGGGGACGGTTATTCGCGAACATTGAAAATAAAAATTGGGTTTTTAATTAGTGGAGGGATCCGGCTGGTGGTGGTGGGGGTCAGAGGCGGCAGCAGGGTCGGGGAAGCCTGGAGGGAGCGGTGCTGGTCGGATGGTGGCGGGTTGGTAGTGTTTGGGGGCGATTTTTGGTTGTGGAAGAGGAGAGAGGGGGAGGATCATTAGAAGGGAAAGAGGGAGGGCCCGGAGGCGGCTGCACCTCACGACGAGAGAGGGGGGCCACGATAGGGTAGTGGTAGCGCTAGTGCAAGGGGAAACTGGATTTTTCTCGAAGGGCGGGGTGCAGATTTGACTGGGTAAGAGGAAAAGGGCGGTGCTTTTATAAATAAATATATATTTAATTAATTATCTCCATAAAGTTACTTTTTCATTCGGATTTCAAATTGAACCCAACGACTGTCACCTCTAGCTAATTACCCACATTCCGAACACAATGGGATATGTCCCACGAGCCAATTCGACTGTTTCGATTGGCTTTCCTTTAAACTAAAATATAAATCAATTTATATTTAATTTAAACGCACATTTTAATTTACTGGGGACACATTATGATACCAAAAATTCCAAAAAAATAAATCTGGCTATGTTTTGATGATACGGTCCTAATAAAACTAATTTCGTCGAATTTGGAGACCGTTTGAAAAACGATCATTTTTCAGTCAACTAAATTCAAATTGAAATTGCCAAACACGTTTAAATTCACCACGCTTACGTATTGATTCCAAAAATTATGAAAATTGGAATTCAGCAATAACTTGACATTCCGGATCTAACAAAAGCGGTCTCGTCGAAAACGGAGGTCGTTTGCAAAATTCCTATTTTTAAGGGTTATATTTCCATAGCGACTATTCTGAATTTTCAGCTGGGCATAACTTTTTATTCCCGCTATGAAATCTGGATTTTTCAGATTTGTTGGAAATATATTTTCAAACAGATTCAAATATTTTTGGTTTCACTAAAATCCGATTTATTTTGAATCCTGTACATTCATTTGAAATTTGAAATCGAATTTTCAAACTACCGCGCCATTTTCAATTCCTTTTATAATTAAAATAAATATTTATATTCTAATTCTGAGTTAAGTAAATATATGCGTTCTAATTCTATTCAAAATAAATTTCTAGTCGTTACTATTTAAACTAAATCATTTTAAATATTCAAAATTCATTAAAATTACCGAAATAAAATTTTTAAATTGGTTCGGATTTTCCGGGTTGTTACATTTCACGAATATCTTCTTTATCTACCATTATTCTGTTATCCATCATGATTTTATATCAACGTGGTGAGTTTAATATTTTTGAAATCATCTTAATGAATATGCGGATTCAAAATTTATGACGGAAATGCAATTATAATTTTTTTTCCAGAAATAGTGATATATTTAAATTTTCAAAAAATCCTGGTACATTTGAGCATATTTCATAATATGATTAATTTAGAAATTTATTTCACAATCACTTATGTACCTACCATATTTCTATCATCCATATTGGTTTTATATGTTAAGGAGATTTTGTAAAAGAAAATGGTAAATATATAATATACATAAGTGTTTCTCTAACCTCATTTAAAAATCCAAGATCTGGTCATGCATGGTTATGAGATTACTTATAATTTAAGTTGTGACTGACCTCATTTAAAAATCCAAGATCTGGTTATGTGTGGTCAGTGTGCTCTTAAAATGAAAAGAAAAGAAAAAGGAAAATAAATAAAAATTTATATGAAATCCTCCTTGGTATGTAAAACCAGCCTATCAATCCATCTTTCTAATATGTGAGATGTGTTAATAATTTATGATATATTATGATTTGTTGATTGATAATCATTAGGATTTGAGATCATTTGTTTTTGTCACTCGATTTGAATTTATAATCGTTGTCCAAATCAATCATTATTTTGTGCTATTTTATTTTAAAATAATTGGAATCCATATGTTTTTAAAACTCACTCCATCGTTATAAATTTCATCGTAAATCCATCATTCTACAATGTGAAATTTGCCTATAGGCCTTAAAATAATATGATTTTTGTTTGATTGAATAAGATCTGTGATGAACATTCTCTCTCTTGAGCTGATTTTATATTTCTAGTCAATTTTTCATCACTATTTTAATTTTTGTATCCATTTGATGACAACAAAAGGGGAGAATGGGTTAAGATTTTGACTAATGAGTGAATATTGCATAAATATTTTAATATTGAAATTTTAATTATTGTTTTTCTTCACTCATGCACAATTTAGGGGGAGTTCTATTGCAGGGAAAACATATATATAGAGGGAGTTATCTACTTTCACTGACAAACATATTTATTGTATTCAAAATCTTATTATATGTTTATCATCATTAAAAGGGGGATATTGTTGTATATAAAAATTCTATGATTTTGGTTTGATGATAACAAATATATATATATATATATATTATTTTTTACGTGTTTATAATTGTACTATTCTACTATGTCACAAACAGAATTAAATATTTATATTTAAATTGAATACTACTGCACAAGAATTTAAATATTAAAACAATATTTTATTTAAATAATATCTTATTTTATATGTGATATAGTAGAATAGTACAATTACAAACACATTCAAATTAATATATAAATATTTTCTATTATCAGACAAAAATCATAGAATTGTTATATACAACAAAAGGGAATGTTGCTGGTACGAACCACTATTGTTTCTTGCTTATTAACTAAATTCAAGATATAAGTTTTAATTATAATAAGCTGTTTTATTTCCTTTTTGATTATAATCCTCATATTATAATTTTAGTTGCAAATATCCTCAATTTTCCTATTATGATTTTTTGATATATCCATATAGTCATCATAATAATATGCTCATTTTGTGTTACTTTTCAAATTACAACCCATGTTTTGCCTAACTTAGTTTGATTACTTTTGAAATACAGATCTATAATTTAGGCATATGTTTCAATAAATTTAGTCCTCTTTCTTTTAATTCACGTTTGAGAAATTATTGTTTTTTATTCTATTTTACACGTGCAAAACGAGGATTAAATCTGCGTCTATTAACTAGCATTTAAAGATCTAGGCATGTTTAGGATTACACTTGAAAATTATAGAAACTATAATAATTGATAAGAATAAAATAAATGCTAAGGGAAAATAATGGAAAACTGTCTTACAAAATTTAATTAAAAATAAACATTATGAAAAAACAAAGAAATACATATAGAAAATAACTTATAGAAAAATTACTTTAAAATGGTAAGAAAGTTATAACAAAAACTTGAAAAATAAATTATGGAAAAACTATAATTATTATAAACTATATTTCCCTAAATTATTTAAAAATTTGAATAATTACATCACTCACGCGTAGTCCTTAACTTTTGGAGCATGCACAATCTTCCCAGATCACATCCTTAGGTTGATTAATAATAAATTTATTTTTACAAATCATTTCCAAGAGAAAATTTAAATTTTAGGTCCGTCTCAACTAAGAGAGAACCCAGATGGAAAAAATTGTATTACGAATGAAGAGCTAGGCCTAGGGTCTTATTTACAGTTGAGTTAGGGGATCTCAGGCTTTTATATTATTTGATTTAATCCGGTCCAGACACGTCATTTAGTCAATTACGGCGTTTATATTACATAACAAACGAACCATATTAAGCCATGTTACTTTTAAAAACTTTAAAATCTTCCTTGGGCGTGTACTTTTGGACGAATTATCGTCTAGGCACTAGTGCCGGTCAACCTGACCAACCAACAGTTGACCCATATAAGTCCTTTTTTTAGCTTATTATTTTCTGGTTTATTCTCATATCTTGTTTCTTGAATAACTTCTTCATACTAACTACGATTTCGTTAGGTTATATATGTAAATTTCTTAGAAAATTGCCACAGACTCAATGTTGCAACTTCTATAGCTAAATTCTAACAATTTCACAAAGTTATTTATTTATTTATTCTTTAATTAATTGTTACTACTCAAAATTGTAGGTTTTTACATTCTCCCCTCCTTTAAGGATTTTGTCCCTGAAATCTCCAAGGACAGAAGAACGAAATAAGTAATTACAACCAACAACTATATGCATCCACTCAACTACTGCACCATTGTCCTTAAGTTTTCTAATACAATTATGTTATATGCAATATTGTAATGTGTATGTCCTTAATTAATGCAAAAGATTAGGCAGTCTACTTATTCGATCGGTCGTTTTTAATGCAAATATGCTCATGTCATTCGTTTAAATGTATGTGAATATCCTAATGGTAACAGATAGTTCTGCATGTGTGCTACAATCATCGTTCATATAAACAATTGTATGATGATCATCCATTTATAGCAATCATGAAAATAAAATAAAATAAAAATTGCATACATATCGATGTGCATATGCTTAGCGTCCTAGTTTGTCGATCTGTAACAATGTCTAGTGTGTGTATATGCGTCCATTTGTATCCATTAGAAAACACTTACAACTTGCGTACATCATGCATGTCATGTTTGCAATCAATCCTATCATCCACAGGTTATATCTGAAGATCTACTCATCCGAAGGATATAAAAGATAAGAACCTATTCAAAGGAAAACCCAATGATGGGGAAATTCAAAGCATACCATCAAAAAGAAAAGGATAAGAAATATGCATCTTCTTTTCAGCCTCCCATGTTGCTTCTTGTGCGTTATCTCTCCACTGAACTTTCACAAGCTTAATCTCCTTATTCCTCAGTTGCTTCACCTTAAGTCCTACAATTTGATTAGGTACATGATGAACTGATGCGTCTCATGCGATCTACACCTCCTCGAGCTGATTAGGCTCAACTACCTCATTTGAATCATGTAAATGCTTCCTTAAGTGCAAAACATGAAATACATTGTGAATTCCCTTAAGCCTCTCTAGTAGCTTCACCCTATACATAATCTTACCTACTGTAACGACCAAAATTCCAACGGGTCCGGATTTTTCAAAAATTCTAAATCTGAAACTATTGAAACTCGAGTAGGCTTGTTTGGTATCCTACAGAAAATATAGAGATAATAAATATATTGGAGCTCGATAAAACATCTCACAACGGAACGGATAAAATATAATAATCAAATATAGCCTTACCAAAATAATGACACTACTTAACAAGTGTCCAAAGGCTACCAAATCTCTGTCATAATTCTGACCTACAAGTATGTTATGAGGAGGGGGTTCAAAACACAAGTTCCAATGAGAGGACAAATTATACATTATGAAATAATCCTACATATACCGTTTAGTTACATTTCCTTAATCATTAGGCTATTCGAGTTAACTATACTCTATGCTCGGCACACATGTCGCACCCGTTTACCCCTTAGTAGATTAGATATAATATAATATATATGTAGCTATAACCAACATCTCAAGGTACTCCCAATAGTACCTTCCTCATACTGTCTATGCTGTCACACCACGGAAGCATGCACAACGTCCAACCTACGCCGCACCGCGTATGGAAATCACCATTGTTACGTCACGTACTAACACAGAACCATCCCTGCTATGCTACTAAAGCATACAGATCCTTGTATCCGAAATCCTTGATCGAGCAACATATCGACGTGGAGTAATGCCCTAACGTCTACCAATAGACCACCTAATGTGTGTATCTAGACCCTCACATGAACGCACTGCCTACTATAAGTCGAGTTCCGAAATAGGGTCGCATCCAAAGCACGAAACTCGGTCGAGAGCTTTCGATATCTGTAAAGGACGGCTTCGTTAAGCCTACATTATAAATATCCATATATCGTATGTCTCTTTCCACAATGGCAATGGACCCACCCCGGCCCCTCCCTCAACTAATGAAAGACTACATCAAGAGCTAATGGCGTGACCTTATCAACCAATCTAACATCCAATTTGTTGTGTCCCTCAACCATCATCCCGATAGTGAAAGATCGTTATCTGTTGTTTAACTCTTAGTCTTTCTGCATCCCATTTACTGCCGATGACAAGTATCTGACGATTATTATCCTTAGTTTGGTCATGACCACCTTCTCCTAGAGCGAGGAAAACCGTTGAATCATCCAACGCCATCTGCCATAACCTTATTGTTTTCACACCATAGTTATAATCAAGGTACACTCTAGATGGCGCAACAGACCTGCCTCCGAGCGTGGCTTCATCTGGTTGTTCCTCGGAGGGCCATCTCATAGTACCCTACCATGTCCTGTAGAATCCTCGTGCTTCCCTCAGGTCCCATAGAATAATCATTTGGATGTGATCCTCTCGTGTCTCCAGACACCGCGATGATCTACCATGTAACGACCCGCATTTATTACCGTTTAAATCGACAATAATCCTCACATGTTGACTTAAAGAAAATTTAAAATACAGATAGTTATTTGGATTAATATATGAAAAGGACGAAAGAAGAAAACAATCACAAAATCTCACAGTGGAAGAACAAAGTATAATAATTAAATAACAGTTCATGAAGCTATTGAATTATACATTTGATTATACATTACAACAATACATCAGAGTTACTAACATAAAACGTACCAATATATGCAGCTGAATAATACTAGTAATTACGTCTTCCAAGCTCCATCTTCATCTTCAATATAATGTGGTCTTTGCTAATTAAAAAACTCAGGCTGACCCGAGCACCAATGAAAATACAAAAATACTCAGATCAGAACTAAAATATCGTCATATCAGTTAAATCAAAATCATTAACAATATGAGTGTCACGGGAATTTCCATCTCCTAAGTATCCATTAAACTAGATACTATATAATATTCACTATTATAATTGTGTTATTCAGTAAAATAAAATATCAAAATAGCGTAAGCGGGATAACATTTTAACCCTTACACCGTTTATAAACATTGTAGTCTATACAGTACTGTAAACTCTACTAAATCGGTGGGCTATCAGGGAGCACTCTTAAGGTACAACGCAAAACAAAGTCATAGTGGGCGCGATCAAGACAATATGACAAGGCACGGAGGAATACCCAACGATAGGATTCTATCGGATTGTGGGACCAGGCTGGCGGTAACATATAGCAGCTACTACACCCCACCTTGAACAACACTCCAAAAATCGCGGGTGGCCACCAATCAAATCAAAAAGTAACAGGTACGGTATCGAAGAAGTGTTTCCGGCCGAAGAAGTGACCTCTCATTGACCCGATCATGGCTCCTGTTTTAGTCATTTCAATTATGACTCAAAGATCAAGGATATCCATCATCATTCTCTTACTTCATTCCAGTAGCATTCATCAAACATCCTACTTCATTCTGGATTCATCCACCACATACACAATTGTTAAAGTGGTTTTCAGTATTGGTAGAGAGTATGACAATATCCGATCCTGTCTCTATAACAACCAAACATTTACATTTTTCACAACAGTTGGAATTTTTTTACATTTCAAAAGGGTTCATACTTCATATCAAAATATCATATTTTTCTTTGAAATCATTCAAATAGTCAAGATAGAATATTCTTCGTATTAAAATCTCCATTTAAAACCTATTTAGAATCTTGAAACAATTCCAACCTATAAAATAATTTGAATATTTAAACAGTTGAAAAGTATATTAAATAGTTTAGATATATATTTGAAATAGTTTGAAAATAAATAGTTAGGAAAATAAAAGATTAAATTAATATTTTTGAATATAAAAGTATTTATCATGATTTAGTTAAATATAAAAGAAGTTTATAAAATAGATTGTTGATTGTTAAAATCGTTTATTTAAATAATTAATGCATATGAAAGTTAAAAACAAAATAAAATAGTTTATAAAGTAAAATAGTTATTTATTAAAGTAGTTTCAAAAAGTTACAATATATATATATATATATATATATATATATGTATGTATGTATGTATGTTAAAAATAGAATAATATATAAGTAAAATGGTTATTTACCAAAATTAGTACTATAAAAAGAAATAGATTTAGTAGTAGTAAACTTGGCAAATCAAAATTAGGATAGAATAACTTATACAACTAGATCTAGAAATTTTAATGTCAGTCCGAAAAAGGATTATATTTGAAAAGTTGATGAATTTTATAGATTTCCACAAATAAGATTTGGTTGTAAACTAGTTTTCTCGTGATAGTTTAATTAGGAGTTAATACGTTAATAACCATATCGAACAATTAGCAATATGAAAACAAAGACATAGGTAAAATGTAGGTAACGTAATTCGTGATTTCCGAAAATAAAATTCATGACTATTAATTGCAAATTTAGTGGGTAGTGAATTTGTAATTATTAAAAGAAATTTTTGGGAATTGGTTCAAAAGACAAATTGGTTTGAAGAAAATGGATATATTTCGAGGATCTTGAAGGAATTAAATAAGTATTCATAGAATGGTCTAGTGGTGTGTGTGTGTGTGTGTGTGTATATATATATATATTAATGAATGGACAACATTTATAAAGAGTTCAAAGATGGAAGATTTAAAGGGATGAATTGGCATCTCATGGATTCAAAATGGAATATTAGACCTTAACACTATTTAGACCATTTAATTGTAAGAGAAAACTTCCAATATAATTTTTTAGGCTATGATCGTTAGTGCTTCCCCCATATTAATTGGATAAGGGTATAACTATCTTTTTGTTAATTAGTAGGCGCTCTTGAAGAAATTTAGGGAGGCCACTTAAAATATCAAAGTGTTGATAGGATGACCATTAACAAATTTCTACTCGGTAGGAGATGGTTGCAACACAAACATACCGAGCAGTCATATATAAATACATGCATATTAGGATGTTTTGCATACATACTGCGTCACCTAATTCACAGACACGCTAGGCCTGAGCTCACTTTAGTAAGTTTGCAGTCCATAATCACTGTGAGTTATAGATGTTTACGGATGAATTAAAAATAACATGGGTGTATAACATGGATGTTTAGAGCGAGTTGTGTTCTTCGTCCCTTTCGACAGATTTCGGGACGAAATCTATTTTAAGGGGAGGAGAATGTAACACCCGTAAAATTATACATAAACAAGCTTAAAAAATCTAATTTAAAATAAATAATAATAAGTAATGAAAATCAGCAACAAAATAATAATAAATTAATAGGTTGGAAAATGGAATTTTACAACATTAGGAATTTGACAACAAAAATAGTTGTATTCATGGCGAGATTCTGATCAATTTTCATATATAATATGTCAAAATCAGAGTCTGTATAAAGGATTTACATTTAAAAGATGTTGTACGTTAATATATATGCAAGAACGTTTGAAAATTGAATGTAATATAAATATATCAAATAAAATAACTAATTAATAGTTGATTAGAATATTCCATGCAATTAAAAATTGTGTGTGTATATATACATTCAATTGGGGACAAGAATATTGTTTAAATGGTAAGATATAAATAAATATAAATAATGTTTAATAAAATATCTTCCTAGCAATCAACATAGGCTATTGACCATTTTCATGACCAGGAGGTCGACAGTCCCTAGAAGGGGTGTCGACCGCCCTATTAGAGAGGGTGTCGATCGCCTGGTGCGACCATAGCCCAATGAGGCTGGCTTAGTTTGGGGTTTAGGTTAGTTTTATATAAAATGGACAACCTAGATTAAATCTATGACAATCTAATGGTTTATATTCATTTACACACCTATAAATACCACCTAACTCACCTCTCAAATCTCTAAACCCTCTCATTCCCTATGCCTCCATTATGCCACTGACATTCCAGGAATTTAGGTTTCTTTTTCTACCCCAAACCTATTTCATTTCTAATCTAATTCTATTTAGTTTATATTATGGAATTACATTAATTTATATATGAGATTCAAATCTATATGATTCTCTTATATAGATCTGTAATAGAATCGAAGAACGGTGATTTCAGCATTCAAATCAGTATTATCTCTTTTCTCCAAAATCTCAATGAGTGGAAATAATACTTTTTTAGGCTAAATTGTACATTTTGTAGATTTCTATATTGATTTGTATGCTTAGAGAGATTTAGTTTCATGATGACATCATATTATAAAACCCTTAAATCTCCTATTTTTTTGTATACCGCAAAGATGTCAATCAATATTTGGGTTTTGCAAATTGTTTGTGTAAAGAATGGATAATAGTTTGGTAATTTTACTTTTGCTTAGTTTGATTTAACTCTTTTTAATTAAATAGTGTTGTATGTAAAAAGATTAAGATTTGATTTTGTTTTATTATTTGACTAGGTTTAGATTTCTATTCTAAAATGGATAATTTAAACGTATGCAGATTTAAAATAATCAAATGTTAATGTTTTTATGTACAACATAGAAAAAGGGTAAATTGGATTAAATAGAGGTGTATGTATATATGTATGTATATTCATATACACACACACACACACACACACACATATATATATATATATATATATATATATATATATATGTACATATGTATGTTAAATATGTATGTATGTAATTAACACCTTATTCCTATTTCATTACCTAAATTGTTCTTACAAGCCTAGGAATACAAGTTTGGATAGTTAGGTTGTAACTTTTCGCGTTGCTGCTATTGTTAATTATGCCATGTATTTAGTAGTTTGATGTGGGAATTAAATATGTATACCTTTAATGTGAATCGGATTGGTTATTTATATAGCATAATCAATGTAATCAAACGTAATAAATACGTTAGAGTAAGGTTAAAAATTTTAAATGTCCCCATATGAATTGTTTCTTGTGTATGTGTATAAAATGGCTTATATATATTAAATAATGACACACAAACACGAGGTTAGTCGTCATTTGTGGTAGAAGCCTGCCTGGACCAACCGACCAATCCATCAACCATAAGTGAGTTTGGCAAATGTGAGAGGTCCGGGTGCCATGAGACATTTAACATAGTACACTGTGAAATGAGTTTAAACCCGCTTGTAGTAGAAGCCTGCTCGGAACCACCTGACATATAAAGCATCTACAAGTAGACGGTTTAATATGAGATGTCTAGTGTGTATATATAATTATTGTGTGTGCAAATAGGCAGGATTACAACGCCTTGAGAAGGTCCTAAGTGGCCGACTTTCTTCTTATCTTGTTTGGGTCTTAAGTGGTCAAAGACTAGGACCATTCCGAAGGTTTATTCCCTGGATTTGGACCAAAGTCATGGAACTCTCCCTTATTGGATTTGAAGTTGGTATATGGGTGCTCCTTCTCTAAAAAGTGGTTTAGTCATGGCGATAACGGAGTAGGGTAGTTTACCGGAATGTCCACTTCCTCTAGGAGCATAGTGAGGGTCAACTTAGGGACAGATTTGGTATACGTGGGACGTAGCATGCTATTTAATTAACCAACTGTCTAAGGGAAGTCTAAAGGGAATAAGTGTTCTACCGTAATATCAGTTAAGTAGCAGCATGAGGCGTCCGCCGAAAGGGTCTTAAATTGCTATATGCGGGCCTACCCTAAATTGGTATTGAGCAACGAGGTACTACTTCTCATATTACTTGTGAGTATATATTTATAAGGAAGTTGATGTGCTAGGATGGGGTCTTAAGTGGCTAAGGTCCGCCTTAGGGTCATAACAAATCATAAGAATCCACCCTTAATAAACATACTAGAATAGGCCTTAATTGACCGAGAATGTCCACCACGTTGAGTCTTCACCCTAAATGTGTTAATGAAGGTCTTAATCGATTGATTCGGATATGCACCTCATTAATTAAAATATTTCTTTGTATGTGTGTGCCTATGTGTTTCGTAGACATACCTTTTACATATATTACCTGATAAATCTAGAGTATAGTCTTTAAACACATGTTATTTTCAGTCACTGGAACTTTATCTTCTGACCCCTCTCCTTAACACATCCAACAGGTTAATAGGTGAGGTAGCGACTTGATGGATGAAACAATGATGGAGCCTGAAGAAGGCGATGAGGCCATTATGTTGCTATTAGCTATTATTTATGGAAATCTAGATAATGAATAATGATGATGTACCGTTATAAACAAATATATTTGACATTTTGTATTTGGATCGGTGGCTTTTAAATAAATGGTGCATCTTATTTGTTTTTATACTTTTCGTCCAGCTATGTGAGATTCCGTCAAGTCATATTATCTGTTATTCTATGCAAATGTAATTCATTATAAGAACTGACGACCCGTTTAAGTGGCTCTAAGTTTCGATGGGCCTTTTCTAGATCGAAATTTAGGCCCACTCCAGCGGATTGTTACAAGTTTATTTAGGCTCGGGTCGGCAGAAGCCCCAGATTGGCCTAAAGTCCATACTGACCCGGGAATAGAAGGGGGCAACCACACAAATGATGATGGTATACTTCGTGACACTTCAACTCGCGACGATCTGGATGGGAACATAGGAAATGTTGGACAAGCTCAGATTAATGCAGCTACGGATAGAAGCGACGTTGTAACTACTAGAGCCCGGATCAGTAATACCATCCCGACCTGGTTCGATCACGTTGAACTAGGAACAAAGGGCATAGCCACGCCGATCTCGAGCATAGTGAATCAACACAAAACACCTACAACTTTACATGTTGGGGGGCACCAACGCTGGATTGGACAATTATTAACAATATCACGGAAATGGAAATTGAATCGCCGACGTGATTCGACGGTTCACAAGGGGGGCATCCTAGGATGACGTGGATAGCATCAATGGTAGCTCATTCATACAAGAAATCTGGAATTCCCAAAATCCACCTGACTTCAAACTACCAACTGTGGAGGCTTATGATGGTAGGAAGGATCCTACCATTCACCTGATGTGCTAACAACATGAAAGTTCAATTGGTGTCGAAAAATTTCATGGTCAAGTGCTTCCCACTTTATCTAACGGATATCACTGCTATGTGGTTTTTAGCAGTTAAAGACATAATCGATCAATTGCTGGAATGTATTGGTCGCAAGGTTTATCGAGCAGTTTAAGGTTCATATCACTCGACCCAAAAACGTCATGTCTCTTACTTTTATCTAGAAGAGGTCTGGAGAAACTCTATGCTCATTTCTGGAAAGGTTTAATGCAGCGGCAACGTTAGTGGATCGACCAGAACCATCCACGGTATTAACGGCATTCGTGTCCAACATCTCGGATAAAATAGATTCTAAGGTGTCTCTACAACGGGATCTGCTGAGGGATCTTTGTGAATTATATGTTGAAGTAGATAGTGTTGGATCTAGATTAACCCTAGAGGGGGGTGAATAGGGTTTACTGAATTTTATTGAGATATTAAAAATAATCACAACAGAGATAATAGAAGAGTAAGTAAATGTGGAATGTAAATGACATAGATTTTTCCTAGCTTCGGCAAATCCTGCCTACTGCTGCATTCACTAAAGTTTCTACTAGGTAATAAAACAGATCCTGCTTACAAACCCTATAAACTCGCGAATCCCGCTCATGTTCTGATCCTACGCTCAAAATGCTAGACTGATCTATATCCCCAAGATCATATTTTCCTCTAGCTACAAACCTGTTTCCAGTAAACCCTAGTTTTACAAAAAAAACTAGTAAACCCCTAGTTTTTACAGGCTCTAGAAAACTAATGGATCGGTAACAATTGGAATACAAAACAAAACAAAAAAAAAAACCTTTTTCACTCAAAACTAATATAGGCCGGCCCCTTTGCTTGTTTGTTGAGCCTGGAACTCTTTCTCTTTGAAATGAAAATGGTGACCGAGAATAAATCCAAATTAGGGTTTCACTTTATCCCCAAATCGCGATGCCTGGATCTTGAAGAAATTTGATTCAATGATATCTTCGTTGCTTGATGTCTCTTGATCGGTTGATTTTGTTTTCAGATGATTGAAACACCAAACGAAATTGTGAGTATTTTGATTCTTTTTATCACGAGTTTGCGTTGCCTGGTTTTGATGAATTTTGCAGATGATGATAGGTGATTATATAGGATTGTAAAACCCGAAAATTTCTCTGATTTCACCAATTGAATTGATCCTGATTTTGTTTGTTTCCCCTTTTGCTTCCTTGCTTTGAATTATCTGATTTCACCTATGGCTTGCACTGGTTATTGCATGATATGTGATTACCTTGTTTAAATGGATTAGCTATGATGATTCATAAGAAATTCTAGAAATAATCTTGAAACCAAAAATTGATTCCTTGCCCAAGATTGATGAGATAAACCTTGTCTCGTATTTGGCCTTCAATGAATTTGGGAAGTTGATTTCTTCCCAAAATGTTTGCTCTTTGATTTACGGATGAGATTGGTTGGCATATATATACACACACACTCTCTCTCTCTCTCTCTGATTTGCTTGATTGAATTTAATGAAACATTCAAGAGGCTCTTGCATAAGAAATGCATTATGATTTCTTACCATAAATCCATACACTGATTTTCCAAAACCATTATTTGCCAAGTTATCTATAGATTGTAAACATATGCCTGGAATTCTTGCACAAAAATATATCCTTGGCAACTGATTTATTCTTGCCATTCTTATATGCAAAACATTATTGTGCCACCGTATAATTTGTGTATATATGTCATATATTTTTCTGATGTGTGCTTGGTAAATATTGTGCTTGCCAACTTTAATACTATCCAGATTAGAACGTTTCTTTATTTCGGCAGACATGCTTTGTTTCTTGACTTGCTCGAGTACCAATGCATTGCACTTGAAAAAATGCTACACAGTTTCATGTTGCCGAGTTGTATTGATTTATGCCACCATGTTCATTTGTGTGATTCTAGTGTGTTTGTATACAGTTGCATATGCTCGACCATTTCTACCCATTGCTGCTGCACATTATCATTTTGACCTAAATACATGCACTGCATACTTGAACTGTCTTGTATTTGCTTGGGTCTAAGTTATTGAACTCCCCCTATTTGAATGCTCCCCTGAATACAGAACTCCCCTTAGATATGTGCATGAGTGAAAACAATAATTGAAACTCCAATATTAGAATATTCAAAGAATATTCACCCATCAAGCAAAATCTTAACACATTCTCCCCTTTTATTATCATCAAATGGATACAGAAATTAGAATAGTGATGAAAAAATAGATTAAAATTATAATTTCAACTTAAGAGGAAGATCGATCATCATAAATTTCAATTAGTCAAACAAAAATCATAATATTCTAAGAACTAGTGGAAAATTTCACACTATACAATGATGGATTTACGATGAAATTTATATAAATGGAGAGAGTTTTAAAACAAATGATTTCCAATTATTTTCAAAAGAATTTTAGCACAAAAATTATGATGTATTTGGACAACGATTATAGATTCAATTTAAGTTGAATAATTAAATAATCTCAAATCCCAATAGCTATCAATCAACAAATCATAATATTTCATAAAATATTAACACAATCACAAATTAGAAAACTGGATTGATAGGTTGGTTTTTACACATCAAGGATAATTTCATATAAAAAGATTATTTATTTATTTCCTTTTCTTTTCCCTTTTTATTTAAGAGCACACTAACCACGCATAACCAGATCTTGGATTTTTAAATGTGGTCAGTTGCAGCTTAAAAATAAGTAATCTCATAGCCATGCATAATCAAAGCTTGGATTTTTAAATGAGTTTAGCGAAACACTTATGAATATTATATTTTTATTATTTTCTAGTTCAAAATAAAAACTCCTCAATATATAAAACCAATATGGATGACAAAAATATGGTAGGTTTAGAAATGGTTTGTGAAGTGAATTTCTAAATTAATCACATTATGAAATATGCTCAACTGTACCGGAATTCTTGAAAATTTTCATTTGTCTCTATTTCTGAATAAATAATATAATCACAGTTCCATCATAAATATTTCCACTATTTATTCAAGATGATTTTAGAAAAAAACTCTTCACATTAATATAAAATCGTGACGGATGGCAGAATGATGATAAACTAAGAAGATGTTCGTGAAATAACTGCCAATTCAAAGATATTATAAAAAAATATTCAATCATCGTGAAAATTTAAATAAAATATCCTCTTGTTGTGAAATATACTATAGTCACAACTAATCACAATTTCAATAATCTGATAATATTTTTGATGAATTATCAATACAGTTCAACTTCGGTTATTGATTTCAATTTATGAATAAATAATCAATAAAAGATTTTAAAATTGAAAAATCAATTACAAGAGGGAATTTAAAAGATTTATACTAGACAAGAGGGATTTAAGGAGATCTATACAAGATAGAAAAAATATAAAGAATCAAACAGATGATTGAGAAAATTTAAACGCTTCTGATACTACTTGTTGTCTCTGCAAACGGGGATTCTAATACCACTCTGGTGGTTACCAAAGATATCTTAGACAACAGTATCCAATCACAATACCCAAGAAATTAAATCAAACAATTCAGATCCATTTTTCAAAGTAGGAAGACAAATTCAGAAAAATATTCACAAGAAAGTTTTTAGAAAAAATTCAACATGTTCAAGAAGACAAATCATGATCCAAGATTTAAAGAAACGGTTTATTTGAAATCACTTGAAGAAATGTGGAAACTTCAAGGTTCTATGAATCGATCACCCAATGTTATTAATACCAAAGCCAAGGAGTGTGTGAGATTCAAGATATTAAACAATATCAAATGATTTCAAACAAAACAATATCCAAGTAAGTGATCATGGTTTCAGAATGAATTTCAGAATGTAACATAAGAAAGATTTTCAAATTAGAGTATATAAGAGGTAGAAGGAGGAATAAGCCAAAAAAAACACAGATGAGTTTAGAGAACATACCAGGATTTGATGTGAGCAAATGAATCTCTAACTCAAACAATCTTAGCTAAGGAACTCTGAATAATTCAAAGATGTGAAGCAGTTTGAATACAAATTTGCAAAGCAGTTGCTCAGCCCCCTCCAGTACCTAACAGTTTAGGGGATTGAGTGGTCTAACAAAATTAGTGAAACCACTCATAGTTTTGTTCACAACTTTCGGTACCCAAACCTGTTTTTATAACAATCCATTCAAATTTACCTTTGTACCCTTAGGATCCAAATTTGTTTGAATTTAACTAAATTCATTTTATTTTCCTTTAGGATCCAAAAATATTTGAATGGTTGGTCATTAAACAAATTTTCATTTTGTATATGTTTCAAAAATCCTTTGGAATTTTCAAAGTTTAGATTTTCAAGACGATCTTTTTCAATGCAATTTGAAGGATTTTTAAAAACATTTGGATTTAGATTTTCGAAGTTATTGATTTTTCCAAAACCGAGACCATTTCTATTTCCAAAAGAAAATTGGTTTTTCAATTACATATAAAAAAAATTCACAAGTTGAAAAACGTTTCAAACTCAATTCAAGATTGTCGATTTTAGATTTCAGAAAAATATTCATGTTTAGAAGCTTCTCAGTTTTGGTCTTACTCTCAGAAATCTCAACATTAATTTTTTGTTTTTGTTTTTCAATCTCAAAGATCTTGAAATTCTTGATTTTATTTTCTAGTTCATTCAGAACTCATTATGTTCTCAACAAATTCTCCTATTCAAAAAATTTATGTTTAGAATTAAGATTATCCAAATCCTTTTGCAAAGCACTGTTCTTACAAATTAGCTGTCCTCATTTTGTTTTACAACAATAATTTCTTTTTCAAGTTTCTGAAGATTCATATTGAGAGGAGCAAAATCATTTCTCAAATTATAACAATTCTTGCAATCGAAGTTTTCAAATTTTAATTTCAACATATTACTTTTGCTAGTCAACTTAGAATTTTCAGATTTTAGAAGTTTATTTTTCAGTTTGAGATTTTCAACAGACTTGGTTAAATCAAGACAAAAATGAACCAGATCTTCAAATGAAAATTTTCTTATTTCATTGTCTGTTGAGTTTCCATCGCTATCATCATCAGATTTTTCATCAGTAACTCCTGTTAAGCACGGATTTGAGATTGAGTTGACAATTGAGGGTTTTGAGCAGTTGTAAGATTTTCCATACAGCGCGTCGAGAGTTCTCCTGATATCCTGCACAGTTAAAGAACGAGAGACAAATCTTAATTGATCATTACAAAGGTAGGAATTAATAATAGGCATAGCACAAGAATTTAAAACCTTATTCCTCTTATCTAACATATCTCCTAAATTTTCATTAATATTCCAATATTCAAAATTAACATATTTTAAATATAATTCGATTTTTGATTTCCAAATTAAAAAAATCTGTTCCATTGAAAATAATTGGAATATTACTGGACAGACTCTCACTATACAGACAACTAGGGAACACCATGACTCTAGAGTTAATGAAATTACCAGGCTCTGATACCACTTGTTGGATCTAGATTAATCCTAGGGTGGGTGAATAGGGTTTACTGGATTTTATCGAGATATTAAAAATAATCACAGAACAGATAATAGCAGAGTAAGTAAATGCGGAATGTAAATGACACATATGTTGCCCAGCTTCGGCAATTCCTGCATACTGCTGCATTTACTAAGGTTTCAACTACGTAATAAAACAGATCCCGCTTACAAACCCTGTAAACTTGCGAATCCCAACCCTGTTCTAATCCTATGCTCAAAACCCTATACTGATCTTTATCCCCTAGATCATTTTTTCCCCTAGCTACAAACCCGTAGCCAGTAAACCCTAGCTTTAAAGACAAACTAGTAAACCCATAGTTTTTACAGACTCTAGAAAACTAATGGATCGGTTACAATTGGAACACACAAAAAAAAAACAAAAAAAAAAACTTCCCACTCAAAACAAATATAGGTCGGCCCCTTTGCTTGTTTGTGGAGCCCGAATCTCCTTCTCTCTGAAATGAAAATGGTGGCCGAGAACAAATCCAAATTAGGGCTTCTCTTTGTCCCCAAATCACGATGCCTGGATGTTGAAGATTTTTTATTTAGTGATATCTTCGTTGCTTGATGTCTCTTGTTTGACTGATTTGGTTTTCTGATGATCAAAACCCCAAACGAAATTGAGAGTATTCTGATTCTTTTTATCTCGATTTTGTGTTGCCTGGGTTCGATGATTTTTGCCGATAAGGATAGGTGATAATATGGGATTATAAAACCTAAAAATTTCTCTGATTTCACTAATTGAATTGATCCTGATTTTGTGTATTTCCCCTTTTGCTTTGTCGGCTTTGAATTCTCTGATTTCACCTATGGCTTGCACTAGTAATTGCATGATATGTGATTGCCTTGTTTAAATGGTTTGGCTATGATGATTTGTAAGAAATTCTGGAAATAAACTTGAAACCTAAAATTGATTTCTTGCCCAAAATTGATGAGATGAACCTAGTCTTGTATCTGGCCTTCACTGAATCTGGGAAATTTATTGCTTCCCAAAACATTTGCTCTTTGATTTACGGATGAGATTGGTGGACGTACACACACACACACATACACACACACACTCTGATTTTCTTGATTGAATTCAATGGAACATTCGAGAGACCCTTGCCTAAGAAATGCATTATGATTTCTTACCATAAATCCATACACTAGTTTTCCAAAACCATTATTGCCAAGTTATATACTGATTGTACACATATTCCTGAAATTCTTCCACAAAAATATCTCCTTGGCAACTGATTTGTTTCTTGCCATTCTTCTATGCAAAACATTATTGCGCCACCGTATAATTTGTGTATATCTTCCATAGATTTTGCTGATGCATGCTTGGTAAATATTATGCTTGCCAACTTTAATACTTCCCAGATTAGAACCTTTTTTTATTTTGGCATACATGCTTTGTTTCTTGACTTGCTCGAGTACAGTGCATTGCACCTGAAAAACTGCTATATAGTTTAATGTTGCCGAGTTGTATTGATTTCTACCACCATGTTCATTTGTGTAATTCTAGTGTGTTTGTACACAATTGCATATGCTTGACCATTTCTACCCATTTCTGCTACACATTATCATTTTGACATGAATACATGCACTGTATACTTGAATTGTCTTATATTAGCTTGGGTCTGAGTTGTTTTGATCATATTGATATGTTGCATTAAGCTTGTGCTTGAACTTGCTTGCACTTGTCTCGTTGTCCCTAAGAAGTATGAACTGTCCCTTGGTCATGTACCACTGTCGAGTTGCTTTTTGGACCAATCTTGTAGCTCATTCATTTCTCTGACCCTTGTGTTTGAAACCTGAACACTTGAGACTTATTGTATTGTATTTGTGAAGAAAGATCATGCTACTGCCATGTTCCAGATCTTCCAAAAGTTGTGCATGCTGTTTTAAAATTGTTTAAGTTCCAAAAAACATGTTTTCTGCCTTGTCTTCTATGCTTTAGACTTGAACCTTGCTTTTCAAATTGTTGAGCGTTTGTGGCATTGTCTTTTTGCTCGGCCATGCATGTTTGCTCCATTGCCATTGAGTTGCTTTGTTTCTCATTACTTGTATATGCTCCAATATACACCACCCTTTGTATATATGCTATCATGGCCATTGTGAGAGCACTTGTACTGAGTCGAGCTTGGTCTTCATGGTTGCTCCTCAATGCATGTGTGTTCACGGATACCTGACCCATGCACCACGCTTGTGTGTCGGGTTTCACCTGAACACCACTCGATATATTTGTCCCTACCCAGAAATATGTGTATATACATACAATGTATGTGTACACATGTATAGTGCACGTCCAGAGAGTATATATATATATATGAGCACTACAGACGATGTCTACCTTGTGGTATTTACAGTGTACCACTGTGAATATCACGAGTTGTCTAGACATGGATGGATATACAGATAAATCAGATCATGTCCTGAAAAATGATGAGAAACACACCAAAATTTTGAGTCAAATAAAGTTTTAAAATAAAAATTATATCTGCTAGAATATAAAATTAATTTTGTTCCGAAGTACTATGTGCGTGTTTTTGTTTGTAACAGGTAAGCAGAAGATTGGACTGACTGTGAAGATGAAGACAAAGACAAAAGACAAGGACAGTGTCAGTGAATGTATCAATGTATATATAACAGACAGTGATGTGTATGTGTATACAACTGTGTATATGTGTGTTTGTACAACTGAGTGACTGAGTGAATTGTAATGAAGAGCATTGTATATAAATGAAATTGAATATGAAATGAAATATTTTGTATTTTAGTGAAATGTACAAATAGTGGAGTTATAAATTTGTACTATCGAAATGTTGAATACTATATTTAAATAAAGTACTATTTAAATATTTAAATTCTTGTGCAGTTATATTCTATTTAAATATAAATATTATATTATGTTTGTGATGTGATACAACAATACAACTACAATCACATTTATAATAATAAATATATGTTTATTATCATCAAGAAAAAATCATATAATTGTTAGATACAATAGATAGGTCCTTGCGTGAGGAAGACGCTAATGTCGGGAAGGATGTTCTCGAAGCTAATATGCATGAGGACAGAGGACCGTTCCACTTTGGAAAAACTAAAGATAACGGAAATGGTAAATCCCCGGCTAAGGATGATCGAAATGTTCAGATCCGGAGAAAGCCCAAATTTGAAAAGTATGCTATGCTCAATTCTTCACTAAAGGACATCTGCTTAGACAAAAGGATTTCATTTCTTACCCAAAGTCTCATAGAAGGAAGCCAATGCAGCATGAGAGAGAATCTGTAAAAATTTACCTATTCCACAAGATGGATGGTCACACCACCAATGAGTGTAGGTATTTGCATGACTTAATCGAGGAGTGGGTCAGACGCGGAGAGCTACCCGAGTACATTAATCAACCAATAGCTCCAGCACAGACACTGCTACCTACTGCTTCCCAAAGAGGAACAATCCAGAACCGAGCACTCGTGGGATCGTTATTGGCTGATCTGGATTGGATTGCACTAGATTTTTGGATTACTTAGGATAAGAATTATCATTTCTATTTTTTTGTTTCTTAGATGACTACGATGACTCACTCATGCACGGCGATCAGGATTTAGTCCTCAAGCATGTTATGTGCTTGACAATAAAACCATCTGATAATAACTAGCTAAATAGATATGCTTACGTATGGGGATTAGGATTTATCCCTTGGCGTACTCTACACCCAATGATAAACCAATCAGGCTTTGTTTTAGTTATGTAATCAATTCGGATTTAATAAAATGGACTTCCAAGCATGAATTATGCTTGAAGAACTTAATTATCTTGTCAGGATGAGACAGAACTTCTTAATCAGGAGTAAAGTATGGTTTATACTCGATTTAGGCTTCCGGGAATGGATTGTGATTGTGAGGTTGGATTAACTTGTTAGGATTTGACGAGAAAACTCAATCACAACTAGAGTATGGATTATGCTCAATTTGGATTTCCGAGTGTGGATTATGCCCTAAGAGTTGAGCTATCTTGTTATGTCTTAACAAGACGTTTCAATCATGGATTGAGTATGAATTATACTCACTATGATTTTCCAAGCATGCTTATGTTTGGAAAGGATAAATAGTAATGTTAGGACTTGGCAAAACTATTCGCTTGGTTTATTTGCAGGAATGGATTATACTTGCAGTTGGATAGGCCCGGGGAGGCCACAAATTTCTTGGATTTGGATTTCTATTATATTACGATCCGGAGTGATCATTGGATTTCTTGATATTCTGGTATTCGGGTCTTCTTACAATATGATCTGGAGTGATCATCGCTTTCTTATAATATGGTCTGACGTGACCACGGATTTCTGCTCTTCTATTAATACGATCCGGAGTGATCCTGGGTTTCAGGTTTTCTATTGCCCCTCATTAAGATCCAACGCGATTGTGGACTTCTGTATTTCAGATATTGGACTTCTATTTATGGATTTCTATGGCTTATGGAGTATTCAAAAGAAATCTTCCACTGAAAGATATGTTTTGAGGGGCAAAGCACTGACTCGCCTTTTGCAAGGCAGTCGCACAATGGATTTCTGGCAATGGAAGTACTCAAGAATTGAGTATAAGCTCAAACGAACTCATATCTATTGGATGGAAGTACCAACATGTCCCAGAGATATTAGTTTGACATGTTTGTATCTCGGCCGGTGGGTTCGGATTGGCCCACTCTAACTTATCACTTTATCGGCTCGGCATGGATGCTTGCTTCTTTACTTCATCCAACATTTCAACGTCCGGCTTGGTGCTTCCCGGTTCTGTGCCCTTTGGCTCAATAGAGATCCATAACCACCATTTTGGACTCGTATCTTCGAGTTGGTCAGCTCGTATTGGTATAGCCAAACCGAAGCATGTCGACCCAGACCCTAGAGCAGCATTGACAAGACCAATTCTATCAGCAAATTATGAGGTCACATCACCTAATCTACCCCTAATATATCGGACTGATATACACATATGTTATAGTGAGCTTGAGAGTACTTCTCCACGAGCCAATGACTTTCTAAACCAGCTTTCTATTTTCTTGGTTCGTATGTCACGTGGCATACCAACAGAGGCCCGGTTACTTCCTATAAATACATCAGCTTGGGACTTAAACAGGATCAAGTTCTTTCTTTAATCCTAACAAGAAAGGACATTGTGACACCCCCACGTCCTTTAATGTCATTCTTTAACAGAATGCATTATGTTCCGTGAAGCGTTATAGATAAAAAGAAACATAAACATCACAAGACAGATATAAAATAGCAGCGGAATTTAAAACTTTATTTTCAAACAAAAAACATCATGGTCCAAAATCCAGTTACAACATAAGTCTGAAATACAGAAAACCCATTACATCAAATTAAAATATCTACCTTGTACCAAAATCATCAATGTACAATAATATAAAATCATAGTCCCCGAAAATAGCCATGGGAAGGTAGACATTAATCAAAGCGGTACATCTAAGCAGCTCCAAGCAGAAACAGAAGAGAGAATCCTAACCAAGCCTGAGTATTCCCTCCTTGAGAACCTAGGGGGAAGGGGGAGAGAGAGAAAAGGAAACAGAACAGGTCAGACATAAAGTCTGGCGAGTCTAGTTACTTTTTAGCATATAAATAAGTAAAAGTATCATGATAGGCATATAAACTGGATGAGAGATAACATTATCATAAGACAGGTATAAAAGACCGAGCGAGATAAGCAGACTGAACATAAAAAAATAGAATAGATTACGCTTCCCAAGTACTTTTCTCTGCACCAACACTAGTATAACAGATATGAATGATCCCAACAGAAATATTATGGTTGACTTAGGTGTACTTCTAGTGATGGGTTTTACCCCAATGATAATAACAGGCAGCCCAACAGAAATAACGGGTGTTACCCCAGACGATAATAACGGGCTCCGAAACAGGCAGGACTAGATGTACCCTAATTACTACCCCCAATCGATCGGCTCCCTATCCTGAAAATACCTTGTGCTGGCCCCATAGTAGGATGTATCACTTCCTAAAGTGGCAACCCCTTCCCTCGATAGGCACATCCATATCTACTGGTGCTATAGCGTCTTATTTTC
The DNA here is from genome assembly GCA_030737875.1 of Allium sativum. Lineage (NCBI taxonomy): Eukaryota > Viridiplantae > Streptophyta > Magnoliopsida > Asparagales > Amaryllidaceae > Allium > Allium sativum. Next base: position 1,024,426,137 of record CM060912.1, read on the forward strand.
CCGAGCAAGCCGATCCATGCACGCACATGACTCCGTTGGAACGCTCCATTAGACACTGCCACCCATATGAACTGTTTATAATCATCTCAATAAGCATGCCCTGAACCCTACCTAGTTCGGGCCCTCCCTTTGGATACCAGTATGGGTTACTAACTAATATGGGTCCCACACAACAGATGATATAAGCCACCCACTAGGCTTGCATCCCCACTACTAGGATTTTAAAGGTTATTCCTAACAGATTAATAAGCCCGCATAACCCCAACATATGAAACATGTTATGTTTGTCAAGTTCATATAACCCCCCACATATTTAACAGATTTACTTAACCCCCATTTATTCAAGCAAGTTTACTTAACCCCTACATAATTTGATAGGTTCATATAACCTCCATATATTTAAATGGGTTAAGTATTACAGGTTAACGGATTATCCGTTCATGTATGTTAATGCACCAGACCTCTCACATTAAGTTGACCACTCGTGGATACTTGATATGTCGGGCGGTTCCGGGCAGACTTTTACCATAAGTTGGACTTAACCTCATGTTTTAGCACCATTATGTGTACATTTACGCACTAGACCCCTCACATTAAATTATCCACTTGTGGATGCTGGATTTGTCGGGCGGTTACGGGAAGACTTCTACCACAAGTCGAATTTAACCTCATGTCTGAGTGCGTTTATAGTTTTTATTTACTATAAATTTAGGCCTATTCATTCTTAAACAATTATTCATATTCATTATAAGTTATGCCTCCAAATCCCAATCCCGATTCACAATACAAGTTATGCCCCACTTTACCTTTCCCAACCGTTCCCAATTTCGTTCGTTCACATATTTCGGCAATAGGCCAAGGCTCGAAGGTAGCCTAGACTATAAAAAAAGAGGGAGAGAAGATAACCGAAATATGCATAATAACAAAACATGCATATAATGACAGAAATTGGCATAATAACATAATAAGCGTAATAACAGGCATAATAACAGAATAGGCATATGATGACAGAAATAGACATGATAACAAAATAGGCATATGAGGAATGAATAGTAGATTAGGTATACATGTAATAGCAGATCGGTTTAGGTATGAATCAGATTCTTAAAAGGCATAGGTTTAGATCCAGATTTATTTACATGTTAGGATTAGTTGTTAAATGTTTATATCTAAAAAAATAACATGAACTCACCAAGACTGGATCTAAAGGACAGAGAAAAGAATATTGATGTTGAAGCAGAGGTTCCTGAATACGTATAAGTTGTTGTTGTAGAAGAATAGGCTAATCCAATCCAAGCTGGGGCAACATCTCAATGTTTCCATTGTTTTAGGTGAATAAAACAATAGAAATATTGTCCTATTTATAGCCTACCGCCAACGAATCTCGTTCAAAACATTTCCAAGTGCAGGATAGGAATCTGGATTGGGTCAACCCCGGGGTCGACCCTAGGGTCGACACCCCCTTATGTAGGTCGACCCTGTGGTCAACCCCCATGGGGTGCGGGTCGACCCCAACGGGCTAGAATCTTGCTCTGTTTTCCCACTCTGATTTTCGAATTATTTTGAGTTTTGCACTTGATTTGTTTATATATATAATTCTCTTATATGTATACAAACTTCTAAGCTTAATAACTTACTTATATGATGTCTGTTTTACGCAAACTCGGGGTCTACCTTAAGCAGAATTCCGAGACGAACGTAATGGTGCAGTCCTTTTTGCTTAATTTCCAATATTTAATTCAGCATTATTTATTTTATCTTTATAGTATTCTTATAAAATTACGGGGTGTTACATTCTCACCTACTTAAAGGACTTCGTCCTTGAAATCTCCAAGTCAAGAAGAATGTATATCCTAACGTCCATCAACCATTTACTCATTCATCAATCACAGGCATCCATTGTCCTTAAAAGATTTATAATGCTTATATGTACATATGCGATAGTGTGTGTATATGTCCTTACACTAATGTGAAAAATCAGGTGGTCTACTGATTCAGTTGACCTCCTTAATGCAATGTACGTTAGTGCCATAAATCCAACATGTATGCAAATAATCCTAACATATTATGTAAACTCTAAATGTATGCACAATCATTCATCGAAATGCAACATCCATATGATGACATACTCATTTCCATCCATAAAAAGAAAAACAATGCACATTCATCCATATGCAGTATAAGAGTGATTGAGCCGATCTAGTGCATTATGTATGTGTATATGCATCCACGAGAAACCAGTAGCAAACACTTGCATCCACTAAACATAATATGTCTTAAACACATGTTTACACCCATTGGTTCTCTACCTAAAGGTCGAAGATTCGATCGATAGGATATACTTAGATGACAGAAACACGTACAAATAAAAGCTTTGGAAAAAGAAGTTAAGAACATATCCTTGAAAAGAAAAGGGTATGAAGCGCGAATCTTGTCTTCAGTCTCCCAAGTTCCATCCTCACAGTCTTCTCCTCCATTGAACTTTCATCAACTTGACCTCTCGGTTGCGTATCTTCTTAACCTCTGGTCCAAGAATACGAGTAGAAACTCGTTTGACTGTCGCCACCCATTCCACCTCTACTTCCTTAAGCATACTCGGCTCAACTACCTCTGTTGTATCATACGGACACTTCCGCAAATAAGAAACATGGAAAACATCATGATTACCTGTCAATCTTTCTGGTACCTTCACCCTATAGGCCATTGGGCCAATCCTTTCTATTATGGGAAATGGCCCTACAAACCTTGGCGCCAATTTCCCTACAGATCCAAAGCGAACCACATTCCTCAAAGGTGATACCTTGATGAAAGCCATAACTCCCACCTCAAATTCAATATCAGTCCTACTCTTATCTGTGTAAGACTCCTGTCTGTCCAGAGCTGTCTTCATGCATCTGCGGATAAGATCAATCTTCTTTGAAGTTTCTTTAATCATCTTAGGTCCAAATAAAAGCCTATTTGTAGAATCCCACCAACAAGTTGGTGATCTATAAGGTCGACCGTACAATGCCTCAAAGGGTGCCATGTCAATGCTAGCTTGATAACTATTGTTGTAGGTGGACTCTACCAAAGGAAGATGCTCCTCCCATGTTCTATCGAAGTTTAGGATACACAGTCTTAAAAGATCCTCAAGAACTCTATTCACCCTCTCTGTCTGCCCATCAGTCTGAGGGTGATAAGCGGTGCTCAAACACAGATGTGTACCTAATGCCTCCAGCAAGCTCCTCCAAAACTCACTAGTGAATATAGGGTCATGATCACTCACTATACTGGAAGGTACTCCATGTAGAGGGACTATCACACAAAGATAAACTTATGTCAACTATGTTGTCGTTCTCTTATTCTTAACACGAATGAAATGAGCTCTTAGTAAGCATGTCAACTATAACCCAAATACTGGTATTGCCTTTCCTCGATCTAGGTAAACCATCAATGAAATCCATAGAGATGCTATCCCATTTCCACTGTGGGACCTCCAAAGGATGAAGTAAACCGCCGGGTTTCCTTTGTTCAACTTTGACTTGCTGGAAAATCAAACATCGAGAAACAAACCCCGCTACATCTTTCTTCATCCCAACCCAAAAGAAAACCCACTTCATATCTCTATACATCTTATCACCGCTGGGATGGATAGTCATCTTAGAATGATGCGCTTCCTCAAGGAATGTCTTTAACAGACTCCAAACTCGGGAAACACAAAGCCTTCCATCTCTTTGCAAGCACCCTCTATCATCTGTGGAATATCTACCGAGGTGACTAGAAGTCTCCCCTCTACTGAGCCTATCCAAGATGTCCGCTATTTGTGGGTCCTCTCGCTGTGAAGTTCCTATCTAATCCATAAGAGTAGGTCGCACATCTAAGGATGCCAACAAACCAGGTATAAACTCCGTAGATGGCCTAAAATCAAAGGTCGATATGTACTCCAAGCTCCGCCTCTCTACGATTAGTGGAATCAAAGTCATCCTCTGCCTACTCAACACATCCGCCACCACATTACCCTTGCCAGGAGTATAAGAAATCTCAAAATCATAGGACGCTTGGAACTCCATCCATCTCTGTTGCCTCAAATTGAGAGCCTTCTGCGGGAACAAATATTTGAGAGATTTATGATCGATATACAACTCGAATTTCTCTCCATGAAGATAATGACGCCAAGTCTTAAGTGCGAATACTATGGCAGCCAACTCTAAATTATGACTAGGGTGGTTCTTCTCATGAACTCTCAACTGTCGACCACCGTAACATACTACCCTTCCCTCTTGCATCAAAACGGAACACCAAACCCTGTGCCACATGCATCAGTGTATACTATGAAATCTCGTGTTCCCGTCAGGCAAAGTCAAGACTGGGGCTATTGTCAGAACCCTCTTCATTCGTTAAAAGCATCCTCACAGTCAAGATCCCAAGAAAAGGTTAAATTTTTGTTCGTTAGGGCCTAATATCTTTGCGAAGTCCTTAATGAACTTCCTATAATAGCTCGCTATACTGAGAAAACTCCTCACCTCCATTGCATTCTTTGGAACCTTCCAATCTTGAACTGCAACTAGCACTATGGGATCCACTGCTATCCCATCCTTAGAGACCACATGCCCTAGAAATCTAACTTACTTTCTCCAAAAATGACATTTTGAGAATTTTACCTTAAGCTGATGCTCTCAGAGAGTCTTTAAAACCTCCCTTAAATGTAGGGCATGTTCTTCCTCGCTCTTCGAGAAGATCAGAATGTTATCCCCAAAGACCACAACGAACTTATTCAGAAACTCCCGAAACACCCTACTTATCAGATCCACAAAATAAGCGGGTGCATTCGTCAACCCAAAAGGCATGATGAGCCACTCGAAGAAACCATATAGAGTTCTAAAAGTGATCTTGTCTATACTGTCCTCGACCACTCTCAATTGATGAAACCCCATGGCTAAGTCTAATTGGGAGAAAGCAGATGCACCAACAAGATGGTCAAATAGATCATCTATCCTCAGAAGTGGGTGCCTATTTTTCTTAATGAGCTTATTCAACTCCCTGTAATCCACGCATAAATGAAGAGAGATATTCGCCTTAGTTGCAAATACGACTGGAGCACCCCATTCAGATATGCTTCACCTAATAAATCTCTTTTTAAGTAGATCCCTTGCTTGCTGAGCTCCCCCCGAAGTGGGTGCCTATTTTTCTTAGTGAGCTTATTCAACTCCCTGTAATCCACGCATAAGCGAAGAGAGCCATCTGCCTAAGTTGCGAATACGACGGGAGCACCCCATTTAGATATGCTTCGCCTAATAAATCCCTTCTTAAGTAGCTTCCCTACTTGCTTGCTGAGCTCACCCCGCTCCCTAGGAGCCATGTGGTACACACATGCAATACGACTGGCTTTGCATTGTCCACCAAGTATATTCGGAAATCGATCTCCGCCTCATAGGTAAGCCCTTAACCTCCTCAAAAATAACCGAATACTCACATACTACTGGTGTAGATCGAAAATCATTGATAGAAGCATCAAGCAATTATAGGAAACTAAGCATGACATACACCTTAGGGTCACAAGAAATCTTGAGAGTCCTCTCATGGCAAGTCAAAAGCCTAATGACCCTCCTCTCACAGTCTAGAATGGCACCATACATGCTAGCCAATCCATCCATAGAATCAAACCATAGCCCATGAAACCAAGTACATATGCGTCGCACTCAAACTCGATGCCCAATACAGATATCTTCAAACCCCGACAAATCATAGACAGATGAGTCGTGCCCCCAATGGGGTTTGAGATAATAATGGGGTCCAAAACCATAATAGTACTAAGGTGCAGAGACTCAACCACAAAATCAGATATAAAAGAATGCGAAGCGCCAGAATAAAAAAGAGTTCTAACAGGATGATCAGAAAGAGAAATCAAACCTTCAACAAAAACTTTCCTTCCTCCGTCCGGTACATTTGCCACGAGAGCATGCACCTTCCCTCTAGAAGGTCCTTCTCTTTGGCCTTGTCCTTGCTTCTTTGGGCACTCCTTAGTATAGTGTCCGACCTCACCACACTGGAAACAAGCATTCTTCCTTTTTCTACAATCTTTGCTCAAATAACCCGCACGTCCACAGCTATGACATTTCCTCTTGTCTCGAGCTTTGTCGTTCTTTCCCCCTTCTTTTGCTGTTGTTGTTCTTTCTTGGGCCACACTTTCTTATTTTGTGTCTCATCAATCTTAGCTGCTTTCTTTTCATCTTTATCTTCTTTGTGCATCAATGCCATATCAACGAGTTTCTCTGGGATTTGGTATTTTATATGTGATTTGTGTATGGATCGTACACTTTGGGAGTTGATCGTCAAGTGAACCATTTTTGATGTCAACAACATCAAAATTGGTTCAAACATCCAAAAAGTCTAATAAATAAAGTAAAATGAAGAAACGGTAAATGAGAATAAGGAAAATCACACATAGAAATTAGTAGTGGTTCGGCTATTGATTGCCTATGTCCACTTTATAACTCTTCTTAATTCTTACTAAAAATTGTGATTACAAAGTGTGGGAATGATAAAATCTTGAGTACAATGGTGTAACATTAAAGAAATTACTAAGGAGAAGTCCCCTCAAGCCCCTTTCCAGATGTCCTAGGGTGCTATATATAGGTGAGATACGAATCCAGTTCGGCCTAAGATGCGCACGGAAAAATAGGAGTCGTTGGGAAAATGGAAATGATGGCGTGAAGTAGTGGAGAACGTGGTTACGTTCACCACGTTTTCACTTCTGGTTCATCATGTGTCATATGCTGAACCTGAATGATGTCAAACCGAGGAGGGTAGGTTGTGGAGCTACTTCTCTGGCTTGGTTGAGGATGTCGAACCGGAGATGGCTGAACAGAGGTCATTTTAAGCCTCCAACACTTAACTTCAGCGATGCTTGAATCCAGAATGGTCTGCTTTTGAGAGATCTACTGTGTGACGACCTTGGCGAAAGGCTAGTCAACATGCATCTTCTCAATAAAATAGAATTTTAACTATAATATTTTTGCAAAATCAAAAAATCCAAACCCATACTCAAATGCATGAAAACTTACATTAAGTAATTACTGAAAAATAAATGTTAAGGATTCCACTTACACAAAAGCCTTAGCTTTTTATTGTACTTTCTACGAGCTTCTTCCTGAATCTTTCTTTTGATTTATGTATATATATGTTATATCAATAAAAATTGTAAATAAAATATAAAAGGATACAGTGGAAAAAGAAGAGAAATAAAAGAATCTATTACCTGAATTTTTACAAAATTTTCTAGATTTAAAAAGGAAAAAGAGAAAGCAATGGTAGAATTGAAACGTATTCTCAAAAAAAAAAAGTAGAGAGAGAAACAGATTATGGTCTTCCTTGTAGGAGATAAATAAGAACCGAACCATAGGATCATAATAAATAAGAAATGAATAAATCTGACGCATAAACATAAAATACTTACCACTTCACACCCCAATCGTCACCACCTGAAATAGGCAACGATCGGTCGATTGCCCCTTATGAACCAGCCAATCGCTACTATCGACCGCTTGTTGGTTGTGGATAGAGTACTCGCTTGTTATGGGAAGCAAGTAATTAATTTTTTTATGTTTGCATGTATTGATTTATTTCTCAAATTAATTCTTAACGTTCCTTATCCCCCAATCTAAACACACAATTATTTTTTCGAATTTTAAATTCCAAAACCTAAAATTTATTTGTGCATTTTAAATTTAAATTCTAAACAATCTAATTTAAATATGAGAACATCAACAAGTCGTACCTTCTACGTTTAACCTCTGCTTTCAGCATATTATGTATGAAAAAGGATCGGAATTTTTCCATGACTGCAACAAAACAACTTCCGCGGTCAAATTCCAAATTTATAAATGTTTCTATACTTGATATTATTTTTTGGCATCGAAATTTTTTTGGTAAAGCTGACTGGATCACTTATTATTATCACAAATAATAATTACAAATAACTACGGGAGATTGGAAGAACGACACTCTACAAAAATTGGTTTTTAAGGTGGGCGTCCACCACTATCAGTTTTTAGAATGGTCTGACCACTACATCTACATTAGCTTAAAACACTGGAGCTAGTCTGAATGACTAGACTACACAATCTCAATCTCTTCGCAGGAGCTAAATGACGTAAGTAAAGTAGAACCAACAACAAATTACAAACCAAAGTTACAAAGGTAACTAGTACAAAGTACATTACAAAAAGTAAAGAACCAAATACAACTATAACATAGCACTATATACGCACAATACACCGTCGTAAGCAGGCTTGACATGACAAGGCAATGAGCATAGTGCAATGGCAACCACACTAACACATTTAGCATGACGATATGACAAGAACAACAATTCAACTCCGAAGCAGCTTGGCAGCAACCAGCACGGCACAACTACCCAAGGAGAAAACGCTTGACATTGTTAATTTGACACAACAAGAGGCTATGCGTTCAACCATAAACATTGAAGTCTAAGGCAAGCCGAGGACATCCCAAACCAAAATAATAGCAAAAGCAATGCCACGGGGATGGGTTACTAGGCATAAAAAGGGAAGACACCACCACAAACTGCAATGTCAAAGCATAGCTTCTTGATTTTGAGTGCTAATGGCAAACAAATGAAAAGCCAGCCAAAAACACCAATCACCACTCAAATCCAGCAAAAAGACCCAAAACACAAAAACAACACTCTGAAACCTCAAACAAACCAAGAACACAGACCACACGACTAAAAATTCACAGACAATACATAAAATAAACCGAAAACCAGACACCAAATAATACGTAACTCTCCTTTATTGATAGTAGTCAAATATAAGGGAACACACAGCGTGAGATTGGCGTAGTTTGATTCCAAGCAGAACTGAGTTTCCGCGCAAGATTATTAATATATAATGCATCGAATGGAAAGATAGGTCGAAGAGGGAGAGTAGCGCTTCAGATTTGAGAAAAAGAACGGGGGAATGAGTGGAAGACTTTCTCAAAGAACTATGCGAGGGGAAAGCAAACACCAATTGTGAAGGAGAAAGTGAAGTTAAAGAAAGGCGGGTACATCAAGAAGAGAGGAAGAAGAAGGAAAAAGTGGGGAAAAGAGGATGGGTTTTTCACCATCTCCAGAAACTTTGCAGAAGATTTGTTTTTTGAAAACTTATTTTTTTTTATATTGATATCATTATTATTTAATATGCTATATTTATTTTAAGTCAAATTTTTGGGACGTCACAAAAACCAAGGGTGGAAAAGGGATTTTTCGACCATGTACTCTTTAAACTTTAAATAGAATTCAGTATTTCTACTTCGATCGCTAATTGGGCATTAATCAGACACGACAGTCCATTGCTGTAAGATGCTCGGTTCATGTTCATACGATTTTCATTTAGGACACAAACTGAGACAATAAAAAATGTACGAAAATATGTCCATCGAAAAAAGATCATTTTTTTAATGTTTGAACACTATCCCTCCATTGTCTGGCTTATACGCGCGATGATCGAGCCAATTCCTCTGCTGATCTGTGTTCGTGCGATAGTCGTCTAGGGTATGGCACGAGCATTCTTTTTTGATCCGCCCGATTAACACCCATATCGGTAAATTAGAGTACGTGCCACAATGGGATAAACTACAAAAACTGATTTATGCTCCTCCTAATTTCCTCTGAAACACTTGAAAAACCGAACATTAGATACAAAATAAAGCCTGAAGAATATCCAGCGACAAAGATTCAATCGAGATAAAGAAATCAATGCAGCCAGTTGAATTTTGCCAATATCGGAATTCCCTACTGTAATACCCCGAAAATTTTAGACATTTTAACTACATTATATAATGAATATAATGTGATAACTTAATTAAATACTGCGAATTAAGTAAAACAAACTGTACCATTACGTTTGTCTCGAAATTTTGGTCAGGATAGATATTTGGTTTGCGTAAAACGAACAACCTATGAAGAACTTATTAAGCCTTGAAGTTTGTATGCATATGAGAATATATATATATAGAAATATATAAATTAAATAAATAAATATTCAAAAAAAAAAATCAAAATAGCGAATCAGGAGGGGGAGTAACTGAACAACCCCATTTTGGGGGTCGACCGAAGACCCGCTGGGTCGACTAGGGGTCGATCCAGGGTGTTTGGGTGTCAACCCGTAGCCCAATTCGCCCTAGTGCTGATGTGGCATTTGAATTCTGAAGGCTGGCAGCTATAAATACATAGTCATTTCTCTTGTTTTCTTCATTGAGAATCCATGGAGGCCAAACTCTAGCAGCATCTAAACTCAACCAGATCCATTATATTCTACAACTATCAACTAAAGAAAATCTATTGGAAATTCAAGATCCAATCTTTTCTAGTTCTATCTTCTAATCCAAACTTTGTGATTTCTTAGTTACTTTTAGAATTAAATATTTAAAAGTAAACTTGATAGGATTATAGTTTGGATTTGTTCATGTGCCTATATTATATTGGATCCATTGTAAATTATGAACATATGACATTTTGGATTGGTTATAACTTGGATCTAAATTTCTATGATGTAGATCTTAATCCATATTTGTGATAGATCTACTTTTATCTATTAGATCTGAATTATGTGGACATTCTATGATGTAGATCTTATCCCTATTTGTGATAGATCTACTTTATCTATTAGATCTAAATTATGTGGAAATTCTATGATGTAGATCTTATCCCTATTTGTGTTAGATTTACTTTTATCTATTAGATCTGAATTACGTGGACATTCTATGATGTAGATCTTATCCCTATTTATGTTAGATCTACTTTTACCTATTAGATCTGAATTCTATAGACATTCTATAATGCAGATATTATCCCTATTTGTGTTAGATCTACTTTTATCTATTAGATCTGAATTATGTGGACACTATATGATGTAGATCTTAATCCTTATTTGTTAGATCTACTTTTACCTATTAGATCTGTATTATGTGGACACCTAAATTATTAATCATATCTAGTTATTATTTGGATCCCCTTGTGCTTCTCATATTATATCTGAACTTGTTGGACATCTAAATTAAATTTAGATCTTGTCATTTTCATCTTATCACCTTTGCTATGTTACAACTAGTTAACTGGCACAAGTTCATTAGATCTATGCTTATATGTTCACCATGTTAGTATATGTTTATGCTAGTTATGTTAGAATAATTCACCTTTGTCATATTTCCATTACCTTCCCTTTTTATCGTTTATGATTAGGCTATCAATTAGCCTATACATGCTGTAAATTATGTGAACACGCTAGTTACGGAATGGGGAGGGAAAAAGGTTAATATTGACATAATTAGAATACAAACATGAGTTGGACATAAAATTCAAAAGTGGGAAGTGGGGACATAGTCACCTATTAAGACATAGGTAAGAATTGGATAAAAATGGAATGTTTAATAATTACAATTAGAAATTGTAATTGCACTTACGGCATGAGGTTAGGTTGCATTAGTGGTGGAAGTCTGCTCGGACCCGACCGGCTTATCCAACAACCACTAATGTTGAACCTAATGTGAGAGGTCTAAGTGCGCAAATACAAATCGGGCTAAGACACGAGATTAGGCCCAACTTGTGGAATAAGACTGCCCGGACTCGACTGACATATCCAGCATCCACAAGTTATAGGCTTAATGTGGGAGGTCTAGCCCATTATAAACCATAAGTGGACATGGTAATGAATTGGACTACTTAACTGAATCTAATCCATAGGGATTGCATGGTTATAAACTAAAGTTATGGTTAAGTAAGAACTGGTTGAACAGTGGGCGGGTTAAGTTAAGTACATATGGGATGGATGGGTAATATTTACATATAGGTCCACAAATTAACCCGATAAGGTTATGTAATTAAAGATACCTAGTGGTGTACATAACCGTTGAAAATAATAATGTTATGTAATTAAAGACACCTGTTAGGGTAAGCATGGTAGAAATAATATGGCTATGTAATTAAAGACACCTAGTGATATACATAGTCAATGAAAACCTAGTGGGGGATGCAAGACAAGGGGGAGAGCTTGTATCATCTTGTGTAGGACCCATTTTAATTAGTAACCCTTATATAGGTATCAAACGGGTACTCCGAACTAGGTCGGAGTGGGGCATGCTTACTGAACTAATTGTAAGAGATCTAAACGTGGAGGACGGTGTCATGACGGCACGTTACATCGGGGGTCATGTGCGTGCAAGACTTCGCCTGCTCGGGAAAATAAGACGCTATGACATCAGTAGATATGGTCGTGCACATCCGAAAAGTGAAGGTTTGCCACTTTAGGGAGTGATACACCCTATTGTGGGGCGAACACAGGGTATCTACGGAGTAGGGAGCCAATCAATTAGGGTAGTAGTTAGGGTGCATCTAGAATCTGGTAAGTTTTAGAAGTCCATTATTGGGGCTGCCTGTGGATTGTATGAGGTTAAAACCTCTCACTAGAAGTACGCCTAAGCCTACCATTTCATACATGTTGGGGATCATCTCGTTCTGGTTAGACTAGTATTAGTGCAGAGTAATCATTAGAAGCATATTCACCATATCCTGTTTAACTTGTCATACCTGCATTTTATGTAATAATCTCTCCTATCCACTTTATATGCCTGTTATGCTACTTTTACTTATTTACTTGCTAAAAGTAACTGGACTCGCCAGACTTTATGTGTGAACCTTTTTGTTTCTCCTTCCTTCTTCCGTTTTCCCCCTAGGTTCTCAGGGAGGAAACACTCAGGCTTGACCGTGATTTTGCTTACTTTTGCTAGAGCTGCTGATATGTGTGGCTCAAGCTCCTATCCTTGTTGCTATGGCTATATTCTATTTTTGGGGAATTTTACTTCTTTTATGTACTCTGATATTTTTGAAGTACAAGACAGTAAATTTTATGTTGTAATTGGCTTTTATGTTTCAGACATGTGATGTTTTGGACCATGGTATCTTATGATAAATAAAAAAATTATTCCGTTATTATTCTATATATCTGTCTTGTAATATTATGTGCTTGTTTACCTATAGCGCTTCACGAAACTTAATGCATTCCCTTTGTGAGTGACATTAACGGACGTGGGGTGTCACACTTGGTATTAGAGCTGAAGGATACCAGATTAGATAAAAGTTTTTGAAAAATATTTTTGCAAAATGGGTTTTAAAAGAAAGCATTTTCAAAAAGAAAAGTCTGTTTTGAAAACATTCCCCAAAAAGCCATATGTAATATCTTTAGAACCTTTGTCTGAATCTCTTCCTTTTTATTTTCAGCATGTCTGGGGAGACAAACATTCCAGAGGGCGTTACGATAACCGGATGGTTCCGTAGGTATCTGGAGGCCACGGCGCCTGCCGAAGGCCAAGGAAACGTTCCTCTCCCAGCTGCCCCTATTGTTCCTCCTCCTCCTCCAAGAGCAGATAATTTCGCCAAGATCTGCAAATACTTTCGTGCTATGGGAGGGAAGCCATTCCATGGGAACGAGACATTCGTGGAAGTGCAGAATTAGCTCAAGAAGATCGAGGACTTGTTCGTAATCTTTGAAGTAGGGGATAGAAGGAAGATCTAGTTAACTGCTTGGTTACTGAAAGACGAAGCCTCATTCTGGTGGGAAGTTACCCAAGCTGGACGTCCGGTGGAAACTTTGGATGATTTTAGACAAAGATTCGAAATGAAATTTCTTTCCCAAGCCGAGAGAAGCATACAAATGGACAGGTTCATAGCACTCAAACAAGAGAACTTGACGGTGAAAGAGTATGTGAACAAATTTAACCAGCTAGCAAGGTTCAGGTTAGAATTGGTGGATACACCGCATAAGAAGGCTTTGCGGTTTGCTAAAGGGCTAAATGAACCCCTTCATGGGTTAGCCATGTCCCATATCCCAATGGGAACCACTTTTTAAAAGCTTGTTAATATGGCCTTACTGCATGAGGAATACAAGGGAGAAAATAAGGAAGGAAAGGCTGAGGAAGCAACGCAAAATGAGAAGGTGTGGCCTAAGAAGGGACAATAGCAGTAACAACAACAACAGTAGAAGAAAGGCGAAAAGAATGACAAGGTTAAGGATAAGAGGAAGTGCTATAGCTGTGGGTAAGAGGGTCACTTAGCCAAGAACTGCAGGAAAAGGAAGAATGCTTACTTCGCTTGTGGAGTGGTCGGGCACCTTATTAAGGATTCCCAGAAGAAACAGGGACAAGGTGAAAGGGAAGGAACTTCTGGAGGGAAGGTGCATGCTCTCGCGATCAGTGCTCCTGATAGAGGTAGATTTTTTTTTGTGGAAGGTTTAATTTCTCTTTCAAATCATCCTATTAGAACACTTTTTGATTCTGGCGCTTCACATTTATTTATATCTAGTTCTGTAGTTGAATCTCTGCACTTAATTACTAGTATGGTAGTGGATCCCGTAGTTGTATCAAACCCCATTGGTGGTTCGGCTCATTTATCTATGATTTGTAGGGGTTTGAGAATATTGTGTTAGGCGTCGAGTTTGAATGCGACACATATGTGCTTGGGTTTATGGGCTATGGTTTGATTATAGGGATGGATAGGCTAGCTATGTATGGTGCCATTCTGGATTGTTAAAGGAGGGTCTTTAGGCTTCTGGCTTGTCATGAGAGGACCCTCGAAATTTATTGTGACCCACAAGGGTCTGTCATGCTTAGTTCCCTAGAGTCTCTTGAGGCGTCTATCGATGATCTGTGATTGGTACCAGTAGTCCGTGAGTATCCTGATGTCTTTGATGAGGTTCGGGGTTTACCCCCAAGGCGTGAGATTGATTTCTGTATATACCTGGTGGATAATGTGAAACCAGTTGCATTACCTGTGCGCTATATGGCTCCTAAAAGAAAAGAGGGAACTTGATAAGCAAGTGGGGGAGCTACTTGAGAAGAGTTTTTATAGGTGAATCATATCAGGATGGGAAACCTATTGAAGACAGTCCTTGAGAAAGCCCATCATTCTAAGATGACTATTCATCCAAGCAGCGATAAAATGTATAGAGTTCAAGGTAGTGGAGCCAAACTTGCGAAAGGAAGTAAAAGTAGAGAAGGAAGCAATGATTGGATAAGTTCCGACTTGCATACCAGGATCAGAGGTTAAGAAACTGCGCAACAGAGAGGTTAGGTCAATAAAAGTGCAATAGGGAGAAGACAACGAGGATGCGACTTGGGAGACTGAAGACAAAGATCACGCTTCATACCCTTTCCTTTTTGGGACTATGTTCTTAACTTCTTTTTCCAAAGCTTTTATTCACACTTGCTTCTATCATCTGAGTATATCCTATCGATCGAATCTTCGACCTTTAGGTAGGAAATCCCATATTGTAAACATGTGTTTGAGACATGTTATGTTTGATGAATGCAAGTGGTTGCTCGTAGATGCATATACACACACATTAGGCACTAGATCGGCTGAATCACTCTCATACTGCATATGGATATGTGTGCATTTTTCTTTGAAAACGGATGTATCATCAAATGGATGTTGCATTTGGACGAATGATTGTGCACACATATAGAACTTACATGTTATAATATGATTATTTGCATACATGTTGGATTCATGGCACTAACATACATTGCATTAAGGGGGTCGACTGAATCAGTAGACCGCCTGATCTTTGCATTAGTATTAGGACATATACACACACCTTTGCATATGTTCATATAAGCATTAGAAATCTTTTAAGGATAGTGGATGCCAGTGATCAGTGGATGAGTAGATGGATATGGATGGTAGGATATACATTCTTCTTAACTCGGAGAATTCGGGGACGAAATCCTTTGAGTAGGGGAGAATGTAACACCCCGAAAATTTTAGACATTTTAACTACATTATATAATGAATATAATATGATAACTTAATTAAATACTACAAATTAAGTAAAATGGACTGTACAGTTACGTTCATCTCGAAATTTTGGTCAGGATAGATATTTGGTTTGCGTAAAACGGGCAACGTATGAAGAACTTATTAAGCCTTGAAGTTTGTATGCAT
Organism: Allium sativum; assembly: GCA_030737875.1. Lineage (NCBI taxonomy): Eukaryota > Viridiplantae > Streptophyta > Magnoliopsida > Asparagales > Amaryllidaceae > Allium > Allium sativum. Next base: position 1,024,442,116 of record CM060912.1, read on the forward strand.
ATGAGAATATACATATATATAGATATATAAAAATTAAATAAATAAATATTCAAAAAAAAAATCAAAACAACGAACCGGGAAGGGGAATAGCCGAACCGCCCCATTTTGGGGGTCGACCCGAGGGTTGATCCAGGGTGTTTAGGTGTCAACCCGTGGCCTGATTCGCCCTAGGGTTGATGTGGCATCTTAATTCTGGAGGCTGGCTGCTATAAATACATGGTCATTTCTTTTTTTCTTCATTGAGAATCCATGGAGGAAAAACTATGTCGGCATCTGAACTGAACAGGATCCTTTATCTTCTACAACTATCAACTAAAGTAAATCTATTGGAAATTTAAGATCCAATCTTTTCTAGTTCTATCTTCTAATCCAAACTTTGTGAGTTCTTAGTTACTTTTAGAATTAAATATTTAAAAGAAAACTTGATAGGATTATATTTTGGATTTGTTCATGTGCCTATATTATATTGGATCTATTGTAAATTATGAACACATGACATTTTGGATTGGTTATAACTTGGATCTAAATTTCTATGATGTAGATCGTAATCCCTATTTGTGATAAATCTACTTTTATTTATTATATCTGAATTATGTGGACATTCTATGATGTAGATCTTATCCCTATTTGCGATAGATCTACTTTTATCTATTAGATCTAAATTATATGGACATTCTATGATGTAGATCTTATCCCTATTTGTGTTAGATCTACTTTTATCTATTAGATCTGAATTATTTGGACATTCTATGATGTAGATCTTATCCCTATTTGTGTTAGATCTACTTTTACCTATTAGATCTTAATTATGTGGACATTCTATGATGTAGATCTTATCCCTATTTGTGTTAGATCTACTTTTATCTATTAGATCTGAATTAAGTGGGCATTCTATGATGTAGATCTTAATCCCTGTTTGTTAGATCTACTTTTACCCATTATATCTATATTATGTGGACACCTAAATTATTAATTTGATCTAGTTATTATTTAGATCCCCTTGTTCTTCTCATATTAGATCTGAACCTATTGGACATCTAAATTAAATTTAGATCTTGTCTTGTTCATCTTATCACCTTTGCTATGTTACAACTAGTTAACTGCCACAAGTTCATTAGATCTATGCTTATATGTTCACCATGTTAGTATATGTTTATGCTAGTTATGTTAGAATAATTCACTGTTATCATATTTCCATTACCTTCTCTTTTTATCGTTTATGATTAGGCTATCATTTAGCTTATACATACCATAAATTATGTGAACGTGCTAGTTAGGGAACGGGGAGGGAAAAAGGTTAATATTGGCATAATTTGAATATAAACATGAGTTGGACACAAAATTCAAAAGGGGGAAGTGGGGACATAATCACCTATTAAGACATGGGTAAGAATTGGATAAAAATGAAATGTTTAATAATTACAATTAGAAATTGTAATTGCACTTATGACACGAGGTTAGGTTGCATTAATCGTGGATGTCTGCCCAGAGCCGACCGACATTCCAGCAGCCACTAATGTTCAACCTAATGTGAGAGGTCTAAGTGCGCAGATACGAATCGGGCTAAGATACGAGGTTAGGCCCAACTTGTGGAATAAGACTGCCCGGACCCGACCGACATATCCATCATCCACAAGTTGTAGGCATAATATGGAAGGTCTAGCCTATTATAAACCATAAATGGACATAGTAATGAATTGGACTACTTAACCTAATCTAATCCATAGGGATTGTATGGTTATAAACTAAAGTTAGGGTTAAGTAAGAACAGGTTGAACAGTGTGGGTGGGTTAAGTTAAGTATATCTGGGATGGGTGGGTAATATTTACATATAGGCCCACAAACTTAACCCGATAAGGTTATGTAATTAAAGACATCTAGTGGTATACATAACCGGTGAAAATAATAAAGTTATGTAATTAAAGACACCTTTTAGGGTAAGCATAACTTGTAGAAATAATAGGGCGATGTAATTAAAGACACTAGTGGTATACATAGTCAATGAAAACCCAGTGGGGGGTACACGACAAGGGCGAGAGCTTGTATCATCTTGTGCGGGACCCATTTCAGTCAATAACCCTTATATTGGTATCAAACAGGTAATCTGAACTAGGTCGGAGTGGGGCACGCTTACTGAATTGATTGTAAGAAATCCAAACGTGGAGGAAGGTGTCATGACGGCGCGTTCCATTGGGGTCATGTGCGTGCATGACTCCACCTGCTCGGGAAAATAAGACGTTGTGACATCAGTAGATATGGTTATACACATCCGAAAAATGAAGGGTTGCTACTTTAGGGAGTGATACACCCTATTGTGGGGCCAGCACATGGTATCTACGGAGTAGGGAGCCGATCGATTAGGGTAGTAGTTATGGTACATCTAGAATCTGGTAAGTTTAGAAGTCCGTTATTGGGGCTGCCTGTGGATTGTATGGAGTTAAAACCTCTCACCAGAAGTACGCCTAAGCCTACCATTTCATACATGTTGGGGATCATCTCGTTCTGGTTATACTAGTATTAGTGCAGAGTAATCATTAGAAGCATATTCACCCTATCCTGTTTACCTTGTCATATCTGCCTTTTATGTAGTAATCTCTCTTATCCACTTTATATGCCTGTCATGCTATTTTTACTTATTTACTTGCTAAAAGTAATTGGACTCGCCAGACTTTATGTCTGACCCTTTTTGTTTCTCCTTCTTTCTTCCGTTCCCCCCCTCAAGTTCTCAGAGAGGGAACACTCATGCTTGACCGTGATTCTTCTTACTTTTGCTAGAGCTGCTGATATGTGTGGCTCAAGCTCCTATCCTCGTTGCTATGGCTATATTCTGTTTTTGGGGAATTTTACTTCTTTTATGTACTCTGATATTTTTGAAGTACAAGACAGTAAATTTTATGTTGTAATGGGCTTTTATGTTTCAGACATGTGATATTTTTGGACCACAGTATCTTATGATAAATAAAAAATTTATTCCGCTGTTATTCTATATATCTATCTTGTAATATTTTGTGTCTGTTTACCTGCTTCACGAAACTTAATGCATTCCCTTTGTGAGTGATATTAACGGATGTAGGGTGTCACACCTAACATTTATTTTCAGAGCTATGTAGCATAACCCAATTTCTTCTTGTTCAAATTTGAAGTTGCAAAGTGCTAGTTTGACAAAAATGAAATGTGGACATTGAATTTGCAGAAGTGTGGAACAAACTAGTAGACATTAGAGGGCTAAACAATTGAAAGATCAAGACTAATACCTGAATATTTAACAAATAAAATCTCAGGACAAAAAGCCTTATCGTTCAAAATTAGATCCATATACATATACATATACATACATATATATATATATATATATTTACACACACACACACACACACACACACACACATATATATATACACACACACACACACACACACACATATATATATATATACACGATTCTTAGGTTTTTTGGGCCTGTGTCATTTGACATGCTTCTGACACCCTAAAAAGGTGAAACCCCTCCCCCATCCATGTTCGAGCCTTTGAGGGAAACAGTGGCATTGACATTCGACGCATCAAACACGTCAGACCTTCATTTATATAATTCCTTCAACCTTCTCCTTATTTCTTACAACAATCTGCTCAAAAATAACATACTTCTATCAATCTGCAACTACAATCAGGTGTTGTAAACAATACCATTTGCACTTTTTTCTCCACACCATATTTTTAAAAAAAGTTTCAATAACAGAATAGCAAGCCGAAAGTCTATGCCTCAGTGGGTGCCCAGTGTTATTAAAATTCTGTTGAAATATTCAACTGAAGAATGTTTTGTTTGTGATAAAAGCAAAAAGGGAGTGCACAAAGCCCTAATGGAAAAGTTCAATCAAACTGTAAAAGACATTCGAGATATTTCTTCAATAGGTGAATCAAAAATTCAAAATAAATATGATAGTCTTAAAAAGGATTGAGTTGAGTGGAAAGGGCATTGTCACTGACACTCCAGTTTTAGTTAAGAAGGGGACTCAGTTGAAATTCGGCAAGGTGTTGCCATATTTATTACTGGAATTCGGTTGGGGTATGCCGTGTTTAGATCTGAAAGTCGGCAAAAAACCATCGAAAATGGTTAATATCGAAAAACGATGGGTATACCAAAATTTTCTTTTTGGACGTGACGCCCCTTAAACAAAACTGGAGCGTCATTAACACCAGTTAGCAGAAAAACTTGTACAACAAAGCTGATTCTGATCGAGATTCAAAACAAACCACTGTAAGTTGCTTGTAATGGTGAGCCGATCATGTAATGCTTTTTTTCCATATATATATATATATATATATATATATATATATATATATATATATATGAAATTTGTTTGTATGTTATTTTTCATTACTTGAAGAAATTTGGATCGGGTGTTCTGAATTATCAAACACACTAAGTGAAAATTTGGAACTAGTATAACAATCGTTCTAAGGGTCGAGCGCAACTAGACAAACATCATATATGCTTGCTCTCCACAACAACCAACGCAACAAAGTACTCTTTCTATACATACCTAATTTGATAGAACCTGCGCTTTTGATGGGTTTTTTAACCCCATTAAATGAAACGCAAACCGAAATTGACATTCCAAACTTGAGTCCACCAGCCAATTCTCCATTATATCAAGCTCTAGTGCAACTAGCTCATGTGCAATAAATTCTTGTGCAAGAAGCTTCATGCATTGTGTCATCTTCGGGTACGCGTAAACCGTCGAGAAGGCGACGTGTAGATGTTGATCATAAGTTATATGACATCATCGATCTAACGCACGATATATAATTGACAAAAACTCGTTCAAGCTTTGACAGCCATAACAAAAACTCCGTTGGTTCCACATGAAATTCTTTAAACCACACACAAATTGATGCGCTTATTCAACAGTTTGCACTAGGAGGAGCTTTTACTTCTGGTGAGTAATGTCAATTTTTATGCAACCAAAACAAATAGAAGGGTTCAGTGCTCTTCCCAAAGAATTAGCAACAAACTTGTCTCAAATGAATACCGAAAATGGACAAGCAAGAAAATATCATTTGATAAGCATGGTAGTGGCAACATATAAGATTTTTAATATAATTGTATTTCTATCATGTTATTTATGCATTTTATCATTATGTTTTTAAGATGGGTAGTTTTGCATATATTTCAATCTTTGTACTGCTATTTTATTTTAGTTACACGCATATCATACAACAAAACAAATAGTAAATTAACTATGAGAGAGTTTGTTTAGACACAACATTTTGATACGACTGGTGATATAATTGATCTCGACCATTGGACCATTCCTTGAATTCCACTCTTCCATATAAGGACAGAAAGATCTAATGATCGAGACTTGTGTCGAATTATATGTTCAAATAGTCACCCTAATTAACTATACAACAATTAAATTAAAAGTTACAAATTAAATGTCTAGCTCAATGCCACTTTCGTTCGCTGCAAATTACGAGCGAGCAATATTCAGTTAAACCAAATTAACCGACTGAGCCAATTCATTTTTATCAGTCCGGTTTTGCAATTAAATTAGTTTAAATTCAGATTGTAAAATAATTTATTTTGGTTATCGGTTAACTCGAATTTTTATTGTAATATCTAATTTTTTTTTATATCATAATATTTTGAAGAACTGGTTTAATGATAAAATATAAAGTTAATTTGTTAAAAGCAGACTAAATTTTATTCTAAACGTAAATTTTATTAAATAGAATCTTTTCAAACATAAATTTACAATTTATCTTGAATGAATTTATCATTTAATTAATAATATATTCTTCTAATTTGGTTAAATTGATAGCGTTTAATTTTGAAATTATTTTGTTTTAATTTGGCTTCGTGGTTTTTAGTGAAAAGTAACCGGCCCAACAAAAGCTGTCCCCTCGCGCAAACGCTGGCTCTACTCGATCAAACTCAAAACCCTGCTCAAGATGCAGTAGAATTAGAGCTCCCGTAGAATTAGTATCGTTTAGTTTTTTCTTATATTTCTTTAAAAATTAAACATCCAAATCAGTTCTCCCGATTCGTTTTCAGAAGTCCCAAATAAATTCAATCAAAATCAATAGTTCTAGACAGAATCTGTAAAACTATGTATGGGCGACGCGCTTCAAGTTTGTTGAGAGAATTATCGTCTGCTGAGAAAGACCAGCTTGTTGCCTTCAATGTAAGTACCACTTCAGTTGTAGGGGTTTCCCAATTTTCAACTTAGCACTAAAATTTGAATTTTGATGCTATTTAATAGTTACCGCTCTGGACGAAGTAAGTTTTATTATTGTTCTGCTAAGGAGATGGAGTTTTATATGAGAATTGGGATTGTCAGATGATTTATTTTTGAAGGGTAGATAAAGGAGACATCATTTATGAAAATTTTCTTTTTCCTTTCTTGTTTCTTCCCCCTTTTTAGTCGATGTACTCAATTTGCTTTCCACTCAAAACTAGTGTGTAACAAATGCCTTGCATATGGTAATGTCGTTAAAAAGTAATATTTATATTTTAATTACTGCTAGAAGTAGAATTTGATTATGTGATAAATTTATCATGACATATTAATTGCAATTTAAAATGAGATGCTCAAATGTAAGGTTGATGGTTTAATCTTCATTAACTACTATCTTTGTAACAATTAATGTTCTAAATGTGAAAACAATTATAAGTTAAAATTATTAATATTGTAGATGTAAATAATTTATGTTATGTGATATATAGTTTTTATATGTACTAGTGAGTAAATGACATTAATTAATATGACTGTTGTGTATACATTCAACTCTCATTTTTCTTAATATTTATAAATGGATTAATGGATATTAAATAATTTAATTTATTTCAATGATCTGAATTAATAGTTAACATAAATAATTAATATAAGAAGTTAAATGTAAAAAGGTTGACCCCCCCCCCCCCCCCCCCCCGTGAAGAGCTTTGTACGTATTTGTATCTAAGAAGAGCATCTTATGACCAGTTTATATACGTGTGAGCTTTTCTCCATTATTTAATTTCCATTTCAACCATATAGGTGAGTCATGCTTACAGCTTTGATAATTGGAAAATAATGTTATGTGGCATTTAAGTGAGTTATAAGTTGGGTATGTTTTGATAACATGTTGAAAGTGAGTATGTTTTTATATTGTAATAATTATCAGTGTAATTTGTATGTTCACATCCTAATGTTGTAAATTACGAATCTATGTTTTAAAGATTGTTTAAAATAAAATTATGTTATATAATCTACGATTTTTTGAGACAAACGAATTAGAAATTTAAAAAATTACTATGTTTATGTTATGTGATTTAAATATCCTGTATCTAAAAAAATGGTTTTATTATTATTTTCACATATATACAAATATTTTATATATTAATATTATCATATTTTTTAGGATTTACTAAATGAATAAGTGAATGTTAGTTAATCAAATGTTTAAATGTTTTAAATTATAAGGTTACACAATTAGTTAGATATATGAACATGAATGTGGATATTAGGAGAGGATTGAAAATTGTTTATAAGTAGTTGTAAAAAATTGAAAATTAGGTGTTTGAAGTTAATAAAAATTATAAAATTAGGCATCGTAATGTATGATAAATTCATTCAGTGAGTAAATTTTAAAATAAATTTGTTAGTATTGTTAACGTATATAATATATGTTGTGTGATTTATATATATTTGTCCTAAATGAACTTTTCTTTACTAGTTTGTTGATGCATATTTTGTATGCATGTTGAAGTTTCCGTTATGTATGATTAATTAGTAAATATTAGTTGATTATGTTTGTCAATTATTTTAAATTTGGGATTGTGTAATTAAGTTAAATGTGTGATCTTTGAAGTGAAATATTGGATGAGAACCAAGAAAAATTTGTAAATAATTATATAAATTTTAAAATGTAGGCATTTAATGTAAAATAGTGTAAGGAGTCTAGTATAATAGTTTCAAAGTGATAAATCATAGAATTTAAAAATAAAATATTTAAATTTAGAGAGAATTAAAAAGAATAATATAGCTCCTAGAATTAATGGGAGAGTTTTAAATTCTTCTACTTTAATAGTAGTTAATATCGACATCAGAAACAATTATATCATATCGTCAAAATAATAAACAAAATATTTATTTAATGATTAAAAGAAACGTTGATTAAAAACGATTCAAACCATATTGCATTTTAATCATGTAAAAATAGTAACTTGGTTTTCAAACCATTGATTTATCTCAATTTTTTTTTTAAATAATAAACTTCAGCCTCAAAAGACAATGAAATACACTCTAATAAGTAATAGGTACACGCAGAAGGCACAGTTACCACATCGTGACACACCTGTCATAATTATGGAGGAAATCAAATCCAAAGCACATACTCAGCTACGGCCATGAATTAGATATAACTCTTCAATCAAGCAGCATGCTATAACGCAAAACCATAATTGTTGTTTCAATTTTTTGAAAAAATATTTTATTTAAATTTGAAAATTTGAAATTGTTTATTAAGAAAGATACTGACATATTTATGTAAATTAAATCCCATAATTAGATTTTATAAACATTAGGGTTTTCTTTATGGAAATTTGGGCTACACCCTTACTTCAAATGTAAAGCAGTCTCGTCTCAAAAAATCCATTATAAATTTCCCCTCTAATTATTTTCAGCAGAGTTTTCCCCTTTTTTTGGAACATAAATATGCAATAAATTGCGACTTCCATCTCTATGGAAAAAGTTGTAAAAAAAAGTCGGACTATTTTTTCTGAAATTTACAGGTTTTTTATACTATTCCTAGGAAAAAAATACATATATTTCCAAAATTATGCAAATATTTGTACAGATTAAACTGTAAAATATTTGCAAAATGCTGGGCTGAAACATCTTCCATCGATTTGATTGTTGTTTCAAACATCTAATTGGAATATATGTGAACTGAAAACATAATTGAAAATATTAATGGTATTACATTTTTTTCCCAAAGTTTTTCATGATTCATATGAGTTTCAAACACTAGGGTGTAATTTATATGGTTTTTTCGAGAGTGGAATTTCGTCTATATTGTAACTTTGAAGGGTTTTGCCAAAAGTTCCATATTTTTATATGGTTATTTATTGAAATTTTAGTAGTCTTAAGTCATTTTGTATTTTTTTTATACGTGTTCTTTATTTTAATTAAATGTTCGTCAATGTTCGTGGAAAATTGACTTTGAGATCTGTTGTGAAAAATGAAGAAGGGTCGATGTTATTAAGGCGCGCCCCTATGGCGCAGGAAGGGTTAGGCGCATCAATAGCGCCATTTTAGAAATTGAGGCGTTCGAGCTATTCAAAACTCCTAGAAAGCAAGCCTTTTGCCATGGCGACGAAGCCCTAAAATGTCAAAAAAGCGTGCCTCAATTATGTTTTGGTTCCTAGGTTGGAAAATGAGTAGTTCAGTTAATTTTAATTTAAAGTTTAGTTGTTGCTTATTTAATTTTAATTTTAAATTTAATTTATTTCAATTTTACTTTAGTTAAATTGAGTCTGAATTTAGGGTTAATTTTAGTTTAAGTTCAGTTGATAGTGATTTAATTTCAGTTATAGTTAATTTTAGTTTGAATTTAAAGTTTAGTTACATTAAAATTTGGATATTAGTGATTAGAAGTTGCATTACATTTCAAGTGTTTTGTTGAACACTTGAACTTGAACATCTTTCCAATTTTTGCCTTTTTATTGTAATTTTTGTGTTTTTGATATTGCAGACTTGAATTTGACATTGTTTGCGACTTCAAATCTAGTAGCTAAAATTTTCTTATTTGCAAAAGGAATATTTATAAGCATGTTTTAATACTAAAATTATTTTTTAGTGTTAATTTATCGTGCTGTTTTATATAGAGTGCACACAAAAAAGCTCAAGGCACAAGCCTAGCTTCTTTTTGGGCCTTATCACCTTAACGACACTGTGAAGCACATGTCGTTAGTTTTACATTTAATTTTTTGAGCCATCAAGAGCTTTAAGTGATCAACGCTTAAGCAATGTTTATATATGACTTGCTTAAGATGGAACAAATTTTGGTAATGTTGGTTTATACAAGAGTAAAATTCAAGGGGTTTATTGCAAAGATACCATTTTGAAAGTGGAATAAAATCCTCTACTTGCACAGAAAAATGATTAACTCTTAAGCGTCTTAAGCAAAACAATCAATCTCTTAGTTCCTACGAGATGGAAAAGATGAGGTTATTCTATGGATTTTCCTTCAGTTTGCCTTATTTCACTCAAATGGTTGAAAGAAGATAGCGCACCAAGCTAGTCTTTTTTCACCTCTCCTAGCTTAGCATTTGATATAACATGTGTTTTGATTTTATTAGTTTGGTATACGTTTGTTGATCGGGTTTCACATTTTATTTAGATTTTTCACTTATACTCAACTGAATCTTTTTTTTTTTCCCTTTCTACTTTATCTTTTTTGTAATATGATATATATGTATTTTGTGTGTGTGTGTGTGTGTGTGTGTGTGTGTGTGTGTGTGTGTTAAATCGTGTCTTTAAAAATCATAAATAACTTTTGTTCTGTGAATTCAAGTTTTTCCCCACCTATTAAAGTTATTCAAAACAATTAACTTATTTGGAAATTAAATTTTTTTATGACTGTTACTATTATCGTTAGTTTGACATTTCACATTTGTGCTTATTATTTACTCGTGTTTTTCTTAGTAAAAAAAAATCAATGCTGTATGCATTCATTTTAATCACAGATTTTCTTAATGCATGGCTTGTGCTGAATTATGTGGTAAGTACGGCTGCATCTTTATTTTAAAGATTAGTATGGAGAACCTTTAAACATTTATTTTGAGTTGTTGCTAGATGACTTGGTTTCAATTCTCCTAGGTGTACCTTAATACCAATATTTTAATGAAAATGTAACCATTTTACATTTTTATAAAATGCAATGCAACTGACTTGTACCATGCAAATATAAGTTGCACAGTGTATGCAACATACAAAATCGAATAATGAGTTATGACGATAACAAATCACGTGAATCGCATAAAAATGCAAACTACATTTTCATCTTGTGCAAACTGTGTTTTCACTAAGTGCAGCCTGCACTTATGCACAGTACTGCACATTGTTAAGTTGTCTTTCACAAAATGCAAGCTCTTTTCTTCGCATGGTGCAAACATATTAGACTAAACAGTAATATATGTTGGATCATTGGATGTAACATGACCAGCTAGCCAGAAAATTGAACCGACTGAACTTCATACGATGTTTCTGTTAATCTTTGTGAAGATGCTTCTCAGTAATTGATATATATATATATATATATATATATGTGTGTGTGTGTGTGTGTGTGTGTGTGTGTGTGTGTGTGTGTGTGCGCGCGCGCGCTACTCTTTGAGAAGATGCTTCTCAGTAATTGATATATATTATATCAATGGCATACAAGCACATCGCGAGTTTAATAATGCTAAAGATAAACCCCTCTGCATGCATGAGTGTCGAGAAGCTAAAAAATGGGGACAAATTCATAGCATCTTGATAATAAAAAGGAAGAAAAAGAAAAGAAAAAAAAACGTAATCAGAAGTTATGGGTAAAAGGAGTTGAGTTTCAACAATTATATGAGATTAAGACAAACTATGTTAAATTTTACAACCATTACTCATGTGGGAAGAAGTACAAAGCAAGGTTTGAAGAGATGATGCAACAAGCACATGATGCAATGAGTGTATAACTTGACTCTGATGTTTTTATGTAGGTTTGAATCCAACTATTCGACTTGTAGAGTTAAGAGTAGAGAAGTAGATGCCAAAATGTCAACATAAGAGGACCAACCAAGAAAAGCTCATTTTGATTATGAAGTGGAATTGTATTGTATACTAGTTAGAGAGGAACAAATATAATCTGTAGAGATTCTTCACTATATCCAATCCTTACAAGAATAGAATGAAGTATGCTTATGGTTTCCACGATCGAAACATGCACCAGTGAGACTTCCTTCTTGGTTTACGATGAAGCCGAGTGATACATATGGTCGATGAAGGAAGTACCTACCGTTGCTATGACTTTTCTTAATTGCATGCTACATCTTGGGAGCCTTATATTGAAACCACTAGAAGCACATATGCAAGAGAACAACGAGAGGAGCAAAGAACAAATTTTCTAGTTGTTGTTAGCGCTTATTGAATTGGGAACACAAGTCTGGTCGAAGCGCACGAAGGAAGAGGATGTGGAATAAAAAGGATTCGTAGGGATGGTGGAGTCTTTGTGTGAACCATATGTGGTAAGAGTCATACGTATTGTTGACGCGTTTTTGGTCAAAGCAGTCACATGTCAAGTTTATATTCAACAACATGCTCGGAGTCGAGCTAAAATATAATTCATTCCTGAAATCGGCATCGTTTCAATTATGCGTGGAAAATGCATGTCAATCACTCCAAAAAGCTTGAGCACACCGCAGCGATCACTTAAAATTGCTCGCGCAACTCAACCTGGCAGATGCAAGGCATGTCAAGCTAGTTCCATGATTTTCGCATCCTCTGAGGATGCGATTTCGTATCCATCTGAGGATGCGATTTCGTATCCCTTTGGGGATGCGACCTCCATCTGCCTCACACCGCAAAGCTCCGCCTCTCATCACTTCGTACCATCAGGATTTTGACTCCCTCCATCATCTCACATCCCCTTGCTTCGAATCCCTCAGCAACTTCGCATCCCGTGTGCCTCACATCCGAAACTTCGACTCCCTCTCCCTGCATCACTCCTTAGTTCTCATCCCTAGGAGACGCGCCTTCCATTCCGACTTCGTATCTCTCGGGATACATATTTCGCATCCCCTTGGGATGCGAAGCCATCGCGTCCCTTGAGATGCAAAATTCGTGTCCCCTTGAAGGGATACAATTTTTTTTCAAGTACTTCAAAGGGATGCAGAATTTCGGAGATTGCTCTTATGAGATGCAAAATTATGTTGTGTGGTCCCCAAATCTCACATAATCCCATCTAATCTACTTCCTATAAATACCCCTACGTCATTCTTCAAAGAGGTTGGATTTTTGATGCTTGGGAGCTCCAAAGCATCGTTAATGGCTGTCATCTTCTTCTCCATGACTATTGGACATAGCTTGGACCTATAAACGTTTTCCTACAACATTTGGACCTTCAATTGGACTATTTGCATGCTTTTGGACATATTTACACACTTTTGGACATTGAAGGTATTTCTTGGACATTGTTGACCAAGTCAACACACTTTTTACTCAATGAAGAAGATGAAGGGCATTTTGGTCAAAGTTTAGAATTAACAAACATTTTGTTGTTCTATTATACAATCTTCTACTCAAAAACCGTCCGAATTTGTATAATATTTGTAATCAACAATTATATGATAAATGATTACGATGAAGTGGACATAGTCGTTAGTGTCGTACCACTATAAAAAGCTGTGTTCTCCCTACATCATTACTTTGGATTTTGATTATCGTTTTTCTATGAAACATACACTTTGGCGTTGACGTGCGCGAATAGCGACAATTCCCCACATCAACACTTTGACGTGCCAGATAGGAGGCACACAACTTCAGTTTCAGTCTCGGTTCTCGACTTCAGTTTTCAGCTTTAGTTTTCGACCTTAGCTCTCGACTCTAGTCCTCGGATTTTGGAATTCAACTCCGACTTTTTTGAAAATGATTTCACTCGCTTCCCACCATGGTTAAAAGGAAGCATCTACCTTGCTCGGAAGGAGCATGTGTGGAGGAGGAACAAGAACTCTCCACGATCAGACACCCATCAAACTTTGTTACTCGCGACGACGTCGACGGAGTCGTCAAGGATTTAACTAAAGATCTTACCTCTCGCTTGGAACAATAGGAAGAACATTTCCATCGACAGGAAGCCACTATGGTCACTCTTCTCGTCCGACTTACGAGGGGTCGTGCCAAGGAAACGTGATCGGAACAAGTGCTAGTATTCTACAAGGATTAGGTCGGGACTTGGGGGTAATTCCTGAAGAACATCCCCGTGTCGACACCAATCCGCAGATAGCTATTAGATCGGCTAGGCTCGGGGGCAATACCCCAATCCCATTAAAAGTTCAGCTTAGGCTGTCGTCAATCAGATCTCGGGATCAGGCATTGGTAATGCCGATTAAGCGCCAGTGCGTGCAACTTTGGATACATGAACTCTCGTGGTTCCGGATGATGGATTTGTGCCCGGCGAGGCACCTCAGATCAGGATCGAGCCAGATGTTTTGCTTGGCGCTTGACCTTTCGCTAGTTTTGGACTTGACGCTAGGGGCACCTGTGTCAATTTACATAACTTGAATCAGTTTCTCAGCATGGGCAGTGAAAGTCAAGTCGCCGATGTCATTCGACGCTACGCCCATGACGGGGAACCCCATGCCAGCTTGGACTGCATTACTCGCAGCCCCTTCACTCAAGATATTAGGAACTCTCAAAATCTACCAGATTTCAAACTGCCGGTGTTAGAAACTTTCGATGGTAGGAAGGATCCTACTGTCCATCTTATGCGCTACATGCGCCATATGGAAGTACACTCAGCTTCAGACAGGGTTATGACCAAGTGCTTCCCTCTTTACCTCATAGACATTGTTGCTTTATGGTTCTGACAGTTGGAACCAGAATCTATTAACAGCTGGAACGTTTTGGTTGGAAAATTTATCGAACAATTCTGAGTGCACATAGCCCAACCAAGAAATGTCATGATTTTGACATCAGTTAGGCAGAGGATAGGCGAGACTTTGCGTAAATTTCTTAAATGATTCAACGCGGCGATAGCCTCTGTCGATAGGCCGAATCCGTCCATGGTCCTAATGGCCGCCGTCTCGGCATTCTTGACAAGGCAGACTTCAAAGTCTCATTGCGACGAGACCCGCCGAGAGAACTCGTTGAATTCTACTTCGAAGCCGAAAGGTTTCTCAAGAAGGACTCCCGTGACGATAAACCCGTTCACCAAATCAACTCTACAACGAGAACAAGGCCGTCTACGCTCGACAAAGGGAAGGCTAAATCTTGGAACAATCAGAACTCACGACCTCGCTTCGAGCCAAAGTTCGCAGCTTATACTTAACTCACTCATGGCCTGTAAAGGATTTATCTCGACGTACACGAAACTGCATCTTTCCAGAAACCCCCCAAAAGGGACCAGACTCTAAGGCAGCAAGCTCTGACAAGTACTGCCTTTCCCATGAGCTGCCAGGTCATGATACCGACCATTGTAGACAGTTTCGCGACCTCATTGAAGCCCGCGTTAGGCTACAACAGGACGTCCTGAATCCAACAACAACAGCTGCACTACCTGCTCTACCCCTTACAACGTCTCAAGGCAGGAGCATGCCTGGACGCCCCCCGGGCATTATCATCAATTGATCCCGCTCAACGGATCTTTTTGGCTCTCCGGACTTCGGTCCGTTTCTTAATTTTGTTCTTGTTGGCGACTTCTCGCCCTTTTTGTTTTCCATGTATGTAATCAAACCGACAACGTCGGCCCACATGTACGAAACCGACTTGTGGTCTCCAGCCGTGATCGGGGTTGAACTAACGACGGCCCGTTAAGCACATATGTTCCTTATTGTCGCCCACTTAGCACGTGAATCTTAACCTAGCCCTTCGAATACATAACATGACAACTTGGTCCGCCAAGTACAGAATTGTCTTTTGTAGGTACATGCTTGCTTCGTCAAGACTCGGCAACTCATGTCCTCCTATTTCCTGGATCCCAAACATCCCGGACTCGGCAATCCATTTTAATACGATCTCGACGATCGTCGAAGTTCCATTCTAAATACGATATCATTGATCGTCGTGTAATTTATTATGACCCCAGTAGTCGTTGACTTTCCATCCAAATAGGATCTCAGTGATCATCATATTTCTATTATATTACGATCTCAGTGATCGTCAGATTTCTATTCTAAATACGATCTCAGTGATCGTCGAGTTCCTAATCTTATTACAACCTCGACGGTCGTCGAGTTTCTATTCTGCTGGCTTCTCTCAAAATTCAGTTCGTAGATTTACAGATTTTCAGACTACTTACAAAACACATCTTCCTTCAATCAAGAAAGACATGTTTTGGGGAAGTGTTGACGCACTTTTTGGTCAAAGCAGTCACACGTTAAGTTTACGCTCAACGACACGCTTGGAGCCGAGCCAAAATATAATTCATTTTTGAAATCGGCATCGTTTCAATTACGCGTGAAAAATGCATGTCAATTACTCCAAAAAGCTTGTGTTTACCGCGCCGATCACTTAAAACTGCTCGCGCAACTCAACCTGGCAAAGGCAAGACATGGCAAGCTAGTTCCATGATTTTCGCATCCCCAGAGATACGAAATTGTATCCCTTTGGGGATGCGATCTCCATCTGCCTCACACCGCAAAGCTCCGCCTCCCATCATTTCGTACCATTAGGATTTCGACTCCCTCCATCGTCTAGTATCCCCTGCTTCGAATCCCTCGGCAACTTCGTATCCTGTATGCCTCGCACCTGAAACTTCAACTCTCTTTCCCCGCATCACTCAGTTCGCATCCCTAGGAGACGTGCCTCCCATTCCGGCTTCGTATCCTAGGGATACGTATTTCGCATCCCCTAGGGATGCGAAATTCGTGTCCCCCTAAAGGGGTACGAAATTTTCCTTAGTACTTCAAAGGGATGCGAAAATTCGGTGATTGCTCTTCTGGGATGCGAAATTCTACTGTGTGGAATCTCATCTACTCCCACCTAATTCAGTTCCTATAAATACCCTCTACCTCATTCTTCAAAAGGGTTGGATTTTTGACACTCTAGAGCTCCAAAGCATCATTAATGGTTGTCTTCTTCTTTTGCATAACTGTTGGGCATAACTTGAACCTCTAAACGTTGCACAAACGTTTCCCTACAACATTTAGACATTCAATTGGACTATTTGCATGCTTTTGGACATATTTACACACTTTTGGACATTAAAGCTATTTCTTGAACATTGCTGACCAAGTCAACACGCTTTTCACTCAATAAAGAAGATGAATGACATTTTGGTCGAAGTTTAGAATTAACAAATATTTTATTGTTCTATCGTACAACCTTGTACCTAGAAAGCTTCCGAACTTGTGCAACATTTGTAATCAACTATATGATGAATGATTACTTTGAAGTGGACGTAGGCGTTAGTGTCAAACCACTGTAAAAAGCTGTGTGTTCTTCCTGCATCATATTACTTTGGATTTTGATTATCGTTTTTCTATGAAACATACACTCGGGCGTTGACGTGCGCGAATAGCGACAATTCCCTGCATCAACATGTACTAATGAGGGGCAAGGTTTGCTTATATATGGTTGGGTCTACCTACCTTATTTGTTCCATGATCTACCGACCTGCTGGAGTATCCACTCTAATTGATTAACTTAGTTTTTTTTTAATGAAAACATTCTATTGTGTTTGATCTAGTGGTATTTTATGGGGTTTCCATCTCTTGTAGCAGGGTTCGATTCAAAACCATTGTAGTTCCATTTTAGATCGTTGTGGGTAGCCTACATAGGTAATAGGATATGAGGGATGTGCCATTTGGATTGTGACCAAACCTTCTAATAAGCATAGGTCAGGCTTAGAGTTGGGTAACGCCTCATTACTTCATAAAAGCTTGAGACCATGACATGTTACATAAAAGTGTTGTTTTCTTTTATGTTAATTGCTCATCTGGAAAAGCGTCCTGCTATGTAGTGTTTTCTCACAGGATAAGCACACCGTTGACCTGTTGGCCGTGTGAATGAAAAATCTATTTCGAACAATTGTCCTTTCGATAGAAAGTGCAAAAACACAATGGAATCATTGGAATCACTTTTTGGTGTGCTTTTTGCCTCCATAAGATGTGAAGGTCAACAACGTTCTGACTCTTCTATTTGTAGCATTAGCATAATGGATGATTGCCTAATCATTTCTTGAGAAAACCAACGAGGGTTGTATTGGCAAGATCCAGTAGTGAACAACTCAAAGTTTGGGGACCTTAAGTACCATACCATACCATACCCTTGAAATCGGTTTTTGCACTAAGCGATGACCACCTTGTTCCTTTTTCCCATTAAGACTGTTTTTAATGGTAAAGCTGGTATTTTATTCAAGTAGAACGCTCATTTTGATGTCTTAGGGTTTTGAAACCATGACCTTGGACATGAATCTAGATGTTATGCCACTGATCGGTTGAGCTTGTAGTATTCGACCCATTAAGACCACTTCTTAGCTTTGTTCTATTGGTCCAAGGTGAGATTTAAGTGGTTCAATACCTTATTTAGCAAAAGGGAACAAAATTCACGTTTGGTTTCTAGGTTTGTGGAGGTTTTCCTCATTTTAGGCATGTGTTTTGAAGAATTTTGGCACAACCTGATTTTGGCAACAACATAGAAGAAATTGTTCATCTACTTGTTGTGCTCGTCTACTGAGCAACAAGTTCGACATTTGCTTGAAAAACAATGATCAAGCCTTTACGTGTAGAAGGTTGAGAGCGAGCCCATTTGGATATATGAACCAAGCCAAAACTGGATTTACATGAACATTCATATAATGAAAAATCACTTTCATTTGATTGACCTTTTCATTTGGAGCGTCTTGTTTCTTTTTGTTTGATTTTCCAAAAAATTACATGTAAAGCCTTACCTATTAGGATCTCAACCCCAAACCTCTTTTGGCTCATTATGTGTGGGCATTTGATGCATATTAGAGTTCACATACTCCATTGACAACATTTCTTTATATACCATCCAAAATTGTGTTTTTTTGCACATGTGTAATGCTTTTCTATTGTTGGTTTATATAGATTTACAATACAACATTTTTTTTCTACAACATTGCTTATTTGATCCTAACAACGTGGGTCGTCTTGGCACAATCGAAGTTAAAAGACCTGTAGCCCACTGTTCGATCGGACGTGTAGATGTAGGTTACAATTTTTATTGATTTCGGTATGTGGAACCATAGAAGAAAGTTGGTATATTTATTAATTCATCAACGACATATGCATTCACCATGGTTCTTGCATCACGACAAACTTGTGTCACATGTATAGAGGATTTAAGCATTCTAGCCGAATTGAAATTTTTATATAACAAAAACGATTCTTTATCAAAGTAGAACACTCATTTTGATGTGGTAGAGGCTAGATCACATGATCTTTCTGTCCAAAGCATCATACCTTAAACCACTTGAGCTAAAGGTCCTTGGTAAAATGAATTTTATTTTGGTTATGATCTTCTTTATTACTGTGATCTCATGCATATGAATATCCCTTGTAGCCGACTTCTATTTTCTTTGCAGCTTTTGATCGTGGGGTAAAACTTCCTAGCAGATGAGAGAGTAGTGAATGGCATAATAGGTTGTTGGGCGATTGGAAGGCTGCCATGAGCATGGTTAGGGGACTAGAGGCATATTTTCATTTGGACACAAAACTTATCGAATTAGTTGCGACCAAGATGGGAATGCAAGCCATGACAGATGGTCAAATTTGATGCATGAACCTTCTCCGTATTCTTGAATGAGTCCAAAATCACTAGACGAGATGCATTTAGGTTTATTGAATTAGAGTTGGCTTCTAATAAGACTCACTGTTATTGTGTGCGATCGTGCTCTAATGTGTTGTGTGTTTGTTGGTTGGGTATGCCCTTAATTCATTTAGAAAGATGAAGGTGAATAGAAGTAACTAATTCCTAATTTCGCATATCATTAGGGATGGAAAGCAAGTCAATATCTTGATGCGATATTATCCCTTTCCATTTCCATTTAAAAAGAAGTTAAGTCCATTCGTGTCGTCCAATGAAAAAATAAAAGGAGACCAAAGCACTAATGGTGTGCGAAGCGTTTGAGAATAGGGAGGAAATAGGCTGAATTAGGCGAGCTTCTACTACACAGCCTCCGTTTTGGGGTTGTTTCCCTAAGTATACCTCCCATTGCACCCAATTGTCGCCTCTTTCGAGAGAAGTTAGATTCCTGTTTGTTGCATTTGGTCAAAAATTTCCACGGGTTGGATTGGCCCTCCTGGTTGTAGGATGAAATTCTTTCAATCAGAAGAAGTTCTTGGAAGTCTTGTCCTTTGTCCCTTGTTACTTATCAAAATGACACTGTACCTTTTATAGAATTTGCCCACTAGACACATATCACTCGCTCAATCCTTTGTTTCTGGAAGTTCAGTACAATGTTTTCATGTCACATGAGTCATGTTTGCCAAAAAAAGAACAATTTTTTTAAATGGGCTAGTTTTTGAAACAATTTCTCGTTTGACGCTAGTTTACATATTTATTACTAAATATGGCTGGTTTCTATCCAATCAGCTGTTAAATCAATGGTTTTGTAATTGTCTCATCTGGTCGCAACTCATAGTTGCACTCCGTTTTTTTTTTTCATTGTGACTATGCCACAAATTTTTGTACTAAAAAAATTACAACTTAGAAGTGGCGATAATTGCGCTGCCACATGAGTTATGTTTATTTATTTATTTATTTATTTTTTACTATTAGAGGAAACAAGTGCAAAAGAATTTCAGTTATGGTAATGCTGACTTGATACAAATTAACCCTATTTGTTAGTAAGTTTTCAAACTAGCCTTAAACGCTAAATTGTTTCAAAAAATAGCATATTTCAAAAATACGAAAATATCCTGGAGGACAAAATGAACGAAAAATTGTTCCAGAAGGACAAGGAGGTAAAATTTTGTCTACAAGGACAAATTTTAGTGTAAAGGAAGAAATTATAGTGGGTCCCTAAATTCCTTCATTTACACTAAAATTTGTCCTTATAGATAAAATTTTACCCCTTTTGTCCTTATAAAACAAATTTTTTGTTCATTTTGTCCTTGTGGCTAAAACCCCTTTCAAAAAGTGGAAAATAGGTTGAAGGACAAACTTAGCAAACATTGTGGTGAAAAGTATGGGAAGTTTGAAAATAGTGAGAATGACACATTTTAGTGTAAAACAGGAAAGGATAGTGGACTCCCTGAATTTCACTTTTACACTAAAATGTGTCTTTCCTGATTTTCAAACTTTCCATACTTTTCACCAAAATTTTTGCTAAGTTTGTCCTTTAAAAGTAAATCCTCTTTATTTATGTAACTTATGTTAAAGTTACATGTATTTTGCCTTTGATACAATGTATATTGACCAGTAAGCAACTTTTCACCAAGAGCAACTGAAACTCTACGTATGTTAAAACAACTTCTTCTTCTTCTTCTTCTTTTTTTAAAAAACAATATTTATATCATGTATATCGGGAAATGAAGATAGCTAAAAGGCTTTCTATGAGTTCCAGTCCACTATATATATACCTCATTTATTTGTTGTGTTGTCTCATCTTTGGTTTTCAATCTGAAAGAATGTCTCTAGAGTATGTGTTTATGATTCTCATCAGTATAGCCGTTTATTCTGAAGATGTCCGCCAGGAATTCTCCACATTCTTTGCCTTCAAAACCTATTCTTCATAGGGAAATGTGCAAGGGAAGGAAACTTCAATTTTTCCACCTTGCATAATTGTCTCGCTATGGTACATGCTCCCCCACTGAACACCACAAACCACTCCTGCACAAGAGAAAACACCATCCATACAATGCAAACTTCCCATGCATAATGCAAGCTGTCCATGCCCAATGCAAGATACTTTTTGCGTAGTGCTAGTTGTCCATGCACAATGCAAGCTGCTCTTTACATGGTGCAATCAACCTTGCTCAATATTGGGCCATGGAAAGGAAAATTGCAAATCTGCACTATAAAATGTTAGGACACAAACAAGTCTTTTATATATGACATGCACAAATAAAAAATATATTATCTATGTTAAGTACAAAGCTGTGATAACTTTTTTACTAGCAATTCTTTTGTGGCATTGAATTTATTGATCTTCTCCATAACAATAAATTTTGTTGATCTTGTAGACTGATACTTTTGATCAAGTCATTAAGGAATGCAGTGAACACAACTTGCAACTTCAGTCCTTAATGAGGTATTTCTTGCTACTCCTAAATGCATTTTCATATCGGTATGCCACACTAATGTTTATGTTCTGTAATGGTCCTACGTTGTGTTCTAGCATCGAGTGTACATCCGCAACACTACTTTAAATTTGATGCACTTATAACATTATTTTCTACTTTATAATGTCCTTGCTTTTTCGTTATACAGTAAAATTGCTGCGGCGAATTTGGACATCCAAACAACTAGAAATGAGGATCATTTTGGTGCTACCATACATTACCTATCTATTACTCGAAATAAACGTTGTCTCATGGCTTACTTGTACAACAGAGCAGAAATGATTCAAAGCTTGAGATGGAAAATTGGCCCTGTTCTTCCCCAGGAAATTCATGAGAAGTTGAGTTATTCAGAGCAAGAGTATTTCAAAAAACACTCAGCAGCCATAGAGTCCTATATGTCCGAACTTGATCTTGATCTTACTGTGGTAATGCTCTATTTCTTTCCTATATTTTGGTGTGATTAAGTGCAATATATTGCTATCATTTCACTGTAAACTTTATAATACACCCTTATCAAATCATATTTTTTCGATATCATTTCTCCAATAATGTTATATGCGGGAAAACTTTTGTAATCAGGGGCATATTATTAAAAAACTTGTGTAGGACATGATTCCTCCCAAGGATCCTTATATCCGAGTAAAGGTGCTGGACGACATTGGTGAAGTTTGCCTTGGTGATCAATCAATATCACTGACTTGCCAATCTGTTCATTTTCTTAGACGTACAGATGCTGAACCGTTTATTTCACAGGTTTCTACAACTGATTTCCTTGTTTATTTTTGGCTCTGCATTGCATTACTGAACTCTTCTGTTTCCACTGAATTTCAGGGTCTCATGGAAGAGTTTATAGAGTGACCTTGTGAAAGTCTCTATGGAGGAATATTACAATCCAATTGCCTAGTTATGTTAACAAGCAGATCAAAATTTTACTGTAACACCTTAAGATATGTTATTAATCAGATGAACTCCTTGTTTCGCTTGAGTTTATCTGTTCGGTTTTTTAGGCCTGGTCGAGCTGTCCTTACCAAAAATGGATTAGTGTGGAGGATTGCATGTTTGGGAAATTTATTTGAGGTTATTAGTCCGATTTTTAGTCATTGCTGATGTTGGTTGGAAAAATGATTTAACAATTCTAGTAAATTTTGTAACCTCTAATGGAGTAGACTTGTGATGTTGCTCAACTCACACCATGCAACAACCATGTACGGTTCCTCACGTTTATTATTCCCATTACGGTATTGAAATTCTGTAACATAAGTTGTGTTAATTAGTACTTTTTGCTGGTTTACTAAATGTAATGTGTACTCTGACTTGCCAAAGTTTGAAGTAGTGGACAGTTTATAAATTGCAACTTATAGAACTTACGACTTCTGTCCCTTTTTTCCCTGCTAGTGTAAATGCTGTGATATGATTAAGATCTATGATATTTTGATAAGTGCACTTTTGGAAGTGTTGTGAAATTTGAATTCAGATTAACATACACCGCGGAAGATGAACCGTTGAAGGATTTATAAAAACAATCCAACGATAATATCTCAATCATCAAAACAGCCAATAACCAATTCAAAATCATCTGTTTTAATCACAAGTAATCAGTAATTACCAATAAATAAAAAATAAAAAAAAACATATTGAAATTATTGTTACAATGACCGCCTACAACCCTACATTAAAAAGAGGAATAATGTGTTGAATGGTGTGCCAGACAACTAATCAATCATGATAGATTCTGGCTATCACCGTCAATCCTGTTTCAAAATCATCGTTAATCGTATGATGACCAACCTTACCATATGTCAAGGACTAATGGTAACCTCAGTTCTAGCATAAACTCCATACGCCTTTCAATGATACGTATGTTTGTCCAATCTTGACAAGTAGGTCTTTCAACGATACGTAGAGTACTCGACCTACAACCGGTATTTTAGACGTCTCTATTGTACCCCTGCTTCGAGCCTGCTAGAACTTACCATAACGTTAATCTATCGGTTTCACATCTCTAGTCATCCAACCCGATGATTTTTCTTAACTCAAGCAACCTTCTCAAACAACTATTATCCACCAACTCACAACCTTTGAGATGTCACCTCATTCGCTGTTCTACACCGATCAACGAACACCATTCAACATTAGTCTTTTAGATAATAGGTATAATAGTAATATTTATAGGAGTAGCATAATTATCTTTTTGGTAATCAGTGGGTGCTCTTGAAGAACTTTAAGGAGGCCATTTAAAATATCAAAGTGTTGATAGGATGACCATTGACAAATTTCTACTCGAACCAAATTTGTGGTTAGACTTTAGAAAAATTCTAATTTGATTAGGAAGACTATAGAGGATAATGAGTCAATAGTATATTTTGGGCTTTTCATAAGTTAGGGAGATATATGATATTATAAGTAGGAACCCAAAAAAGTTTTATGTTTGATATGATACCTTCACGGTACAATGAATATTGGTAGGGCCTAATCAAAAAATGGGGACAAAGATGGAACCTTGGGAGTTCCGTGCCACTATAGAAATTCTGGAGCATGGGACTTCAAGACTCCGCAATATTTATTTAGATTGGTTCGAGTACATAAGGAAGAAAAAATCGAGGGAAGACATGAAAATATTGAATTTTTAGTCCTCCTCGAAAATTTAAGATTTTTGATTGCATTGTGGTTGCTAGATTAGATGGTAGGAGATGGTTGCAACACAAATACAACGAGCACTCATATAGAAATACATGCATATTAGGATGTTTTGCATACATACTGCATCACCTATTTCATAGACACGCTAGGCCTGAGCTCACTTTAGTAAGTCTGCAGTTCATAATCATTGTGAGTCATAGATGTTTATGGATGAATTAAAAATAACATGGGTGTATAACATGGATGTTAGAGCGAGTGGTGTTCTTCGCCCCTTTGGACAGATTTCGGAACGAAATTTATTTTAAGGGGATGAGAATGTAACACCCCGTAAAATTACACATAAACAAGCTTAAGATAATCTAGTTTAAAATAAATAATAATAAGTAATGAAAATCAACAATAAAATAATAATATATTAATAGGTTGGAAAATGGAATTTTACAACATTAGGAATTTGACCACGAAAATTGTAGTATTCATGGCGAGATTCTGATCAGTTTTCATATATAATATGTCAAAATCAAAGTCTATATGAAGGATTTACATTTAAAAGATGTTGTACGTTAATATATATGCAAGAACGTTTGAAATTCGAATTGTAATATAAATATATGGAATAAAATAACCAAATAATGGTTGATTAGAATATTCCATTCAATTCAAAATTGTGCGTGTATATATACAATTGGGGACAAGAATATCGTTTAAATGGTAAGATATAAATAAATATAAATAACGTTTAATAAAATATCTTCCTAGCAATCAACACAGGCCATTGACCATTTTCGTGACCAGGAGGTCGACAGTCCCCTATAAGGGGTGTCGACTGCCCTCCTAGGGAGGGTGTCGATCGCCTGGTGTGGCCAGAGCCCAATGAGGCTGGCTTAGTTTGTGTTTTAGGTTAGTTTTATACAAAATGGATAACCTAGATTAAATCTATGACAATCTAACGGTTTCTATTCATTTACACACCTATAAATACCACCTAACTCACCTCTCAAATCTCTTAACCATCTCATTCCCTGTGTCTCCATTATGCTACTGACATTCTAGAAATTTAGGTTTCTTTTTCTACCCCAAACCTATTTCATTTCTAATCTAATTCTATTTAGTTTATATTATGGAATTACAATAATATATATATGAGATTCAAATCTATATGATTCTCTTATATAGATCTGTAGTAGAATAGAAGAACGATGATTTCAGCATTCAAATCAGTATTATCTCTTTTCTCCAAAATCTCAATGAGTGGAAATAATACTTGTTTAGGCTAAATTCTACGCTTTGTAGATTTCTATATTGATTTGTATGCCTAGAGAGATTTAGTTTCACGATAACATCATATTATAAAACCCCTAAATCTCCTATTTTTGTGTATACCGCAAAGTTGTCAATCAATATTTGGGTTTGCAAATTGTTTGGGTTATGAATGAATAATAGTTTGGCAATTTTACTTTTGTGTAGTTTGATTTACCTCTTTTTTATTAAAGAGTGTTGTGATGTAAAAAGATTAAGATTTGGTTCGGTATTATTATTTGAATAGGTTTAGATTTCCATTCTAAAATGGATAATTTAAACGTATGCAGATTTGAAATAATCGAAAGTTAATGTTTTTATGTACAACATAGAAAAAGGGTAAACTGGATTAAAGAGAGGTGTATGTATATATGTATGTATATATATACACGTATGTATGTTAAATATGTATGTATGTACGTAATTAACACCTTATTCCTATTTCATTACCTAAATTGTTCTTACAAGCCTAGGAATACAAATTTGGATAGTTACATTGTCACTTTTCGCATTGCTGCTATTGTTAATTATGCCATGTATTTAGTAGTTTGATGTGGGAATTAGATTTGTATACCTTTAATGTGAACCAGATTAGCAATTTACACCGTTAAAACATTTCTTCATTCGAATGGAAATTAGCGTTCATAGTACGTATTAAATATTATATTTATATAGCGTAATCAAACGTAATAAATACCTTAGAGCACGGTTAGAAATTTGAAATGTCCCCATATGAATTGTTTCTTGTGTACGTGTTTAAAATGACTTATATATATATATATATATATAATGGCACACAAACATGAGGTTAATCATCATTTGTGGTAGAAGCCTGCCCAGACCAACCGACAAATCTATCAACCATAAGTGAGTTTGGCTAATGTGAGAGGTCTGGGTGCCGTGAGACATTTAACTTAGTACACCGTGACACGAGGTTAAACCCGCTTGTGGTAGAAGCATGCTCAGAAGCACCCGACATATCCAGCATCTACAAGTTAACGGTTTAATGTGAGAGGTCTAGTGTGTATATTTAACTATTATGTGTGTAAATAGGTAGGATTACAACACCTAGAGAAGTTCCTAAGTGGTCGACTTTCTTCTTATCTAGTTTGGGTCTTAAGTGGTCAAAGACTAGGACCATTCCGAAGGTTTATTTCTTGAATTTGGACCAAAGTCATAGGACTCTCCCTTATTAGATTTGAAGTTGGTCTATGGGTCCTCCTTCTCTAAAAAAGTGGTTTAGTCATGGCAATAACAGAGTAGGGTAGTTTACCGGAATGTCCACTTCCTCTAGGAGCATAGTGAGGGACAACTTAGGGACAAATTTGGTATAAGTTGGACGTAGCATGCTATTTAATTAATCAACTGTCTATGGGAAGTCTAAAGCAGCATAAATGTTCTACAGTAATATCAGTTAAGCAGTAGCATGAGGCATCCACCGAAGGGGTCTTAAATTACTATATGCGGGCCTACCCTAAACCGGTATTAAGCGGCAAGGTACTACTTCTCGTATTACTTGTGAGTATATATCTATAAGGACGTTGACGTGCTAGAACGGGGTCTTAAGTGGCAAGGGTCCGCCTTAGGGTCATAACAGATCATAAGAATACACCCTTAATAAACATACTAGAATGGGCCTTAATTGACCGAGAATGTCCACCACGTTGGGTCTTCACCCTAAATGTGTTAATGAAGGTCATAAGCGATTGACTCGGATATCCACCTCATTAATCAAAATATTTCTTTATATGTGTGTGTCTGTGTGTTTCGTAGACATACCTTTACATATATTACCTGCTAAATCTAGACTATAGTCTTTAAACACATGTTAATTTCAGTCAGTGGAACTTTATGTTCTGACCCCTCTCCTTAACATATCAGCAGGTTAATAAGTAAGGTAGCGACTTGATGGATGAAACGATGATGGAGCCTGAAGAAGGCGATGAGGCCATTATGTTGTTATTAGCTATTATTTATGGAAACTCTAGATAATGAATAATGATGATGTACTATCATAGACAAATGTATTTGACATTTTGTATTTGGATTGGTGGTTTTTAAATAAATGGTGCATCTTATTTTATTATTATATTTTTCGTTCAGCTATGTGAGATTCCATCACGTCATATTATCTGCTATTTTGTGCAAATGTAATTTCTTATAAGAACCGACGACCCATTTAGAGTGGCTCTAAGTTTTGATGGGCCTTTTCTGGATCGAAATTCAAGCCCACTCCAGTGGATTGTTGCAAGTTTATCCAGGCTCAGGTCGGCAGAAGCCCAAGATCGCCGACCCGGGAATAGCAGGGGGCAACCACCCCAATGATGATGGTATACTTCACGACACTTAAACTCGTGATGATCTAGACGGGAACAAAGGAAATGTTGGACAAGCTCAGATTAATGCACCTTCGGATAGAAGTGATGCTATAACTACTAGACCCCGGATCCGTAATACCGTCCTGACCTGGTTCGATCAGGTCGAACTGGGAACAAAGGGCATAACCAAGCTGATCTCGAGCACAGTGAATAAACACCAAACACCTACAACTTTGCATGTTGGGGGGGGGGGGCACCAACGCTGGATTGGACAATTGTCAACAATATCTTGGAAATGGAAATTGAATCGTCGATGTAATTCGACGGTTCACAAGGGGCATCCCAGGATGACGTAGATAGCGTCAATCGTAGCTCATTCATATAGGAAATTTGAAATTCCCAAAATCCACCTGACTTCAAACTACCAACTTTGTAGACTTTGGAGGCTTATGATGGTAGGAAGGATCCTACCATACACCTGATGAGCTACGTGCGCAACATGAAAGTTCAATCGGTGTCGGAAAATGTCATGGTCAAGTGCTTCCCACTCTACCTAACGGATATCGCTGCTATATGGTTTTAGCAGTTGAAGACATAATCGATCAATTGCTGGAACGTATTGGTTACAAGGTTTATCGAGCAGTTTAGGTTTCATATCACTCGACCCAAAAACGTCATATCTCTTACTTCTATCTAGAAGAGGTCTGGAGAAACTCTATGCTCATTTCTGGAAAGGTTTAATGCAGTGGTAGCGTCGGTGGATCGACCAGAACCATCCACGGTATTGATGGCATACATGTCCGGCATCTCGGATAAAATGGATTTTAAGGTGTCTCTACAACGGGATCCATTGGGGGATCTTTGTGAATTATATGTTGAAGCTTATAGTGTTGGGTCTAGATTAACCATTGGGGTGGGGGGGGGGGTGAATAGGGTTTACTGAATTTTATCGAGATATTAAAAATAATCACAGCACAGATGATAATAGAGTAAGTAAATGCCGAATGTAAATGACACATATTTTACACAGCTTCGACAAATCCTGCCTACTGTTGCATTCAATAAGGTTTCTACTAGGTAATAAAACAAATCCCGTTTACAAACCCTATAAACTCGCGAATTCCGCTCTTGTTCTAATCCTACGCTCAAAACCCTAGACCGATCTATATCCCCAAGGTCAGATTTTCCCCTAGCTACAAACCTGTAGCCAGTAAACCCTATTTTTACAAACAAACTAGTAAACCCCTAGTTTTTACAGACTCTGGAAAATTGTTGGATTGGTTACAATTGGAATACAAAACAAAACAAAATAAAAAAACCCTTTTCACTCAAAACTAATATAGCCGGCCCCTTTGCTTGTTTGTTGAGCCCAAGTCTCTTTCTCTCTGAAATGAATCGAGAACAAATCCAAATTAGGGTTTCTCTTTACCCCCAAATCGTGATGCCTGGATCTTGAAGAAATTTGGTTCAATGATATCTACGTTGCTTGATATCTCTTGTTCGATTGATTTGGTTTTCTGATGATTGAAACCCCAAACAAAATTAAGAGTACTCTGATTCTTTTTATCTCGAGTTTGCATTGCCTGGTTTTAATGATTTTTGCAGATGATGATAGGTGATCATATAGGATTATAAAACCCGAAAACTTCTCTAATTTCACCAATTGAATTGATCCTGATTTTGTGTGTTTCTCCTTTTGCTTCCTCGCCTTGAAATATCTGATTTCACCTATGGCTTGCACTGGTTATTGCCGATATGTGATTACCTTGTTTAAATGGTTTGGCTATGATGATTTGTAAGAAATTCTGGAAATAATCTTGAAACCGAAAATTGGTTCCTTGCCCAAGATTGATGAGATGAACCTAGTCTTGTATTTGGCCATCAATGAATCTGAGAAATTGGTTTCTTCCCAAAACGTTTGCTCTTCGATTTACGGATAAGATTGGTTGACATATATATATATATATATACACATATATATATATATATGTATATATATATTCTCTCTGATTTGCTTGATTGAATTTAATGAAACATTCAAGAGATACTTGCCTAAGAAATGCATTATGATTTCTTACCATAAATCCATACATAGATTTTCCAAAACCATTATTTTCCAAGTTATATACTGATTGTAAACATTTGCCTGGAATTCTTGCACAAAAATATCTCCTTGGCAAAAGATTTGTTTCTTGCCATTCTTCTATGCAAAACATTATTATGCCACCGTATAATTTGTGTATATATGCCATAGATTTTGCTGATGCATGCTTGGTAAATATTGTGCTTGCCAACTTTAATACTATCAGATTAGAACGTTTCTTTATTTTGGCATACATGCTTTGTTTCTGGACTTGCTCGAGTACCAGTGAATTGCACTTGAAAAACTGCTACATAGTTTCATGTTGCCGAGTTGTATTGATTTCTGCCACCTTGTTCATTTGTGTGATTCTAGTGTGTTTGTACACAGTTGCATATGCTTGACCATTCCTACCCATTGCTGCTGCACATTATCATTTGGACCTGAATGCATGCACTGTATACTTGAATTGTCTTATATTTGCTTGGGTATGAGTTGTTTTGATCATACTGATATGTTGCATTAAGCTTGTGTCTGAACTTGCTTGCACTTGTCTCGTTGTCCCTGAGAAGTATGAACTGTCCCTTGGTCTTGTACCATTGTCGAGTTGCTTTCTGGACCAATCTTGTAGTTCATTCGTTTCTCTGACCCATATGTTTGAAAATTGGACATTTAAGACTTGTTGTATTGTATTTATGAAGAGAGATCATGTTGCCGCCATGTTCCAGAGCTTCCAAAAGTTGTGCATGCTGTTTTAAAAAAATTCATATTCCAACAAACATTTTTTCTACCTTGTCTTCTATGCTTTAGACTTGCACCTTGCTTTTCAAATTGTTGAGTGTTTGTGGCATTGTCTTTTTGCTCGGCCATGCATGTTTGCTCCGTTGCCATTGAGCTGCTTTGTTTTTCATTTCTTATATATACAATATACACCACCCCTTGTATATATGTTGTCATGGGCATTGTGAGATCACTTGTACAAAGTCGAGCGTAGTCTTCATGACTGATTCTCAGTGCATGTGTGTTCACGGATACCTGACCCATGCACCATGCATGTGTGTCGGGCTTCACCTGAACACCACTCAATATATTTGTCCCTGCCCAGAAATATGGGTATATACATACAACATATGCGTATACATGTATAGTGCACATACAGAGAATAAATATATATACGTGAGCACTACAGACGATGTCTACCTTGTGGTATTTACAGTGTACCACTGTGAATATCACAAGCTGTCTAGAGACAGATGGATATACAAATCAGATCAAGTTGTGAAAAATGATAAGAAACACACCAAAATTCTGAGGCAAATAAATTTTTAAAATAAAAATTATATCTGCTAGAATATAAAATTATTTTTGTTTTGGATTACTATGTGCATGTTTCTGTTTGTGACGGATAAGCAGAAGATTGGACTGACTGTGAAGACAGAGACAGAAGACAAGGACAGTGTCAGTGAATGTATCAATGTAAACATAACAGACAGTGAAGTGTATGTTTATACAACTGTGTATATGAGTGTTTGTACAACTCAATGACTGAGTGAATGTAGTGAGGAGTATTGTATATAAATGAAATTGAATATGAAATGAAATGTATTGTATTTCAGTTAAATGTACAAATAGTGGAGTTATAAATTTGTACAGTTGAAATGTTGAAATAAAATATTATATTTAAATAAAATACTATTTGAATATTTAAATTCTTGTGCAGTAATATTCTATTCAAATATAAATATTATATTCTGTCTATTATGTGATATAACACTACAGTTACAAACACATTTATAATAATAAATATATGTTTGTTATCATCAAACAAAAAACATAGAATTGTTCGATACAACAATCTCCCCCTTTTGATGATGACAAACATAAAAAATAAGTTTTTGAATATAATAATATAATAAATGTGTTTGATAGTGAATTATTGAACTCCCCCTATTTGAATGCTCCTACTACAACAAAACTCCCCCTAGATATGTACATGAGTGAAATCAATAATTGTAACTTCAATATTAAAATATTCAAAGAATACCCATTCATCAAGCAAAACCTTAACCCATTCTCCCCTTTTTGTTATCATCAAAAGGATACAGAAATTAGAATAGTGATGAAAAAATAGACTAAAATTATAATTTCAACTTAAGAGGAAGATTGATCATCATAAATTTCAATTATTCAAACAAAAATCATAATACCTAAGAACTAGTAGCA
The DNA here is from genome assembly GCA_030737875.1 of Allium sativum. NCBI lineage: Eukaryota > Viridiplantae > Streptophyta > Magnoliopsida > Asparagales > Amaryllidaceae > Allium > Allium sativum. Next base: position 1,024,474,655 of record CM060912.1, read on the forward strand.
AATTTCACATTATAGAATGATGGATTTACAATGAAATTTATATAAATAGAGAGAGTTTTAAAACAAATGATTTCCAATTATTTTCAAAAGAAATTTTATAAAATTTTAGCACAAAAATAATGATGGATTTGGACAAGGATTATAGATTCAATTTAAGTGAAATAATTAAATAATCTCAAATCCCAATAGCCATCAATCAACAAATCATAATATTTCATAAAATATTAACACATTTCACAAATTACAAAACTGGATTGATAGGTTGGTTTTTACGCATTAAGGAGAATTTCATATAAAAAGATTATTTATTTATTTCCTTTTCTTTTTCCTTTTTTTTAAGAGCACACCAACCACGCATAACCAGATCTTGGATTTTTAAATGTGGTCAATTGCAGCTTAAAAATAAGTAATCTCATAATCATGCATAACCAGAGCTTGGATTTTTAAATGAGGTTAGAGAAAACTTATGAATATTATATTTTTATTATTTTCTAGTTCAAAATAAAAAGTCCTCAATATATAAACCAATATGGATGATAGAAATGTGGTAGGTTTAGAAATGATTTGTGAAGTAAATTTCTAAATTAATCACATTATGAAATATGCTCAACTATACCGGAATTCTTGAATATTTTCATTTGTCTCTATTTCTGAATAAATAATATAGTCACAATTCCATCACAAATATTTCCACTATTTATTCAAGATGGTTTTCTTTTAAAAAAAAACTCTTCACATTAATATAAAATCATGATGGATAGTAGAATGATGATAGACTAAGAAGATGTTCGTGAAATAACCTCCAATTCAAAGATATTATAACAAATGTTCAATCATCATGAAAATTTAAATAAAATATCCTCTTTTTGTGAAATATACTGCAGTCACAACTCATCACAATTTCAATAATCTGATAATAATTTTGATGAATTATCAATACAGTTCAACTTTGGTTACTGATTTAAATTTCTGAATAAATAATCAATAAACGATTTTAAAATTGAAAAATCAATTACAAGAAGGAATTTAAAAGATTTATACAAGACAAGAGGGATTTAAAGAGATCTATACAAGATGGAAAAAAATATAAAGAATCAAAAAGATGATTGAGAGAAATTTAAACGCTTCTGATACCACTTGTCTTTGCTAACAGGGATTTTAATACCACTCTGGTGGTTATCAAAGATATCTCAGACAGCAATATCCAATCATAATACCCAAGAAATTAAATCAAATAATTCAGATCCATTTTTCAAAGTAGCAAGACAAATTCAAAAAAAAAAATCATAAGAAAGTTTTTAGAAAAATTTCAATAGGTTCAAGAAGACAAATCATGATCCAAGATTTAAAGAAACGGTTTATTTGAAATCACTTGAAGGAATGTGGAAACTTCAAGGTTCTATGAATCAATCACACAATGTTATTAATACCAAAGCCAAGGAGTGTGTGAGATTCAAGATATTAAACAATATCAATTGATTTCAAACAAAACAATATCCAAGTAAGTGATCATGGTTTCAGAATGAATTCCAGGATAGCATAAGAAAGATTTTCAAATTAGAGTATTTAAGTCAATCAGAGAATCTTTGAACCTTTTATCATAACAACAGATGATACCAAAAACAAGCAGTTAACCAAAATCATTTTCAAAGTTATTTCTTTTATCAGAGCAACACAACAGTCAATTTTAAAGCATACTTAACAAGAGATTTTTTCACAAATATTTCTGACAGTCACAAAAGATGATGCATGACCCAAGATTAAAATAAAGTTTATTTAACAATCATTTGAAGGAAAAAATTTCAAGATTCAATGAATCGATCACACCAGATTATAAGTTTCAAATCCAAGATTTGTATGAGATTCACGAATTAATAATTTCAAATGATTTCAAACAATCAAATATTCAAATCAAATGATCATGAAATAACAGTGAATTTTAAGATTAGATTTTTAAAGAATTTTTCACAATTATTTATGATAAGCACAAGAGAATTTTTCAGAATATTTACATCAAGCATAAGAGATAATTCATGATCCAAAATTTAAAAGTTATTTAAAATCACTTGAATAGATGTGAATTTTGAGATACAATGAATAAATCACATAAGATTAATAATTTCAAATCTAAGAAGTATGTGAGATTCGAAATATCATAAATTTCAGATGATTTCAAACAATCACATGTTCAACAAAGATAATCATGAACAAAGATGAATTTCAGGATGTGTGACACAAGGATTCAAGACCAAAAGTTTTCAATTCAGAATCAATCAAGCCAAACCAAAAAAAATTAAATTATCACAACTGAAGAATAGTAGTGTGCTGTAATGAGTATTAATTTTCAAGCCTTTCCAAAATGAATTAGAAGAAACTCAAAATAACAGAAGTGTGTGAAATTTCATTAATTTTTCAGATCTTCAGAATATTTAGAATTCAAATTAACAGTGTTCAAGATATAACATGAATGCTTTAGCACTGTTAGGAATTCAAAAATAAAAAAATAAACTTTAAAACAATTGCAAAAAATTACAAATTTGAATTCAAGATGTATAAATTATTAAAACTTAAGAGTTTTATACAAATGAGACGAATTTGCAGAAAATCACGAAATCTGCAATTTGAAGTTAAGAAAACATAGTAGAAGAAAAAAATATAGCGGTGAAAAATCAAATCAGAAATAGCCAAAAGAAGATATAAGGGGTAGAAGGAGGAATAAAAAAAAAAATTAACATAGATGAATTTAGAGATCATACCAGGATTTGATGTGAGCAAATGAATCTCTAACTCAAACAATCCTGGCTAAGGAACTCTGAATAATTCGAAGATGTGAAGTGGTTTGAATACAATTTTGCAAAGTAGTTGCTCAGCTCCCTCCGGTACCTAACAGTTTAGGGGATTGAGTGGTCTAACAAAATTAGTGAAACCACTCACAGTTTTGTTAACATCTTTCGGTACCCAAACCTATTTGTATAACAATCCATTCAAACTTACCTTTTTACCCTTAGGACCCAAGTTAGTTTAAATTTAACTGATTGAATGGTAGGTCATAAAACAAATTTTCATTTTGTTTATGTTTCAAAAATCCTTTGGAATTTTCAGAGTTCAGATTTTCAAGACGATCTTTTTCAATGCAATTTGAAGGATTTTAAAAAACGTTTGGATTTAGTTTTTCGAAGTTATTGATTTTCCCAAAACCGAAACTGTTTCTATTTCCAGAAGAAAATTGATTTTTCAATAACATATTCAAAGATTTTTCGCTAGTTGAAAAACGTTTCAAACTCAATTCAAGATTGTCGATTTTAGATTTCAATAAATTATTCTCGTTTAGAAGCTTCTCAGTTTTGGTTTTACTCTCGAAAATCTCAACATCAAATTGTTTTTGTTTTTCATTCTCAAATATAACGACCCAAACTTCCCTGTGTAGGAAAGCGCGGATTGCTTTGAGGACAAGACAGATCAGAACACAAACAGAAGAACATTTCATTGCTTATTACAACAATTTACATCAGAGTACAAGAATATACAGTGTATGAATGAATACTACACCTTTGACAAATATCAGAGATTTAAATTACATTACTACAACGGAAAAATAATACAACACACAAATGAAAGAAATACATGGATACAGAGCATTCCGAGTATCGTTCCAGCTGTAAACCAGGATCCTGTGAATATAAATCTGCAAAACCAAAAGTACTAGCTTCCCGTGTGGAAAATAAGGGCACCCAGAGTTTAGGTTAGAACAATAAACTCTAGGTCAGTCATGTGACTGGTGTGAGAACTAAAAGAGTTATTCATCTTTATTTTTAAAGTTAGGTAAATCAAGGGACCACGCCGTATAACACGGAACGGGTTTCCTCCTAAGAATACCATTGCATAAAACAAACAGTGCAATGCTTTTTGGAAAAATGAAGCAATTATAAGACCCAGGTCCCATCACACAATGCAATGCAAGCCGGAGGATAGGGTTTTTCCTTATAATAGCCAAATAATGCTTGATACATTTAAAACAAATCATTTGATACTATTATAAGTGTATAGTGTCAAAACAACTTCAAATATAAATGTATCAATACTAGACGGCATAGCGTCCCATGCTACTATGTCGCTAATACTAGGCTCTACAAATAAAACCGAAATGTCACGTATTGGAAATTGGATTTCCGTCATGAGTCAAGGCAAGGGGCAAGCTCCTCTACGTTCAAGACACTCTAGCAAATGTCTCAGAACCACGCACAACGATCCTTGGAATCAGTTGGGTCGGTCCTCTCTTACTTTTGAGGATTGGCAATTCCTGAACACACGTTTCTAGGTCCTATCAGACCTATATCCGAGGCGCCTCTCATTCCAACAACCACACAGGTAAAAAGTATATAAATGTCAGGGCTGTTAGGTCACTGACATCACCCATAGCTAGAAAGAAACGTCGTGTTCTCCCAACGGTCCTTATCCCGTTTTTGACTCATACCGAGGTGTGAGGCTCGCGAATTAACGCTATACACAAAGCTATGCCACATAGGTCGTGCTTTGATCATCAACCACAAGACTTTGCTTTTCATCAGAAGCCTTGATTATTTGCCACTTAGGCATGCCACACAGGCAATTCATGTCATGTGATTGATATCTATCGATATATAACCTCTGAGCTCGTACGTCTCAGAGAAGGGCGTTAAGCAATAGAATAAATTCTCCGTCGCCAAACAAATATATATTTAATAGAAATCAATCACACAGAATAAAATCCAATGTCAGACACACAGTCCATTTACAAGTTCGTTCTGGGTCTGAACGAAACCGGAGGAACCTTATTCCTCGCATATCCATCGATCTCCAAGTACGTCTAGACGATCACCAACTGATTCCCTCCTCTTGGGTGTACAACCCAATCAAGATCATCAATAATCATCCAAACGATATGAAGACCTTTGGTCTTCAACCATTGTCTTCATCTTCGACTTATCGTCGAATCGGTTATTCAGAATGGGTATAAACTCGGCCTTTCTGAATAACCCGCGTATATAATAAACAAGTGCTACACAAACACAACATACGCCTCATTCCAATTCAGAATATTCTTTTATTCAAATTTTCACACTCTTAGGGAAAGGTTCCCATTAATTTTATCAAAGATAAATTCTTCTAAATTTATTCTTTAATCTTCCTTTGGATATTATTTCAAGCCATGTAAAGATTTTCCAAACTAGTCGGGATTTGCGAACCACACTGAAGTAATCATTTATTTTATTTCCCAATCCCAACCTATTTATCCCATGGAGGAAAACTGGTAATACTCCATATCTAACACCACGGTGTTATCGGTAAATATTAATTACCATTTCACGTTCAAGTCTAATTGAAGATTTAACTATCGCTTTGGAGCAAAACTGGTGATACTCCATTCTCGATCACTTTGATCTAATTAAAGATTCAATAAAACTCCACTTAGTTTTAATCTTCCCAAAAATCAATATCGTTTCTTTAACTGGGTTAAAGAACCATTGTCATCTAAACCACGGTTCACGATAAACCCAAAATCACATTCCATTGTTAATCGGGTTAAAGAACAGGTGTTATTCAAAACACTGCTAATGATAAACCCCAAAAACCAATTTAAATTCAATTCCAATTAAATACTAATTCACTGGACAATTTCACTAAATATTAATTAAAAGATTTATTCTTTTTCTAACCTGGGTTCAAGAACAGTGTTATTTAAGACACCATTCACGACGAACCCAAAATCCCATTTGATATTAAATACAAGGCTCTGAATAGAAAATATATCGGCTTATATTCAATATCAAATTCCGAAACCAACAAATATCGTATTGGAAATAACGATATAAATATATCTTTCAAATTTCCACAACCATATCTGTATAATCACGAAATCTAACATCGAAATATTCCGAAGATAATTTCGATTCAATTCCATTCCAATTCGTATATTGGAAATTATGATTATTTTTAAAACCACTTCAAATCCAATTTATTTATTCAAAAATATTGGATTATAACTCTAGTTCAAAAATAGTTTGTTTCGATAAAAATATATTTTTATCCTTTTTAATATGGGATTTTTCACACCAGTTCTTTCCAATTCATATATTATGATTTTACACAAATTATTAATATTATTAATAATTTTATTAAGGCCCGTACAGTCGATTTCCAATAACGGTCGTCGAACTGCACTTACAGCGACCTTTTCTAAATTTGATTTGGACATAATTCCAAATCCAACTATTAGATTTCAAATTTCTAATATTCATTGGAAAGCTCTTTTCGATACGAACCCAATGGTTCCAGTTTCAGGAGAATCCGACGGCTGGATCTCCCGTAACATAAATTCGAAGTCAATGGTCGAAATTCGCGGACTGCCGTGGCGCGGCACGTCCAATTCAGGCCATTTAATATATATTATATATATTTCGTCGATTTCAATTCTAAACATATTTTATAATTCGTTTTAAATTCGTTTCAAAACGATTTCAACTTCGTATTCAATTTTAAATCAAAATTGAATATTCTATATCATTAACATATAAAAGATAATATTTTGAAAACGTTATATTTTGAAATCATTTCCTTTTCTATACTCATTATAAAAACGAATATAATCGATTTAAATATCGTTCGCGTCAAAATGGTGCATATCTAATCAACACGACTTTATATATTTCAATAACTTCGTTATTCTATTCAACAAATGAATATTTTCTTCAACACATGAATATATATATTTTATTCAACACATGAATATTTATTAATTCTTACTTATAATGAAAATGTGAATTCTATTGTATAAAATATTTCGTTCAACACATGATAAGTTTCAACACATGAATATTCTCAACACATGAGTATTGTCAACACATGACTATTTATTCTATTCAACACATGAATCTTTATTTTATAATATTCTTTATTTCCCCAATTGGAATGAGGCCTAATCAATTACCGTATAATGTTAATTATATGGATTCCGTACAACACATATATAGAATATCAACGATAAATAATCAACCATCATCCAAAGTGCACCTCACAACTGCATAAGCATTAAACATAAATAATTAACGCTTACACAGTCTGTCAACCTATCGATTGACATACAACTAGACATAGGGATTAGTGTATGCCAAATATCATCCCAACACCCATGTGGGGTTTCAAATCAACAAACACTGAATATTATTTGTGCTGTTGGGCGACGTGTAAAATTTATCGTCCCAATCAATATCCTTCAAATGGGTGTACATAAACAAATCGTCTGATTTGTAAATGAATATTTATTTATTCACATTCACGTTAAAAATTATATTTTTATCGATAAATAATTTATTTCAACAGATGAATATATTTCCATTCATTCCACATCACAATCAGTTTTCACAACACAACAAAATCAAACAAGTCGTCCATGGTCTGTGGACGACGGGTGTCGGGTGCTGCTAAGCACCGTCTGCATCCTAGTATATATTTTTAACTAGAAAACAAGATTTAAAGTGAGAAGTTCTCACCAAGAGCTAAACCAAACGCCACGACTCTTCGTATGTAGGAAATTTTTGCCGTGCTCGCCTTTTGTCACTTCCGATGTACGTAGCCGCTACATATATAAAAATCACATTTTTATATTCTCTAATATATAAAAATCCTATTTTTAAAATGCTACTATATAGATAAAAATTCTATTTTTATACCGTTGTTCATATAATAAAGATCATATTTTTATCTCTCCATTCTCTATATAAAAATCACATTTTTTATATATAAAGATCGTATTTTTATATCTCTACTACATATATAAAAATCACTCCTTTACACTGCTACTTCCATGATAAAAATTATATTTTTATCTTGCTAGTAATATAATAAAAATTATATTTTTACTTCTCTACATACATAGAAATTATATTTTTAATCTTTCTATAATATAAAAATCATATTTTTAATCTTTCTATAATGTAAAAATCATATTTTTAATCTTTATATAATATAAAAATCATATTTTTAATCTATATAATATAAAAATAAAATTAAACACTCACCTTTCTAGTTCAAAAATCAATTCCATTATCATATGAAAATCCATTCTTTTATCATAGTAAAGATCATTCCTTTTAATAGATAAACATCATATGATTTTATAAACAAAAAATCAAAAAGGGGACAAAACTCACATTGTTCTTCGATTGAAGGAAGGGGTCTGAGGTCGGGGCGGTGACGGCAGGTCGTCTTGGCAGCGGGCGATGGGTCTGTGGTGGGCGAGGGGCGGAGCGTGGCCGTTCTGTGGCGTATTATGGGTTAAACGCGGAGAGAGGAGGGCGTCGGAGCTTGGGGGTCTGGCGATGGGGCGGCGCTCCGTCGTTGGGGCGGAAGGGGGCGGAAGCGAAGGCGACGGTGGAACGGGCTGAAGGCGAGGTCACGGCGGCTTTTCTCTTTTATCTTCTTCTTTGTTCGATCTGGTTTGAACAGGGGGGAGGGGTTGACTTGGCCATAGAGAAAGGATGGGGGTTGGGTAAACAAATATATCATTTTAATTATTTTAAATTTTCTAAAAGTAACTTTTAAATTCGACCTCCAAATCGAACCCACCGACTGTCGCCCCTAGTTAATTACCCCCATTCCAAACACAATGGGATATGTTTCATAAGCCGATCGGAATGTTTCCATCAGTTTTCCTCAAAATTAAAATATGAATCAATATATTCAATTTGAACGTGCATTTCAATTTACCGGGGCCACATACGCACTCTAAAAATTCCCGAAAAATATTTTCTAGCTTCGTATTGACGATACGGTCCTAACAAAACTAATTTCGTAAAATTCGGAGACCGTCTGAAAAATGGTCATTTTCCAGTCGATTAAAATCAACTGAAACTGGTCAAAACACGTTTTACTTCGCCACGCTCAATATTGATTCAGAAAATTACGAATTTTGAAACCTAGCAATAACTTGACATCACAAATCAACAAAAGTGGTTTCGTTGAAAACCGAGGTCGTTTGCAAAATTTCCATTTTTAAGGGACCAAAATTCCATAGCGACTATTCTGAAATTTCAATTGGGCGTAACTTTTTATTCCCACTATGAAATTTCAATTTTTCGGATTCGTTGGAAAGATATTCTCAAATAGATTCTAATATTTTTGGTTTCGCCAAAATCCGATTTATTTTGAATCCTGTACATTCATTTGAAATTTGAAATCGAAATTTCAAACTATCGCGCCATTTCCAATTCCTTTTATATTTAAAATAAAATATTTATATTCTAACGACGATTCAAATAAATATATACATTATAATTCTATTCAAAATAAATTTCTCTTTGTTATTATTTAAAATAATTCATTTAATATTAAAAATTCATTAAAATAGCCAAAATAAAAAAATTTAATTGGCTCAGAATTTCCGGGTTGTTACAATCTCCCCCACTTAAAACTTTTCATCTCTGAAAAGGAACAAAGCTGAAAGTTGTTTCACAAATCAACTCAACTTTCATTATTTTCATTACGGCTTAAGTTCTTCAACTTTCCAGTTTCTAAGAACTTGTCAAATTTTTCATAAATTTGGCTAACACCCTAAATTTTCGAAAAATTTCGCCATAACCTTCCCTGCACCGGGAGCTTCGGGATATTTCTAATAGCCTCCCATGGCCCTCACCAATCCAAAAGAAAAAGAAAAAGCCAATCGGCTCATAAAATCATCAAATCATCAAGAAATACAATAAACATGTACCTATTTGTCGGGAAAACAATTTTATTCCTCCGCTGTAGCCTCCTTGCTATGACCTGCTCAATGGATATACATGTATATGCATGCAATTGTAATCATTTTTCAATACAGTTCAATATTCGGTTCAGTTTGGCATAATGGTTCAAAATTATAATTAATCAAAACAATAATCAAACAACACAATCGTCAATCAATTAGTGAATTAGTGTTTCAAATTCATAATTTTGATATATATATATATATATATATATATATATATATATATATATATATATATACAGAAAATCATGTTTTTGATGCCAAATCACAACAATAAACCTATCTAGTTTTGGCTCTCACACCAGTCTAATGGTAATATATAGAAATCCCACTTTCGAAACCCGAACATAAATATTGGTGATGGAGCTCCATCATCAAAATCACCTCCGAGTGACTAGAGCGTGATTCTATATCTATTCAGTATATTAAAACTTCGAATATACGTTCATGAAGCGTATATGCAAAATCTTTATATACTCGATTATCCAAATTCAATACAGATAAAATATTCAAATACGTATAAACTGGTTTAAATTTTCAAAACAATATTGTTTTCAATTGAAAAATATACTCTTCAGACTCGTTCTCGGATACGACTGATCCTATCTCTAACGAGTCATTCTAACTGGATATTACTAATCCAATATCTGATGAAATCTTTCGTTTGGTTCTAACGTGTCTTGTTCTCAAGCTCTGTAAACCAAAGCTCTGATACCACTCTATAACGACCCAAACTTCCCTGTAAAGGAAAGCGTGGATTGCTTTGAGGACAAGACGAATCAGAACGGAAACAGAAGAACATTTCATTGCTTATTACAACAATTTACATCAGAGTACAAGAATATATAGAGTATGAATGAATATTACACATTTGATAAATGTAAGAGATTTAAATTACATTACTGCAGTGGAAAAATAATACAACACACAAGTGAAAGAAATACATGGATACAGAGCTTTCCGAGTATCGTTCCAGCTGTAAACCAGGATCCTGTGAATATAAATCTGCAAAAACAAAACTACTAGCTGCCCGTGTGGAAAATAAGGGCACCCAGAGTTTAGGTTAAAACAATAAACTCCAAGCCAGTCATGTGACTGGTGTGAGAACTAAAACAGTTATTAATCTTTATTTTTATAGTTAGGTAAATCAAGGGACAACGCCGTATAACACGGTACGATTTTCCTCCCAAGAATACCAGTGCATAAAACAAACAGCGCTATGCTTTTTGAAAAAATGAAGCTATTATAAGACACATGTCCCATCACATAATGCAACGCAAGCCAAAGGATAGGGTTTTCCCTTATAATAGCCAAATAATGCTTGATACGCTTAAAACAAATCATTTGATACTATTATAAGTGTATAGTGTCAAAACAACTTCAAATATAAATGTATCAATCCTAGACAGCATTGGAGAAGTTGAAACTACCTAGACGCAAATCACCACTATAAAATTCATTAAAAAGTTCAATAATATCAAACTTTAAAACATCCCAAAACTGTTTGTAAAAAAGAACCGAGAAACCATCAGGCCCAGGAGCTTTGTCACTAGGCATATCACAGATAGCCTTCCAAATCTCCTGCTCAGAGAAAGGTTTATCTAAATCTACAAGGTCAACCTTAGTATTAGATGGATATAGTTCATTCCATCTGACATTTATTCTTCTCTTAATCATAGTACCAAATATCTGTACATAATACCTAGTGAAAGCTTCATTTAAATCCTTTTGCAAGATCAATTCCACATCATTGAAAATAATAGAATGAATCTGATTATCTCTTCTCCTCTTATTCGCCACACTATGAAAAAACTTTGTATTATTGTCCCCCTCCTTAATCCATTGGATATAGGATCTTTGTATCCACATTATCTCTTCTTTTTCTAAAATCTATTTTAGGTCTTGTCTAAGGTTATAATATCTGTCCTTCTAAGTGGAATTAAGAATCTTAGACTCATTAATTTTATCCAAGTCTAACAACTCACACATTATCTTATCTTTTCTAATTCTAACACTACCAAAAATAAATTTGTTCCAACGCTTTAGAAAAAAATCTCAACTTTCCTAGATTAGCTACAAATATCTTTGCGGAATTACCCCTATACACATTATTATAGTAAAACAAAGACTTCCATTTCACAGATACCAGATTGATAAAACTAGGATCAAGTAACCACATTTTCTCGAATTTGAAACTCCTACTAATCACAATATTCGACTCGCACGTTAGGATAATTGGACAATGATCAGAATGCAAAAAAGGTAAGCCCTTAACTCTACAAACCGAAAATCTATCATCTACCTCAGTACTAATAAAAAACCTATCTAATAGGGCAAATGAAGGACTATCACGAGGGACATTTGACCATGTGAACGATCTATTTGTTAGAGAAATTTCGATCAAATTATTTACTAAGACGAAATCATTAAATTCCTCCATATCAGAGAAATCACCTTCCCGAGGTGATCTCTCTCCTAAAAATCTAGTGACATTGAAATCCCCCCCACTATCCAAAGATTGGGGAAGAGATTTCTAAAATCAGAACACTCTTCCCACAGTATTCTCCTCTCAATCTTAGTATGGGGTCCATACACATTAGTAATGCCCAGGGAATAATTATCGACAAGGGATGCTAGAATAATATGTAAAGAATGTGATTTAGGAAACTCTTGTACTAATATGTATTGATTCTCTTTCCTTCCTATCATGAGCCCCCCGGCAGTACCATTTGCCGGAAGACAAACCCAATTACGAATATAAGCCCCACCTAATCTAGCATAGAAACTACAATCAGGGTTCTCTATTTTTGTCTCTTGAAGTAAAACAATATCAATGTGAAGATCTTTAAAAAAAGTCTTTATTTTAGAACATTTTTTAGGATCATTTAGACCCCTAATATTCCAGCTAACAATCCTCATCTACTCAATGAAGAAACTCTCTCTAGTTCCCTACTCCTAATGAAATCAGAATCTAACTCAATATGTGTAAAAATAAAAGCAGTATCACTGGCAATCTGTAATAGCTGACTAGATGAGAGACAACCTAATGCATAAGGAGAATATTCACTACCATAACCAGAATTCATACCTGAGCCCGAATCTGAATTGCTACTACTAGCATTCGGACTCGGGGACCCACCTCGAAAAGGAGAAGAAAAAGATCTGATCCTAGCACTGCGACGAATCAAACCCGTACTAGGGATTACTCTCATGCGTCTTCCCCTCCTAGATGAAGAAGAATGATCAGCAACTCTACTCTGACAGAGGACCATACTAGGCTCAATCACACCAACAGGAGTACTGGGTTCAACATCAAGATCAGAACCGGTTCTAGGCATATCATACCCCCAAAAAGTCACACCATAACACGGCCTCAAAAATACAGTGCGAAGACTAATACCCAACATACTGATCAACCCTGAACCAACACCCCTATCCCATGAAACAGTGAGACCACGCACTACAGTACTCGATATTATCAAATCAATACCCGACTGACCACCATCTTCATTTACTGTACCATTAACATCAAACGATACTACATCCATACCACCCCTTTTACCAGAATACTGATGCAAATCTGAATATCCATGGCCCCATCCACATTCACTCCCAACACCCAATTGATCAGTTCTGTCCATACTTTTACCACCATCAGTATTCACTACAGAACTCGATATTATCAAATCAATATTCGACTGGCCAACATCTTCATTTACTGTACCATTAACATCAAATGGTACTACATCCATACCACCCCGATTACCAGAATACTGATGCAAATCTGAATATCCATACCCCCATCCACATTCACTCCCAACACCCAATTGATCGGTTCTGTCCATACATTTACCACCATCAGTATTCACAATAGTACTCGATTGACCACAATCTACAATTGCTGTTCCATTAACATCAAATGGTACTACAACCATACAATCCCGTTTTCCAGAATACTGATGCAAATCTGAAAATCCATGGCCCCATCCACATTCACTCCCAACACCCAATTGATCAGATCTGTCCATACATTTACCACCATCAGTATACACAACAGTACTCAATTGACCACCATCTTCAATTGTTGTTCCATTAACATCTGATGGTACTACAACCATACAATCCCGCTTTCCAGAATACTGATGTAAATCTGAAAATCCATGCCTCCATTCACATTCACTCTCAACACCCAATTGATCAGTTCTGTCCATACTTTTACCAACCAAATCAGAAGAGTAATAGATCATCGAATCCTTCCTCCCTGAAGTACTATCCCCAAAATTAGTGCAACAATTAACTTGTCCGTTAACCTGCCTTCTCCATTTGACTCGACCAACTCTAAACCCTTTTCTATGTAATGCAGAAGAAAACTGAGATGTACCATCGCTAATTACTGTGTCCGACAAAGTTGTAGAGTCACCAGAAACTGCCTGATTCGTAACACTCTCCTCTTTATAGTTTTCTAATACTTCAAAGTTGTTCGAGAGCATAATGTCGTCGGCCACATTCCAATTCACTGCATCAACATTAACTGAACTGGAATTCAAAACTCCTACATCATCAACCACAACATAACCACTCATGTCTATCATGTCATCTCCTGACATCAAATCTTTTATCCTCCCTTCTTTGCTGACCAAACTATCTAAAAAACAGAAGCCCTCATCATGACCCATACACCATAACACAACAGGATCATACAGCAAAGGATCCACTCGCCTCATCTCCCAAATATATCCTGCCGAACTCTCCAATACCTCATCGATAAACTTCCCATCATCCTTGACCATGTTCGAATACTCAGCCTGGCCGATGTCCTTCTGTGGCTTATTACCCAGATTTAATGTATTTTCATAGTCCGAATGGTTAATATCATCACTAGCTATAATATACTTAAAAGCAACAGCTTTCCTCTCGCAATTAATGATGGTGTTAATGACGTCAAAATGTTTCAGTATCTCATTCGTAATCGAACAAGCTTTCCTCTTATTATTGGACAATGAATCCACATATACCCTACGAAACTTTAAGAGGTTTATACAAAAATACATAGCATGGTCTTTTCTTGCTAATGGCTGAGGCAAAGGAGGGAATACAACATGCCTATCAAACCTTTTATCCCATATAATTCCATCAACAAGATCCTCTAAGTGCCACCCTAATAACAATAACATATACCCCCATCATTCTCTTTATCAGAAAAATCTGAATTATAAAGGTCCGATAGTGAAATAATATTCAGACATATTCTCGAACAGTTAAATTGCAGTATGTCTAGGATTGATTTTCCTCTAAGCCTTACTGGACAATTAAACTTCCGATGACCCAAAACTCCACAGTTGAAGCAACGTAATCCATTACGACAATCCTTCGCTAAGTGAGAAAAATCTCCGCATTTGAAACACTTACGAACACTATTCTTTTTATTAAAAAAAGAATTTTTTGTCGTAGTGTAATTCCAGTCCGAAATAAGAATATTCTTTCTCACCATGTCAACATAAGAAGGATTAGAGAGATACGGTAACACAATACCTGAAATACCATCATTCTGATGAACAACACCTTCTGCATTTAAATTTGAATTATGCAATCCATCTTCAATCGGCTGAAGAACTCTGGGTTTCACCAAACTCATCGACCCTTCTTGATTTTGTTGCAAGCATATGTTGAAACCTTCTTTCCTCAAGGAAAAATCCGACGAGTTGACATTAGGAACATTAGAAGCTTTATCTTTTAAAGAAACAGAACAAACATCTCTACGATGCCCTAATCCACCACAAGTGTAACATCTTAATTGCCTCCTGCATCCACTCGCAATATAGCCGAACCCACCGCAATAATAACATCGTTCAACTGGCTTAGCATTGAACATCAAGATTGGGCGAGAAAATTTTGCCCTAAACCTCTTCCCATTCTGATTCGAGAAAGAATTTAGGCGAGGTTTGATCCAAGAAGAGAATACGGTTTCAGTGCCATTCAGGATCCCTAGATTGACTTTGAATCGAGAACTCGAAAAATATGGAAAATGTTATCGAAAAGAAAACTGGAACGAAATATTTTGTTGAAGCAGTGGCAGTCCGGTCATCTAGACTGGCGATTGTGAGGGTTCGCCATTTCCAATTCCTTTTATATTTAAAATAAAATATTTATATTCTAAGGACGATTCAAATAAATATATACGTTATAATTCTATTCAAAATAAATTTCTCGTCGTTATTATTTAAAATAATTCATTTTAAATATTCAAAATTCATTAAAATAGCCAAAATAAAAATTTTAAATTGGCTCAGAATTTCCGGGTTGTTACATCAAAGATCTTGAAATTCTTGATTTTATTTTCTAATTCATTCAGAACTGATTATGTTCTCAACAAATTCTCCTTTTCAAAAAATTTATGTTTAGAATTAATATTATCCAACTCCTTTTGCAAAGTATTATTCTTACAAATTAGCTCCTCATTTTGTTTTAAAACAATAATTTCTTTTTCAAGTTTCTGAAGATTCATATTGAGATGAGCTAAATCATTTCTCCAATTAAAACAATTCCTGCAATCATAGTTTTCAAACTTTAATTTCAACATATTATTTTTGTGAGTCAACTCAGAATTTCCAAATTTTAGAAGTTTATTTTTCAGTTTGAGATTTTCACCTGACTTGGTTAAATCAACAGAAAAATGAACCAGATCATCAAATGAAAATTTTCTTATTTCATTGTCTGCTGAGTTTCCATCGCTATCATCATCAGATTCTTCATCAGTAACTCCTGTTAAGCACAGATCTGAGACTGAGTTGATAATTGAGGATTTTGAGCAGTTGTCAGATTTTCCATACAACGCATTGAGAGTTCTCATGATATCCCGTGCATTTAAACAATGAGAGATAAATCTTAATTGATCATTACGAAGATAGGAATAAATAAATGCATATTACGAGCATTTAAAACCTTTTTTCTCTTATCTAACATATCTCCTAAATTTTCAATAATATTCAATTATTCAAAATTAACAGATTTTAAATATAATTTGATTTTTGATTTCCAAATTAAAAATTCAGTTCCATTGGAAATAATTGGAATATTACTGGACTGACTCTCACTATACTGATAACTAGGGAACACCATGACTCTAGAGTTAATGAAATTACCAGGCTCTAATACCACTTGTTGGATCTAGATTAATCCTAGAGTGGGTGAATATGGTTCACTGGATTTTATCGAGATATTACCAATAGTCACAGCACAGATAAAGCAGAGTAAGTAAATGTGGAATGTAAATGATACATATTTTACCCAGCTTCGGCAAATCCTACAAACTGCTGCATTCACTAAGATTTCTACTAGGTAATAAAACGGATCCAGTTTACAAACCATGTAAACTAGCAAATCCTGCTCCTGTTCTAATCCTACGCTCAAAACCCTAGACTGATCTACATCCCCTTGATCAGATTTTTGACCTAGCTACAAACCCGTAGCTAGTAAACCCTAGTTTTATAGACAAACTAGTAAACTCTAGTTTTTACAGACTCTAGAAAACTAATGGATCGACTACAATTGGAATACAACACAAAAAAAATACCCCTTTTCACTCAAAACAAATATAGGGTGACCCCTTTGCTTGTTTGTTGAGCCCGAGTCTCTTTCTCTCTGAAATGAAAATGGCGGCCGAGAACAAATCCAAATTAAGGTTTCTCTTTGTCCTTAAATTGCGATTCCTGGATTGTCAAGAATTTTGATTTAGTGATATCTTCGTTGCTTGATGTCTCTTGTTTGATTGATTTGGTTTTCTAACGATCGAAACCCCAAACAAAACTGTGAGTATTTTGATTCTTTTTATCTCAAGTTAGTGTTGACTGGTTTCAATGATTTTTGCCGATGAAGATAGGTGATTATATAGCATTATAAAACCCAAAAAATTCACTGATTTCACCAATGAATTGATCTTGATTTTGTGTGTTTCCCCTTTTTCTTCCACGGCTTTGAATTCTCTGATTGCACCTATGGCTTGGACTAGTTATTGCATGCTATGTGATTGCCTTGTTTAAATGGTTTGGCTATGATGATTTGTAAGAAATTTTAGAAATAATCTTGAAACCAAAAATTGATTTCTTGCCCAAGATTGATGAGATGAACCTAGTCTTGTATTTGGCCTTCAATGAATTTGGGAAATTGATTGCTTCACAAAACGTTTGCTCTTTGGTTTACGGATGAGATTGGTTGACATATATATATATATATATATATATATATATATATATATATATATATATAGTCCAATTTGCTTGATTGAATTCAATGAAACATTCGAGAGACCCTTGCCTAAGAAATGCATTATGATTTCTTACCATAAATCCATAAACCGATTTTCCAAAACCATTATTTGCGAAGTTATATACTGATTGTAAACATATGCCTGGAATTCTTGCACAAAAATATCTCCTTGGTAACTGATTTGTTTCTTGCCATTCTTCTATGCAAAACATTATTGTGCCACCGTATAATTTGTGTTTATCTTCCATAGATTTTGCTGATGCATGCTTGGTAAATATTGTGCTTGCCAACTTTAATACTGCCCAGATTATAACCTTTTTTATTTTGGCATACATGCTTTGTTTCTTGATGTGCTCGAGTGCTGGCGCATTCCACATGAAAAACTGCTACACAGTTTCATGTTGCCGGGTTGTATTGATTTCTGCCACCATGTTCATTTGTGTGATTCCAGTGTGTTTGTTCATAGTTGCATATGCTTGACCATTCCTACCCATTGATGCTGCACATTATCATCTTGACCTGAATACATGCATTGTATTCTTGAACTGTCTTGTATTAGCTTGGGTCTGAGTTGGTTTGGTCATACTGATATTTTGCATTAAGCTTGTGTTTTAACTTGCTTGCACTTGTCTCGTTGTCCCTGAGAAGTATGAACTATCCCTTGGTCTTGTACCACTTTCGAGTTACTTTCTGGACCAATCTTGTAGTTCATTCATTTCTCTGACCCTTGTGTTTGAAGACTGAACACTTGAGACTTATTGTATTTGTGAAGAGAGATCATGCTGCTGCCATATTTCAGAGCTTCCAAAAGTTGTGCATGCTGTTTTAAAATTGCTTAAGTTTCAACAAACATGTTTTCTGTCTTGTCTTCTATGCTCTAGACTTGCACCTTGCTTTTCAAATTGCTGAGTGTTTGTGGCATTGTCTTTTGCTCGGCCATGCATGTTCTCTCCATTGCCATTGAGTTTCTTTATTTCTCATTTCTTGTATATGCTCCAATATACACCACCCTTTGTATACATGCTACCATGGCCATTGTGAGATCACTTGTACTGAGTCGATCTTGGTCTTTATGGCCGCTCCTCAGTGCATGTGTGTTCATAGATACCTGACTCATGCACCACGCATGTGAGTCTGGTTTCACCTGAACACCACTTGATATATTTGTCCCTGTCCAGAAATATGTGTATATACATACAATGTATGTGTATACACGTATAGTGCACGTCCAAAGAATATATATATATATATATATATATATATATATGAGCACTACAGACGGTGTCTGCCTTATGGTATTTACAGTGTACCGTTGTGAATATCACAAGCTGTCTAGACACAGATGGATATACAGATAAATCAGATCAAGTCATGAAAAATGATGAGAAACACACCAAAATTCTTAGTTTAATAAAGTTTTAAAATAATAATTATATATGCTAGAATATAAAATTATTTTTGTTCTGGAGTACTGCGTGCATGTTTCTGTTTGTGACTGGTAAGCAGAAGATTGGACTGACTATGAAGAAAAAGACAGAAGACAAGGACAGTGTCAGTGAATGTATCAATGTATATATAACAGACAGTGAAGTGTATGTGTATACAACTTTGTATATGAGTGTTTGTACAATTGAGTGACTGAGTGAACTGTAGTGGGAAGCATTGTATATAAATGAAATTGAATATGAAATTGAATATGAAATTAAATGTATTGTATTTCAGTGAAATGTACAAATAGTGGAGTTATAAATTTTTACTATTGAAACGTTGAAATAAAATATTATATTTAAATAAAATACTGTTTAAATATTTTAATTCTTGTTCAGTAATATTCTATTTAAATATAAATTTTATATTATGTATGTGATGTGATATAACAGTATAACTACAATCACATTTATAATAATAAATATATGTTTGTTATCATCAAACAAAAATCATAATATTGTTAGATACAACAGATAGGTCCTTGCGTGAGGAAGACACTAATGTCGGGAAGGATGTTCTCGAAGCTAATATGGATAAGGTCATAGGATCGTCCCACTTTGGAAAAACTAAAGATAAGGGCAATGGAAAATCCCTGGCTAAGGATGATCGAAATGTTCAAGTCCGGAGAAAGCCCAAATTTGACAAGTATGCTACGCTCAATTCTTCACTAAAGGACATCTACTTAGACAAAAGGATTGCATTTCTTATGCAAAGCCTCATAGAAGGAAGCCCGCAGCATGAGAGAGAATTTGTAAAAATTTACCTATTCCACGAGATGGATGGTCACACCACCAATGAGTGTAGGTATTTCCATGACTTAATCGAGGAGCGGGTCAGACGCGGAGAGCTACCCAAGTACATTAATCAACCAACAACTCTAGCATAGACACTGTTACCTACTGCTTCCCGAAGAGGAACAATCCAGAACCGAGCACTTGTGGGATCGTTGTTGGCTGATCTAGATTGGATCACAATAGATTTTTGGATTACTTAGGATAAGTATTATCATTTCTATTTTTTTTGTTTCTTAGATGACAATGTTGACTCACTCATGCACGGGGATCAGGATTTAATCCTCAAGCATGTTCTATGCTCGACAATAAAACCATCTGATAATAACTAGCTAAGTAGATATGCTCACGTACGGGATTAGGATTTAGTCCCTAGGCGTACTCTGCACCCAATGATGAACCAATCAGGCGTTGTTATAGTAATGTAATCAATTTGGACTTAATAAAATGGATTTCCAAGCATAAATTATGCTTGAATAACTTAATTATCTTGTCAGGATGCAACAGGACTTCTTAATCAGGAATAGAGTATAGTTTATACTCGATTTATGCTTCCAGGTATGGATTATGACTTCGAGGTTGGATTAACTTGTCAGGATTTGACGAGAAAACTCAATCACAACTAGAGTATGGATTGTGCTCAATTTGGAATTCCAAGTGTGGATTATGCTCTAATGGTTGAGCTATCTTGTTATGTCTTAACAAAACGTTTCAATCATAGATCGAGTATGAATTATACTCACTATGATTTTCCAAGCATGGTTATGTTTGGAAAGGATAAATAGTAATGTCTTGACTTGGCAAAACTATTCGCTTGCTTTATTTGCAGGAATGGATTATACTCGCAATTGGATAAGCCCGGGGAGGCCATGAATTACTTGGATTTGGATTTCTATTATATTACGATCCGGACCGATCATTGGATTTCTTGAATTTCTGGTATTCGGGTCTTCTTACAACATGATTTGGAGTAATCATCACTTTCTTATAATATAGTCCGATGTGACCATGGATTTCTGCTTTTCTATTAATACGATCCGGAGTGATCGTGGGTTTCAGGTTTTCTATTGCCACTCATTACGATCCAATGCGATTATGGACTTCTGGATTACGGATATTGGACTTCTATTTATGGGTTTCTATGGCTTATGGAGTATTCAAAATAAATATTCCACTGAAAGATATGTTTTGGGAGGCAAAGCATTGACTCGCCTTTTGTAAGGTAGTAACAAAATAGATTTCTGGCAATCGAAGTACTCAAGACTTAAGTATAAGCTCATACGAACTCATATCTATCAGATGGAAGTAGCAATATGTCCCAGAGATATTGATTTGACATGTTTGTATCTCGGATCGGTGGGTTCGGATCGGCCCACTCTAACTCATCAATTCCTCGGCTCGTCATGGATGCTTGCTCCTTCACTTCGCCCAACATTTCAACGTCCGGCTCGGTGCTTCCCAGTTCATTGCATTTTGGCTCAATAGAGATCCGTAACCACCATTTTGGATTCATATCTTCGAGTTGGTCAGCTCGAATCGGTATAGCCAAACCGAAGCATGCCGACCCGGACCCTAGAGCAGCATTGACAAGACCAATTCTATCGGCGAATTATGAGGTCACATCACCTAATCTACCCCCTATTATATCAGATTGATATACACATATGTTGTAGTGAGCTTGAGAGGACTTCTCCATGAGCCAGTGACTTTCTAAACTAGCTTTCTATCTGCTTGGTTCGTATGCCACGTGTCATACCGACCCAGGCCCGGTTACTTCCTATAAATACATCAGTTTGGGACTTAAACAAGATCATATTCATTCTTTACTCCCAACAAGCAAGGACATTGTGATACCCCATGTCCGTTAATGTCACTTTTTAATAGAATGCATTAAGTTCCGTGAAGCGTTATAGGTAAACAAAAACATAAACATCACAAGACAGATGTAAAATAGCAGTGGAATTTAAAACTTTATTTTTCAAATAGAAAACACCGTGGTCCAAAATCCAGTTACGATATAAGTCTGAAATACAGAAAACCCGTTACATCAAATTAAAATATCTACCTTGTACAAAAATCATCAGAGTACAATAATATAAAATCGTAGTCCCTAAAAATAGCCAAAGCAAGGTAGATGGGTAAACAAAGTGGTACATCTAAGCAGCTCCAAGACGAAGCATAAGAGAGAATCTTAATCAATCCTGAGTATTCCCTCCCTAAGAATCGGGAGAGGGGGGGGGGGGGGAGGGGGCAGGGAGAGAGAGAAAAGGAAAAAAAGGGGTCAGACATAAAGTCTGGCGAGTCTAGTTACTTTTAGCATATAAATAAGTAAAAGTAACATGATAAGCATATAAACTGGATGAGAGATAATAGTATCATAAGACAGGTATAACAGACTGAGCAAAATAAGGAGACTGAACAGAACAAAATAGAATAGATTACGCTTACCAAATACTTTTCTATGCACCAACACTAGTATAAAAGATATGAATGATCCCAATAGAAACATAATGGTTGACTTAGGTGTACTTCTAGTGACAGGTTTTACCCCAACGATAATAACAAGCGGCCCAACAGAAATAACGGGTGTTACCCCAAACGATAATAATGGGCTCCTAAATAGGCAGGACTAGATGTACCCTAGTTACTACCCCCAATCGATCGGCTCCATATCCCATAAATACCCTGTGCTGGCCCCATAGTAGGACGTATCACTTCCTAAAGTGGCAACCCCCTCCCTCGATAGGCACAACCATATCTACTGGTGCTATAGCGTCTTATTTTCCCGAGCAAGCGGATCCATGCACGCATATGACTCCGTTGAAACGCGCCATCAGACATCGCCACCTATATGAACCGCTTATAATCAGCTCAGTAAGCGTGCCCTGAAACATACCTAGTTTGGGGTCCCCTTTTGGTTACCAGTATGGGTTACTGACTGATATGGATCCCACACAACAGATGATACAAGCCCCCCTAGGCTTCCATCCCCACTACTAGGATTTTTACAGGTTATTCCTAACAGATTAATAAGCCCACATATCCCTAACATATAAAACATGTTATGTTTGTCAGGTTCGTATAACCCCCCACCCCAACCCCCCATATTTAACAGATTTATTTAACCCTCATTGATTCAAGCAAGTTTACTTAACCCCTACATAATTTTATAGGTTCATATAACCCTCATATATTTAAATGGGTTATGTATTACAGTTTAACAAATTATCCGTTCATGTATGTTAATGCACCAGACCTCTCACATTAAGTTGAACACTCATGGATATGCCGGGCGGTTCCAAATAGACTTTTACCACAAACCTCGTGTCTAAGCACCGTTACGTGTACATCTATGCACTAGACCCCTCATATTAAATTATCCACTTGTGGATGTTGGATTTGTCGGGTGATTCCGGACAGACTTCTACCATAAGTCGAATTCAACCTCATGTATGAGTGCGGTTACAATTTCTATTTACTGTAAATTTAGGCTTATTCATTCTTAAACAATTATTCATATTCATTATAAGTTATGCCCCCAAATCCCATTCCTTATTCACAATAAAAGTTATGCCCCATTTTATCTTTCCCAGCCGTTCCCAATTTCATTCGTTCGCATATTTCGGCGATAAACCTAGCTTCGAAGGTAGCCTAGACTATAAAAATAAAAAAAGAAAGAGGGAGAGAAGAGAACCGATGTAGGCATAAAAAAACCAGGCATATGATGACAAATATAGGCATAACAACAGAATAGGCATGTGATGACAGAAATAGACATGATAACAGATTAGGCATATGAGAACTGAATAGTGGATTAGGAGTACGTGTAATGGAAGATCGGTTTAGGTATGAATTAGATTCTTAAAAGGCATAGGTTTGGATCTAGATTTATTTACATGTCAGGATTACTTGTTAAATGTTTATATCTAAAAAGTAACATGGACTCACCGAGACTGGATCTGAAGGACAGAGAAAAGAATGTTGATGTTGAAGCAGAGATTCTTGAATAGGTATAAGTCGTTGTTGCAGAAGAATAGGCTAATTCAATCCAAGCTGCAGCAGCATCTCGGTGTCTCCATTGTTTTAGGTGAATAAAACAACAGAATTGTTGTCCTATTTATAGCCTACCGCCAATGTATCTCGTTCAGAAACATGTCCAAGTGCAGGGTAGGAATCTGGCTCAGATCTGGGATGGGTTAACCCCGGGGTCGACACCAACTTATGTAGGTCGACCGTAGGGTCAACCCCCATAGGTTGCGGGTCGACCCTAATGGGCCAAAATCCTGCTCTGTTTTCCCGCTTTGGTTTTCAAATTATTTTGAGTTCTGGACTTGATTTGTTTATATATATAATTCTCTTATACGTTTACAAACTTCTAAGCTTAATAACTTCCTCATATGATGTCTGTTTTACGCAAACTCAGAGTCTATCTTAAGCAGAATTCCAAGACGACCATAATGGTGCAGTCCTTTTTTACTTAATTCCTAATATTTAATTCAACATTATTTAGTTTATCGTTATAGTGTTCTTATAAAATTACAGGGTGTTACATTCTCCCCTACTTAAGGGATTTTGTCCTCGAAATTTTCAAGGCAAGAAGAATGTATATCCTAACATCCATCAACCATCTACTCATCCATCAATCACAGGCATCCGTTGTCCTTAAAAGATTTCTAATGCTTGTATGTACATATGCGATAGTGTGTGTGTATGTTGTAACACCCCGAAAATTCTATAATTGTGAAATTAACAAATTAAAGTATAATTAATTTCAAATCAAAGAACAAAGGGAAACGGGATACGCCATTGCGTTCGTCTCGGAAAAATACGCGAAATAGAGTCCGAGTTTTCGAAAAACGGAGTCCGTATGAAGAAGATATGGCCTTCGGAAGTTTCCGAATTAAATTTAAAATTCAAACAGAATAAAATAACTCAGAAAAATCAAGTTTAAATTCGAAAATGGGGCCCAATGGGCCAGGGCGGAAAAACACCCGCCTGACACACCCAGGTCGACTGGGCTGTCGACCTGGTCTAACCAGGTCGACTGGGCTGTCGACCTGGTCTAACCAGGTCGACAGGGCTGTCGACAGGGCTGTCGACAGGCATGTCGACCTGGTCCAGACCCAGGTCGAGCCCAGTCTAACCTGGCTGGCCTATGCTATGTTGGTCAATTTTCTGTGGTCTGCTTTGTCATTAGGGCTAGGTGGCAGGCTCTAATTGGTCTCTCTTCCTAATGAATGGCTACGATCAATCCAAGCAACATCGATGGTTCTAATCAGTTCCTAACCTTTATAAAAACAACCCTAGACTAACCCTAATCTATTCATTCAAAAATAAGAACAAAGCCGCCATGTTGCTGAGGAACGACTAGGGGTAGCCACCAAATTGGAGAGAGGATTAGGAGGAAAATTCTAAGGCATAAAGCAACTCAATCAAATCAAACCGCATCTTCAAATCCCTAAATTAGAGAATTCATCACACCATTGTAAGTAGAGTATTACTTTGGTATGAACAAATAATTGTGTTGGTTTGTATGCTTGAATTGTGGCAATAAAGTAATTCATATTTGTGCGTTCTTATCAATTTGAAATATTCTTGAATTATGTTATTCAATTATAAAGAACTACGTGCGGTAGTTCTATGCAAGTATACGTTTGGAATATTCGCAAATTATGTAATCCATGTTGAAGCTACATGTATGTAGTTGATTGAAATTCATGCAAGTTTGGGGCCTTGCTATTATGCCATCATAATGTGTATTTTTATACAAACATCATTTTTGTGAAGTAATTGGAATAAGTTTGGGTTATCATAATCCATATGAAATTATGTTAAAAATTGGGCATCATGTATTAAGCCATGCTTTTGTACTAGAAAACCTATTTGCAAACTTATGAATATGGCTAGGCTATGAATGATATTTGGCATAATTGAAATTCATGATTAAGTCTATCTTGTTTACAAGAATTTTATGATGACATATGTGGTACATAGCTAGGTTAGGTTCAAAAATCCCTTTTTGTAAGTTTACATAAAGTAAGAATCATGATTTCATGTTAGAAATATTTATGCCATGGTTATGTGAACAAATACTTATGCCATGCTTATGTTTGACATTATGCCATGCTTATGTTTGACATTATGCCATGCTTATGTTAGAAATATTTATGCCATGCTATGTTTGACATTATGCCTAAATAAAAATATAGGTTCATGTTGTAGTTATAACTATGTGTCAATAATGATACCCAATTTAGATTCTTATCTCAATTACAAGTTTACATGCTTTGATTCATGTCACCTATGCTTTATGACCAAAGTAATTGTTACCACTATGCAAGTACACCAGTTTCTATTTTGTATTTCCAACGTCATATTGCAAGTTCATACGCTCACCTTCCCCTTTTTGTGTATGTAATCACGCTTTAAGCCTCCCCTTTTCGCATGGCTAAATTGGGCTTTAAAAGGCTAAGCCCAATATATATATATAATAAACGGACGTGTTAAACGGGGGAAAATAACGTTGGGTTAAAATTACTAATGAATGAAAATATAAAATAGAAGGGCCCAAGTTCAAGTATGGGGTGGGCCCATGATTGGTGTAACCTCTACACCATTAACTTAATAATTGGCCGCAAATATTTACATATAAGAAAATAAAGAAGAATGACAAGATATGTAAATGTAGAAAATACGATGTGTTTAACCCGAGGTTGGATTGAGTTGTGATGTAAACCTGCCCGGAACCGCCCGGCTGTCCAGTAGTCACAACAATACCTATCCAATGTGGGAGGTTAAACATGGAGCCCAATAAGGACCCGAGGTTAGACTGAGTTGTGGCGTAAGACTGCCCGGAACCAACCGGCAACAGGCAGCCACAACAATACCTGTCTAATGTGAGAGGTCAGGGCCTTAATAAGACAATTAAGGCTGAGTCAGGATTGTTAGGATTAAGTGAACTAAAGACTTAATCAAAATGGAACATGCTAAACTAAACGGACTGGTGGGGGTTAGGTTAGGAAACACTTAACCAACTTAGCATGTTGGCTAGAGATAGAAAACCTAGTAACGGGGGACCCTTTCCAGCAGTAACCCTAGAAGGTGTATCAGGATACCCTGAAACTAGGCAGGGTGGGGCACGATTACTGGGCTGATTGTAAGAGGTCAAATCGACGGCGGTGGTGTAGCAGTGTAGGTTCTAACGGGGTGCGGGCGTGCACACACTCCGGCGCAGAAAAATAAGGCACTGGACACCAGTAGCATACCTGTGCATTCTAAGGTTGTGTCGGGCCGCCACTATGGGACTTGATACACCCCATGGTGGGACCAGCATAGGTAACTACAACATCGGGGGCCGTAAGACACATGTAATTATGCGAGTAGGAGCCGATCATCATAGAATGGATCACTTCACCCTGATTATGGGGTGCCAATTGGAAACTAGTTAAATGGGTTCAGAGATTAACATGGGGTACGATAGTATATTCGACCCTAGACAACTTAACCAAGTTTATAGTGCTTGCCCACTTCTTGTTTATACTTATCATACCCAGTTCTTTATTCATAGACAAAATAGTACTAGACTTACTCAGGCTTTATGTCTGACTCTACTTTTCTTTCGTCTTCTTTTCTTCCGTTCCCCCCCCCCCCCCAGGTCCACAGGGAGGGAACACAGCAGCTTGACCAACCTTAACATCCAGCTTGAAGAAGAGAAATGTATTGCTTGGACTTTCCTGTTTTGAACTATGGCTTTGGACAATCCACTATGGGGCTTTTGCAGTTTATCTATGTTTTATTTATGCTTCTTTAAATAATGTACTCAAGACAGATTATGAAAATGTTATGTTATGTTTTTGGAAAGGATGTAAGACAATCATGGTGATGTTTTGTAACACGTATTTGCTTTTATGAAATAAAAGTTGTTGATTTTCCGCTGTTTACAAATATGTGTTCTTATATCTGTCTTGTATATCCGTGACTTATACTTATAAACCTCCACCAAAATTAGGGCATTCCCTTTGAGAGTGACCCTAACGGAGGTGGGGTGTTTCACTTGGTATCAGAGCATAGGTTTACCAGATAAGATAAAAAGATTTGAAAATTATTTTCAAAAAGGAAATTTAAAGAAGCATTTTTAAAAGAAAAATATTATTTTATTTTAAAAAAGGCAAAGTCCACTCCCCAAAGCCATAGGTACTATCTCTTATCCTTCGTTTTGAATCTATCCTTTTTGTTTCAGCATGTCCGAAGATCTTAACTTGCCGGAAGGGGTACCAATACCTGGTTGGTTTAGACGGTTCTTAGAAGCAAGGGCCACTCAGCCAGGTCCTACCGTTCCTCCTCCCCCAGCTGCAGGGAATCATCCAGCTGCAGCGGCACCTTTTCCTCCACCTCCTCCTCGGGGAAACACGTTTGCTAAGATTTGTAAAGATTTTAAAGCTATGGGAGGAAGGGATTTCCATGGAACTGAGTCCTTCGTAGCAGCTAGAAATTGGCTGAAAGAAACGGAGGACCTATTCATCATCTTTGAGGTAGAAGATAGGCAAAAAGTACAATTGGCGGTGTGGCTATTGAAGGGCGAGGCTTCCTACTGGTGGGAAGTCACTAATGCTGAAAGACCAGTGGAGACATGAGAGGACTTTAGGGCAAGGTTTGAGACTAAATTTCTCTCAGATGCGGAAAGAAGTTTGCAGTTGGAAAAATTATTATTTCTTAAGCAAGGGGACAAGACAGTCAGAGAGTATGTGAATCAATTCGATGAGCTGGCTAGGTTTGGGCTTGACCTAGTCAACACCCCACACAAGAAGGCTCTCCGTTTCGTCAAAGGGTTGAATGAGCCATTACACAGTTTGGCCATGACCCATATACCCATGGGAGCCACGTACGAAAGATTGGTGCAAATGGCATTGCTGAATGAAGAGGATAAGGGCAAGAAGAAAGAGGGTTTGCAGCCTAAGAAGACGGACTTTAAGAAGGGCGGAAAAGGCAACAAAGAGAAGAGGAAGTGTAATTTCTGTGGCAAAGTGGGGCACTTAGTAAAGGACTGCCGGAAAAAGAAGGCCAAGGAGAATGGTGGGTGCTTTTCTTGCGGTGAGACGGGCCATAGGGCTAAGGACTGCCCAAAGAAACGAGGACAGGGGCAGAGGGCTGGATCCACCCCAGGGGCACAGGTTCATATGCTAGAAGCGCCACCTCTGCAACAGCGAGGTATAAATACTTCTGTAGAAAGTGTAGTTTATCTTTATGATCACCCCGTTCGCACTTTATTTGATTCTGGCGCATCACACTCCTTTATCTCGTCTGCTTTAGTAGAATCTCTGCACCTAAAAACTAGTATGGTAGAGGACCCCTTAATTGTTTCAAACCCAATTGGGGGCCCAGCTCATTTGTCTATGATCTGTTTGGGATTGAAAATTTCCATTCTAAGTGTAGAATTTCAATGTAGTGCCTTTGTTTTGGGCTTTTCGGGGTATGGTTTGATTTTGGGTATGGATTGGCTATCCAGTAATGGGGCCATCCTTGATTGTGAGAAAAGGGTTGTTAGGCTCCTAACCCAGCTCGGTAATACTTTGGAAATTTCTTGTAATCCCTCGTATGCGGTTATGCTTAATTATCTTGAATCGCTAGATGCCTCTGTTGAAAATTTGCAATCAGTCAGAGTGGTCCGGGAATATCCGGATGTCTTTGAAGAGGTGAAGGGCTTGCCTCCGAAGCGGGAAATAGACTTCCGCATATATCTTGTAGATAATGCAAAGCCCGTTGCGTTGCCCGTTAGACATATGGCTCCACGAGAAAGGAAAGAGCTCAGTAAACAGATTAAAGAGCTTCTAGAAAAGGGGTTCATTAGGAGGAGCATTTCAGAATGGGGCGCTCCAGTGGTGTTCGCTACAAAGGCGGATGGTTCACTCCGTCTATGTGTTGACTATAGGGAGCTCAACAAGCTAACGAAAAAGAATAGGCACCCTCTCCCTAGAATTGACGATTTATTTGACCAGCTTGTAGGAGCGTCTGTTTTCTCCCAACTCGATTTAGCAACCGGTTTTCATCAGCTAAGGGTGGCTGAAGATAGCATCGATAAAACGGCTTTCAGAACCCCAGACGGTTTCTTTGAATGGCTTGTCATGCCTTTCGGCTTGACAAATGCACCTGTGTACTTCGTGGACCTGATGAGTAGGGTATTCAGAGATTTCCTCAACAAATTCGTAGTGGTCTTCGTAGATGATATCCTTATCTTCTCAAAGAGTGAAGAGGAACATGCTCAACACTTAAGGGCAATCATGGAAACTTTGCGAGTCCATCAACTGAAAGCCAAATTCTCCAAATGCCACTTTTGGAGAGAAGAGGTGAGGTTCCTTGGGCACATAGTATCCAAACAAGGGTTAGCGGTGGACCCTGCCAAGGTAGTGGCGGTACAGGATTGGAAGACACCAAGGAATGCGACTGAGGTCCGAAGCTTTCTAGGACTAGCAGGTTTCTATCGAAAATTCATAAGGGATTTTGCGAAAATCTCAGCTTCGCTCACGAAGTTGACATTTGTTTATTTTCAAGAGATAATTCATCTATGTGGGATATCTTCTAGTAAGGGAATTTTGGAGAGCTTGCATGGAACCATGAGTACGCAGTTAGGCTTGAGCCAAGTATACTAGAAGGAGAATAAGTAAAAGAGGAACGAGAAATAGGTTCCAACTCATATTTTGGAAACAAGAATTAAGAAACTACGAAATTGTGAAGTTAAAAACGGACAAAGCATAATGGAGTTAAGCTCAAGAAATGCGACTTAGAAGATTGAAGACTAGATTCGTACATAATATCTCTTCTTAAGAGTATATCCTTGATCCCTCTCTTCCTGTAGAGCTTACTTGCATGGTTTCTTTTCTGTATATCCTCTCGGTCCCATTCTCAATCCAATTTCTGTTGCAAACCCCATAGGGAGTATGACTCACCTGTTAGTAACGCATGTTGGGGCTCGAGGGTGTTCATTGGTTTGACTAAAATCTTTGGGTTTTATAGGATACGGATTGGTCTTAGGAAAGGACTCCCTTGTGACCTAAAAGGAGTCCATCATGCTTAGTTTCCTAGAATAATATATGGTGGTTGGGTTGAGTAACTCTTTGGGTGTCAGTCTGATGTTGATTTCGGTCTTCGGGGCTGATGCTTAGAGAGTTCTTCTCCTAATCAATATATATGTGGCATAGGTTTTCAGTTTTGACATTGCCTAATGGGCACAAAGTTTTTACTTGCTTCTATCATTCGACTATACCTTTAGATAGAAATGTCCTATAGATTAGAGCTACCCGAAAGATTGGATGGAGTCTGCTGAAGTGGTAGAGCCAAATATCCTCGAAGAGGCCGAGGTGGAGCGCGAAGCAACCATAAGAAAAGTTCCAACCCGCATATTAGGAACGGAAGTGAAGAAGCTACGCAACCGCGAAGTCAAGCTCGTCAAAGTTCAATGGAGCGACGCCGAGGGAGACGCGACTTGGGAAACTGAAGCTAGAATACGTACTGCCTACCCTTTTCTGTTCGAGGGTACATCCTTGATCTTTCTTTTTCCTTAAGTTGCGCTTTTATCTATCTTTTAGGTATATTTCCTCGACCTTATCTTTTAGGTAGAAACCTTTTTGGATGAAAACATGTAATTGAAACATGTTATGGATGATGGTTGCAAGTGGTTGCAAGTGATTGCTAGTGGTTGCTCGTGGTTGCATATACACACACAATCTAGGTTTTAGATCGGCTCAGTCACTTCATATTGCATATGCATATATGTTTGCATTCGTATATGGTTGAACTT
Organism: Allium sativum; assembly: GCA_030737875.1. Lineage (NCBI taxonomy): Eukaryota > Viridiplantae > Streptophyta > Magnoliopsida > Asparagales > Amaryllidaceae > Allium > Allium sativum. The sequence goes on from CM060912.1 coordinate 1,024,506,774, forward strand.
TAATGTGTTGTCATATGGATGTTGCATTTGTAATGAATGATTGAGCACTCATGTAGAACCATGAATAGGAAAATTTGCATACATAATGGATTCATGGCACTTACATAAATCGCATTAAGGAGGTCATCTGAATCAGTAGAGCGCCTGATTTTGCATTAGATAAGTTCATGTACACACACACTTCGCATATGATCATGAAGCATTAGAAATCTTTTAAGGACAATGGATGCTCGTGTTTGATGGATGAGTAGATGGATGAGTGGATGTTAGGATGTACATTCCTCCTAACTTGAAGATTTCGGGGACGAAATCCTTTTAAGTGGGGAAGAATGTAACACCTCGAAAATTCTATAACTGTGAAATTAACAAATTAAAGTATAATTAATTTCAAATCAAAGAACTAAGGGAAACGGGATACGCCATTGCGTTCGTCTCGGAAAAATACGCGAAATAGAGTCCGAGTTTTCGAAAAACGGAGTCCGTATGAAGAAGATATGGCCTTCGGAAGTTTCCGAATTAAATTTAAAATTCAAACAGAATAAAATAACTCAGAAAAATCAAGTTTAAATTCGAAAATGGGGCCCAATGGGCCAGGGCGGAAAAACACCCGCCTGACACACCCAGGTCGACTGGGCTGTCGACCTGGTCTAACCAGGTCGACAGGGCTGTCGACAGGCATGTCGACCTGGTCCAGACCCAGGTCGAGCCCAGTCTAACCTGGCTGGCCTATGCTATGTTGGTCGATTTTCTGTGGTCTGCTTTGTCATTAGGGCTAGGTGGCAGGCTCTAATTGGTCTCTCTTCCTAATGAATGGCTACGATCAATCCAAGCAACATCAATGGTTCTAATCAGTTCCTAACCTCTATAAAAACAACCCTAGACTAACCCTAATCTATTCATTCAAAAATAAGAACAAAGCCGCCATGTTGCTGAGGAACGACTAGGGGTAGCCACCAAATTGGAGAGAGGATTAGGAGGAAAATTCTAAGGCATAAAGCAACTCAATCAAATCAAACCGCATCTTCAAATCCCTAAATTAGAGAATTCATCACACCATTGTAAGTAGAGTATTACTTTGGTATGAACAAATAATTGTGTTGGTTTGTATGCTTGAATTGTGGCAATAAAGTAATTCATATTTGTGCGTTCTTATCAATTTGAAATATTCTTGAATTATGTTATTCAATTATAAAGAACTACATGCGGTAGTTCTATGCAAGTATACGTTTGGAATATTCGCAAATTATGTAATCCATGTTGAAGCTACATGTATGTAGTTGATTGAAATTCATGCAAGTTTGGGGCCTTGCTATTATGCCATCATAATGTGTATTTTTATACAAACATCATTTTTGTGAAGTAATTGGAATAAGTTTGGGTTATCATAATCCATATGAAATTATGTTAAAAATTGGGCATCATGTATTAAGCCATGCTTTTGTACTAGAAAACCTATTTGCAAACTTATGAATATGGCTAGGCTATGAATGATATTTGGCATAATTGAAATCCATGATTAAGTCTATCTTGTTTACAAGAATTTTATGATGACATATGTGGTACATATCTAGGTTAGGTTCAAAAATCCCTTTTTGTAAGTTTACATAAAGTAAGAATCATGATTTCATGTTAGAAATATTTATGCCATGGTTATGTGAACAAATACTTATGCCATGCTTATGTTTGACATTATGCCATGCTTATGTTTGACATTATGCCATGCTTATGTTAGAAATATTTATGCCATGCTATGTTTGACATTATGCCTAAATAAAAATATAGGTTCATGTTGTAGTTATAACTATGTGTCAATAATGATACCCAATTTAGATTCTTATCTCAATTACAAGTTTACATGCTTTGATTCATGTCACCTATGCTTTATGACCAAAGTAATTGTTACCACTATGCAAGTACACCAGTTTCTATTTTGTATTTCCAACGTCATATTGCAAGTTCATACGCTCACCTTCCCCTTTTTGTGTATGTAATCACGCTTTAAGCCTCCCCTTTTCGCATGGCTAAATTGGGCTTTAAAAGGCTAAGCCCAATATATATATAATAAACGGACGTGTTAAACGGGGGAAAATAACGTTGGGTTAAAATTACAAATGAATGAAAATATAAAATAGAAGGGCCCAAGTTCAAGTATGGAGTGGGCCCATGATTGGTGTAACCTCTACACCATTAACTTAATAATTGGCCGCAAATATTTACATATAAGAAAATAAAGAAGAATGACAAGATATGTAAATGTAGAAAATACGATGTGTTTAACCTGAGGTTGGATTGAGTTGTGATGTAAACCTGCCCGGAACCGCCCGGCTGTCCAGTAGTCACAACAATACCTATCCAATGTGGGAGGTTAAACATGGAGCCCAATAAGGACCCGAGGTTAGACTGAGTTGTGGCGTAAGACTGCCCGGAACCAACCGGCAACAGGCAGCCACAACAATACCTGTCTAATGTGAGAGGTCAGGGCCTTAATAAGACAATTAAGGCTGAGTCAGGATTGTTAGGATTAAGTGAACTAAAGACTTAATCAAAATGGAACATGCTAAACTAAACAGACTGGTGGGGATTAGGTTAGGAAACACTTAACCAACTTAGCATGTTGGCTAGAGATAGAAAACCTAGTAACGGGGGACCCTTTTCAGCAGTAACCCTAGAAGGTGTATCAGGATACCCTGAAACTAGGCAGGGTGGGGCACGATTACTGGGCTGATTGTAAGAGGTCAAATCGACGGCGGTGGTGTAGCAGTGTAGGTTCTAACGGGGTGCGGGCGTGCACACACTCCGGCGCAGAAAAATAAGGCACTGGACACCAGTAGCATACCTGTGCATTCTAAGGTTGTGTCGGGCCGCCACTATGGGACTTGATACACCCCATGGTGGGACCAGCATAGGTAACTACAACATCGGGGGCCGTAAGACACATGTAACTATGCGAGTAGGAGCCGATCATCATAGAATGGATCACTTCACCCTGATTATGGGGTGCCAATTGGAAACTAGTTAAATGGGTTCAGAGATTAACATGGGGTACGATAGTATATTCGACCCTAGACAACTTAACCAAGTTTATAGTGCTTGCCCACTTCTTGTTTATACTTATCATACCCAGTTCTTTATTCATAGACAAAATAGTACTAGACTTACTCAGGCTTTATGTCTGACTCTACTTTTCTTTCGTCTTCTTTTCTTCCGTTTCCCCCCCCCCCCCCAGGTCCACAGGGAGGGAACACAGCAGCTTGACCAACCTTAACATCCAGCTTGAAGAAGAGAAATGTATTGCTTGGACTTTCCTGTTTTGAACTATGGCTTTGGACAATCCACTATGGGGCTTTTGCAGTTTATCTATGTTTTTTTTATGCTTCTTTAAATAATGTACTCAAGACAGATTATGAAAATGTTATGTTATGTTTTTGGAAAGGAGGTAAGACAATCATGGTGATGTTTTGTAACACGTACTTGCTTTTATGAAATAAAAGTTGTTGATTTTCCGCTGTTTACAAATATGTGTTCTTATATCTGTCTTGTATATCTGTGACTTATACTTATAAACCTCCACCAAAATTAGGGCATTCCCTTTGAGAGTGACCCTAACGGAGGTGGGGTGTTTCACTTGGTATCAGAGCATAGGTTTACCAGATAAGATAAAAAGATTTGAAAATTATTTTCAAAAAGGAAATTTAAAGAAGCATTTTTAAAAGAAAAATATTATTTTATTTTAAAAAAGGCAAAGTCCACTCCCCAAAGCCATAGGTACTATCTCTTATCCTTCGTTTTGAATCTATCCTTTTTGTTTCAGCATGTCCGAAGATCTTAACTTGCCGGAAGGGGTACCAATACCTGGTTGGTTTAGACGGTTCTTAGAAGCAAGGGCCACTCAGCCAGGTCCTACCGTTCCTCCTCCCCCAGCTGCAGGGAATCATCCAGCTGCAGCGGCACCTTTTCCTCCACCTCCTCCTCGGGGAAACACGTTTGCTAAGATTTGTAAAGATTTTAAAGCTATGGGAGGAAGGGATTTCCATGGAACTGAGTCCTTCGTAGCAGCTAGAAATTGGCTGAAAGAAACGGAGGACCTATTCATCATCTTTGAGGTAGAAGATAGGCAAAAAGTATAATTGGCGGTGTGGCTATTGAAGGGCGAGGCTTCCTACTGGTGGGAAGTCACTAATGCTGAAAGACCAGTGGAGACATGGGAGGACTTTAGGGCAAGGTTTGAGACTAAATTTCTCTCAGATGCGGAAAGAAGTTTGCAGTTGGAAAAATTATTATTTCTTAAGCAAGGGGACAAGACAGTCAGAGAGTATGTGAATCAATTCGATGAGCTGGCTAGGTTTGGGCTTGACCTAGTCAACACCCCACACAAGAAGGCTCTCCGTTTCGTCAAAGGGTTGAATGAGCCATTACACAGTTTGGCCATGACCCATATACCCATGGGAGCCACGTACGAAAGATTGGTGCAAATGGCATTGCTGAATGAAGAGGATAAGGGCAAGAAGAAAGAGGGTTTGCAGCCTAAGAAGACGGACTTTAAGAAGGGCGGAAAAGGCAACAAAGAGAAGAGGAAGTGTAATTTCTGTGGCAAAGTGGGGCACTTAGTAAAGGACAGCCGGAAAAAGAAGGCCAAGGAGAATGGTGGGTGCTTTTCTTGCGGTGAGACGGGCCATAGGGCTAAGGACTGCCCAAAGAAACGAGGACAGGGGCAGAGGGCTGGATCCACCCCAGGGGCACAGGTTCATGTGCTAGAAGCGCCACCTCTGCAACAGCGAGGTATAAATACTTCTGTAGAAAGTGTAGTTTATCTTTATGATCACCCCGTTCGCACTTTATTTGATTCTGGCGCATCACACTCCTTTATCTCGTCTGCTTTAGTAGAATCTCTGCACCTAAAAACTAGTATGGTAGAGGACCCCTTAATTGTTTCAAACCCAATTGGGGGCCCAGCTCATTTGTCTATGATCTGTTTGGGATTGAAAATTTCCATTCTAAGTGTAGAATTTCAATGTAGTGCCTTTGTTTTGGGCTTTTCGGGGTATGGTTTGATTTTGGGTATGGATTGGCTATCCAGTAATGGGGCCATCCTTGATTGTGAGAAAAGGGTTGTTAGGCTCCTAACCCAGCTCGGTAATACTTTGGAAATTTCTTGTAATCCCTCGTATGCGGTTATGCTTAGTTATCTTGAATCGCTAGATGCCTCTGTTGAAAATTTGCAATCAGTCAGAGTGGTCCGGGAATATTCGGATGTCTTTGAAGAGGTGAAGGGCTTGCCTCCGAAGCGGGAAATAGACTTCCGCATATATCTTGTAGATAATGCAAAGCCCGTTGCGTTGCCCGTTAGACATATGGCTCCACGAGAAAGGAAAGAGCTCAGTAAACAGATTAAAGAGCTTCTAGAAAAGGGGTTCATTAGGAGGAGCATTTCAGAATGGGGCGCTCCAGTGGTGTTCGCTACAAAGGCGGATGGTTCACTCCGTCTATGTGTTGACTATAGGGAGCTCAACAAGCTAACGAAAAAGAATAGGCACCCTCTCCCTAGAATTGACGATTTATTTGACCAGCTTGTAGGAGCATCTGTTTTCTCCCAACTCGATTTAGCAACCGGTTTTCATCAGCTAAGGGTGGCTGAAGATAGCATCGATAAAACGGCTTTCAGAACCCCAGACGGTTTCTTTGAATGGCTTGTCATGCCTTTCGGCTTGACAAATGCACCCGCGTACTTCGTGGACCTGATGAGTAGGGTATTCAGAGATTTCCTCAACAAATTCGTAGTGGTCTTCATAGATGATATCCTTATCTTCTCAAAGAGTGAAGAGGAACATGCTCAACACTTAAGGGCAATCATGGAAACTTTGCGAGTCCATCAACTGAAAGCCAAATTCTCCAAATGCCACTTTTGGAGAGAAGAGGTGAGGTTCCTTGGGCACATAGTATCCAAACAAGGGTTAGCGGTGGACCCTGCCAAGGTAGTGGCGGTACAGGATTGGAAGACACCAAGGAATGCGACTGAGGTCCGAAGCTTTCTAGGACTAGCAGGTTTCTATCGAAAATTCATAAGGGATTTTGCGAAAATCTCAGCTTCGCTCACGAAGTTGACATTTGTTTATTTTCAAGAGATAATTCATCTATGTGGGATATCTTCTAGTAAGGGAATTTTGGAGAGCTTGCATGGAACCATGAGTACGCAGTTAGGCTTGAGCCAAGTATACTAGAAGGAGAATAAGTAAAAGAGGAACGAGAAATAGGTTCCAACTCATATTTTGGAAACAAGAATTAAGAAACTACGAAATTGTGAAGTTAAAAACGGACAAAGCATAATGGAGTTAAGCTCAAGAAATGCGACTTAGAAGATTGAAGACTAGATTCGTACATAATATCTCTTCTTAAGAGTATATCCTTGATCCCTCTCTTCCTGTAGAGCTTACTTGCATGGTATCTTTTCTGTATATCCTCTCGGTCCCATTCTCAATCCAATTTCTGTTGCAAACCCCATAGGGAGTATGACTCACCTGTTAGTAACGCATGTTGGGGCTCGAGGGTGTTCATTGGTTTGACTAAAGTCTTTGGGTTTTATAGGATACGGATTGGTCTTAGGAAGGGACTCCCTTGTGACCTAAAAGGAGTCCATCATGCTTAGTTTCCTAGAATAATATATGGTGGTTGGGTTGAGTAACTCTTTGGGTGTCAGTCTGATGTTGATTTCGGTCTTCGGGGCTGATGCTTAGAGAGTTCTTCTCCTAATCAATATATATGTGGCATAGGTTTTCAGTTTTGACATTGCCTAATGGGCACAAAGTTTTTACTTGCTTCTATCATTCGACTATACCTTTAGATAGAAATGTCCTATAGATTAGAGCTACCCGAAAGATTGGATGGAGTCTGCTGAAGTGGTAGAGCCAAATATCCTTGAAGAGGCCGAGGTGGAGCGCGAAGCAACCATAAGAAAAGTTCCAACCCGCATATTAGGAACGGAAGTGAAGAAGCTACGCAACCGCGAAGTCAAGCTCGTCAAAGTTCATTGGAGAGACGCCGAGGGAGACGCGACTTGGGAAACTGAAGCTAGAATACGTACTGCCTACCCTTTTCTGTTCGAGGGTACATCCTTGATCTTTCTTTTTCCTTAAGTTGCGCTTTTATCTATCTTTTAGGTATATTTCCTCGACCTTATCTTTTAGGTAGAAACCTTTTTGGATGAAAACATGTAATTGAAACATGTTATGGATGATGGTTGCAAGTGGTTGCAAGTGATTGCTAGTGGTTGCTCGTGGTTGCATATACACACACAATCTAGGTTTTAGATCGGCTCAGTCACTTCATATTGCATATGCATATATGTTTGCATTCGTATATGGTTGAACTTTAATGTGTTGTCATATGGATGTTGCATTTGTAATGAATGATTGAGCACTCATGTAGAACCATGAATAGGAAAATTTGCATACATAATGGATTCATGGCACTTACATAAATCGCATTAAGTAGGTCAACTGAATCAGTAGACCGCCTGATTTTGCATTAGATAAGTTCATGTACACACACACTTCGCATATGATCATGAAGCATTAGAAATCTTTTAAGGACAATGGATGCTCGTGTTTGATGGATGAGTAGATGGATGAGTGGATGTTAGGATGTACATTCCTCCTAACTTGAAGATTTCGGGGACGAAATCCTTTTAAGTGGGGGAGAATGTAACACCCCGAAAATTTTATAACTGTGAAATTAACAAATTAAAGTATAATTAATTTCAAATCAAAGAACTAAGGGAAACGGGATACGCCATTGCGTTCGTCTCGGAAAAATACGCGAAATAGAGTCCGAGTTTTCGAAAAACGGAGTCCGTATGAAGAAGATATGGCCTTCGGAAGTTTCCGAATTAAATTTAAAATTCAAACAGAATAAAATAACTCAGAAAAATCAAATTTAAATTCGAAAATGGGGCCCAATGGGCCAGGGCGGAAAAACACCCGCCTGACACACCCAAGTCGACTGGGCTGTCGACCTGGTCTAACCAGGTCGACAGGGCTGTCGACAGGCATGTCGACCTGGTCCAGACCCAGGTCGAGCCCAGTCTAACCTGGCTGGCCTATGCTATGTTGGTCGATTTTCTGTGGTCTGCTTTGTCATTAGGGCTAGGTGGCAGGCTCTAATTGGTCTCTCTTCCTAATGAATGGCTACGATCAATCCAAGCAACATCAATGGTTCTAATCAGTTCCTAACCTCTATAAAAACAACCCTAGACTAACCCTAATCTATTCATTCAAAAATAAGAACAAAGCCGCCATGTTGCTGAGGAACGACTAGGGGTAGCCACCAAATTGGAGAGAGGATTAGGAGGAAAATTCTAAGGCATAAAGCAACTCAATCAAATCAAACCGCATATTCAAATCCCTAAATTAGAGAATTCATCACACCATTGTAAGTAGAGTATTACTTTGGTATGAACAAATAATTGTGTTGGTTTGTATGCTTGAATTGTGGCAATAAAGTAATTCATATTTGTGCGTTCTTATCAATTTGAAATATTCTTGAATTATGTTATTCAATTATAAAGAACTACGTGCGGTAGTTCTATGCAAGTATACGTTTGGAATATTCGCAAATTATGTAATCCATGTTGAAGCTACATGTATGTAGTTGATTGAAATTCATGCAAGTTTGGGGCCTTGCTATTATGCCATCATAATGTGTATTTTTATACAAACATCATTTTTGTGAAGTAATTGGAATAAGTTTGGGTTATCATAATCCATATGAAATTATGTTAAAAATTGGGCATCATGTATTAAGCCATGCTTTTGTACTAGAAAACCTATTTGCAAACTTATGAATATGGCTAGGCTATGAATGATATTTGGCATAATTGAAATCCATGATTAAGTCTATCTTGTTTACAAGAATTTTATGATGACATATGTGGTACATAGCTAGGTTAGGTTCAAAAATCCCTTTTTGTAAGTTTACATAAAGTAAGAATCATGATTTCATGTTAGAAATATTTATGCCATGGTTATGTGAACAAATACTTATGCCATGCTTATGTTTGACATTATGCCATGCTTATGTTTGACATTATGCCATGCTTATGTTAGAAATATTTATGCCATGCTATGTTTGACATTATGCCTAAATAAAAATATAGGTTCATGTTGTAGTTATAACTATGTGTCAATAATGATACCCAATTTAGATTCTTATCTCAATTACAAGTTTACATGCTTTGATTCATGTCACCTATGCTTTATGACCAAAGTAATTGTTACCACTATGCAAGTACACCAGTTTCTATTTTGTATTTCCAACGTCATATTGCAAGTTCATACGCTCACCTTCCCCTTTTTGTGTATGTAATCACGCTTTAAGCCTCCCCTTTTCGCATGGCTAAATTGGGCTTTAAAAGGCTAAGCCCAATATATATATAATAAACGGACGTGTTAAACGGGGGAAAATAACGTTGGGTTAAAATTACTAATGAATGAAAATATAAAATAGAAGGGCCCAAGTTCAAGTATGGGGTGGGCCCATGATTGGTGTAACCTCTACACCATTAACTTAATAATTGGCCGCAAATATTTATATATAAGAAAATAAAGAAGAATGACAAGATATGTAAATGTAGAAAATACGATGTGTTTAACCCGAGGTTGGATTGAGTTGTGATGTAAACCTGCCCGGAACCGCCCGGCTGTCCAGTAGTCACAACAATACCTATCCAATGTGGGAGGTTAAACATGGAGCCCAATAAGGACCCGAGGTTAGACTGAGTTGTGGCGTAAGACTGCCCGGAACCAACCGGCAACAGGCAGCCACAACAATACCTGTCTAATGTGAGAGGTCAGGGCCTTTATAAGACAATTAAGGCTGAGTCAGGATTGTTAGGATTAAGTGAACTAAAGACTTAATCAAAATGGAACATGCTAAACTAAACGGACTGGTGGGGGTTAGGTTAGGAAACACTTAACCAACTTAGCATGTTGGCTAGAGATAGAAAACCTAGTAACGGGGGACCCTTTTCAGCAGTAACCCTAGAAGGTGTATCAGGATACCCTGAAACTAGGCAGGGTGGGGCACGATTACTGGGCTGATTGTAAGAGGTCAAATCGACGGCGGTGGTGTAGCAGTGTAGGTTCTAACGGGGTGCGGGCGTGCACACACTCCGGCGCAGAAAAATAAGGCACTGGACACCAGTAGCATACCTGTGCATTCTAAGGTTGTGTCGGGCCGCCACTATGGGACTTGATACACCCCATGGTGGGACCAGCATAGGTAACTACAACATCGGGGGCCGTAAGACACATGTAACTATGCGAGTAGGAGCCGATCATCATAGAATGGATCACTTCACCCTGATTATGGGGTGCCAATTGGAAACTAGTTAAATGGGTTCAGAGATTAACATGGGGTACGATAGTATATTCGACCCTAGACAACTTAACCAAGTTTATAGTGCTTGCCCACTTCTTGTTTATACTTATCATACCCAGTTCTTTATTCATAGACAAAATAGTACTAGACTTACTCAGGCTTTATGTCTGACTCTACTTTTCTTTCGTCTTCTTTTCTTCCGTCCCCCCCCCCCCCCCCCCCGGTCCACAGGGAGGGAACACAGCAGCTTGACCAACCTTAACATCCAGCTTGAAGAAGAGAAATGTATTGCTTGGACTTTCCTGTTTTGAACTATGGCTTTGGACAATCCACTATGGGGCTTTTGCAGTTTATCTATGTTTTTTTTATGCTTCTTTAAATAATGTACTCAAGACAGATTATGAAAATGTTATGTTATGTTTTTGGAAAGGAGGTAAGACAATCATGGTGATGTTTTGTAACACGTACTTGCTTTTATGAAATAAAAGTTGTTGATTTTCCGCTGTTTACAAATATGTGTTCTTATATCTGTCTTGTATATCTGTGACTTATACTTATAAACCTCCACCAAAATTAGGGCATTCCCTTTGAGAGTGACCCTAACGGAGGTGGGGTGTTTCATATGTCCTTACACTAATGCGAAAAATCAGGCGGTCTATTGATTCAATTGACCTCCTTAACGTAATGTATGTTAGTGCCATGAATCCAACATGTATGCAAATAATCCTAACATATCATGTAAACTCTAAATGTATGCACAATCATTCATCAAAATGCAACATCCATATGATGACATGCTCATTTCCATCCATAAAAAGAAAAAAAATGCACATTCATCCGTATGTAGTATGAAAGTGATTGAGCTGATCTAGTGCCTAATGTGTGTGTTTATATGCATCCACGAGAAACCACTAGCAAATACTTGCATACACCAAACATAACATGTCTCAAACACATGTTTACGTCCATTGGTTCCCTACCTAAAGGTCGATGATTCGATCATTAGGATATGCTTAGATGACAAAAACAAGTACGAATAAAAGCTTTGGGAAAGAAGTCAAGAACATACCCTTGAATAGAAAAGGGTACAAGTGCGAATCTTGTCTTCAGCCTCCCAAGTTACATCCTCACGGTCTTATCCCCATTGAACTTTCATCAACTTGACCTCTCGGTTGCGTAGCTTCTTAACCTCTGATCCAAGAATACGGGTAGGAACTCGTTTGACTGTCGCCTCCCATTCCACTTCTACTTTCTCAAGCATACTCGGCTCAACTACCTTTGTTGTATCATATAGACACTTCCATAAATGAGAAACGTGGAAAACATCATGAATACCTGTCAATCTCTCTGGTAGCTTCACCCTATAGGCCATTTGGCCAGTCCTTTCTGTTATGGGAAATGGTCCTACAAACCTTGGCGCCAATTTCCCTATAGATCCAAAGCGAACCTCATTCCTCAAAGGTGATACCTTGATGAAAACCATGTCCCCCACCTCAAACTCAATATCAGTCCTTCTCTTATCTGCGTAAGACTTCTGCCTGTCCTGAGTTGTCTTCATGCATCTGCGGATAAGATTAATCTTCTCTGAAGTTTCTCTAATCATCTCAGGTCCAAGTAAAAGCCTACCTGTAGACTCCCACCAACAAGTTGGTGATCTATAAGGTCGACCGTACATTGCCTCGAGGGGTGCCATGCCAATGCCAGCTTGATAACTATCGTTGTAGGCGAACTCTACCAAAGGAAGATGCCCCTCCCATGTCCCTCCGAAGTCTAAGATACAAAGTCTTAAAAGATCATCTAGAACTCTATTCACCCTCTCCATCCGCCCATCGGTCTGAGGGTGATAAGCGGTGCTCAAACACAACTGTGTACCTAATGCCTCCAGGAAGCTCCTCCAAAATTCACTAGTGAATATAGGGTCACGATCGCTCACTATACTAGAAGGTACTCCATGTAGACGAACTATCTCATGAAGATAAACTGATGCCAACCATGTTGTTGTTCTCTTACTCTTAACAGGAATGATATAAGCTCTTAGTAAGCCTGTCAACTATAACCCAAATACTGGTGTTGCCTTTCCTCGATCTAGATAAACCATAAATGATATCCATAGAAATGCTATCCCACTTCCACTTGGGACCTCCAAAGGATGAAGTAAACCGTCGGGCTTCCTTTTCTCAGCTTTGACTTGCTGGCAAATCAAACATCGAGAAACAAACTTCGCTACGTCTTTGTTCATCCCAGTCCAAAAGAAAACCCACTTTATATCTCTATACATCTTATCATTGCCGTGACGGATAGTCATCTTAGAATGATGCGCTTCCTCAAGGACTGCCTTCAACAGACTCCCAACCCGGGAAACACAAAGCCTTCCATCTCTTCGCAAGAACCCTCTATCATCCGTGGAATATCTATCGAGGTGACTAGAAGTCTCCCCTCTACTGAGCCTATCCAAGATGTTTGCTATATGTGGGTCCTCTTGCTGTGAAGTTCCTATGTGATCCATAAGAGTAGGTCACACCTCTAAGGATGCCAACAAACCAGGTGTAAACTCCGTAGATGGCCTAAAATCAAAGGTCGATATGTACTCCAAACTCCGCCTCTCTATGAATAGTGGAATCAAAGTCATCCTCTGCCTACTCAATGCATCTGCCACTACATTGCCCTTTCCAGGGGTACAAGAAATCTCAGAATCATAGGACGCTAGGAACTCCATCATCTCTGTTGCCTCAAATTGAGATCCTTCTGCGAGAACAAATATTTGAGAGATTTATGATCAGTATACAACTCGAATTTCTCTCCAAGCAGATAATGATGACAAGTCTTAAGTGCGAATACTATGGCAGCCAACTCTAAATAATGGGCAGGGTAGTTCTTCACATGAACTCTCAACTGTCTACCACCATAACATACTACCCTTCCCTCTTGCATCAAAACAGAACACCAAGACCTGTGCCACATGCATCAGTATATACTGTGAACACCTGGTTCCCATCAGGTAAAGTCAAGACTGGGGCTATTGTCAGAGCCCTCTTCAATCGTTGAAAAACATCCTCACAGTCAAGATCCTAAGAAAAGGTTAAATTTTTCTTCGTTGGTCTGGTGAGTGGGCCTGATATCTTGGCGAAGTCCTTAATGAACTTCCTATAATAGCCCGCTAAATTCAGAAAATTCCTCACCTCCATTGCATTCTTTGGAACCTTCCAATCTTTAACTGCAACTACCTTCACAGGATCCACTATTATCCCATCCTTGGAGACCACATGCCCTAGAAATCTAACTTTCTTTCTCCAAAATTGACATTTTGAGAATTTTTCCTTAAGCTGATGCTCTCAGAGGGTCTTCAAAACCTCCCTTAAATGTAAGGCATGCTCTTCCTCGCTCTTCGAAAAGATCAGAATGTCATTGCCAAAGACCACAATGAACTTATTCAGAAACTCCCGAAACAACCAACCCATCAGATCCACAAAATAATCGGGTGCATTCGTCAACCCAAAAGGCATGACAAGCCACTCGAAGAAACCATATGGAGTTCTAAAAGCGGTTTTGTCTAACTGTCCTCGACCACTCTCAACTGATGAAACCCCGTGGCCAAGTCTAACTAGGTGAAAGTAGATGCACAAACAAGCTGGCCAAACAGATCATCTATCCTCAGAAGTGGGTGCCTATTTTTCTAAGTGAGCTTATTCAACTCCCTGTAATCCATGCATAAGCGAAAAGAGCCATTAGCCTTAGTTGCGAATACGACTGGAACGCTCCATTCAGATATGCTTCGCTTAATAAATCCCTTCTTAAGTAGCTCCCCTACTTGCTTGCTGAGCTCCTCCCGAAGTGGGTGCCTATTTTTCTAAGTGAGCTTAATCAACTCCCTGTAATCCACGCATAAGCGAAGAGAGTCATCCTCCTTAGTTGCGAATACGACTAGAGCACCCCATTTAGATATGCTTCGCCTAATAAATCCCTTCTTAAATAGCTCCCCTACTTGCTTGCTGAGCTCCCCCCGCTCCCTAGGAACCATGTGGCGCACATGCAATGCGACTGGCTTTGCATTGTCCACCAAGTATATCCGAAAATCGATCTCCCGCTTCAAAAGTAAGCCCTTAATCTCCTCAAAAATAACTGACTACTCATAGACTACTAGGACAGATCAAAAATCATCGACAGAAGCATCAAGCGATCCTAGGAAACTAAGCATGACAGACCCCTTACGATCACAAGAAACCTCGAGGGTCCTCCCATGGCAAGTCAAAAGCCTAACGACCCTCCTCTTACAGTTTAGAATGGCACCATACATGGCTAGTCAATCCATCCATAGAATTAAACCATAGCCCAGGAAACCACGTACATATGCATCGCACTCAAACTCGATGCCCAACATAGATATCCTCAAACCCCGACAAATCATAGATAGATGAGTAGTGCCCCTAATGTGGTTTGAGACAATAATGGGATCCAAAACCATACTAGTACTATGGTGTAGAGACTCAACCACATAATCAGATATAAAAGAATGTGAAGCGCCAGAATAAAAAAGAGTTCTAACAGGATGATCGGAAAGAGAAATCAAACCTTCAGTGTCCTACCTATGTCCTGTACACTTGCCACGAGAGCATGCACCTGCCCTCCAGAAGGTCCTTCCCTTTGGCCTTGTCCTTGCTTCTTCAGGCACTCCTTAGTATAATGTCCGACCTCACCACATTGGAAACAAGCATTCTTCCTTTTTCTACAATCTTTGCTCAAATAACCTGCACGTCCACAACTATGACATTTCCTCTTGTTTCAAGCTTTGTCATTCCTTCCCCCCTTATTTTGCTATTGTTGTTCTTTCTTGGGCCACACTTTCTTGTTTTATGTCTCATCAATCTTAGCCTCTTTCTTTTCGCCTTTACCTTCTTCGTGCATCAATGCCATATCAACGAGTTTCTCAACAGTTACCCCCATCAGAATATGAGACATAGTCAACCCAAGAAGGGGTTTATTTTAACCCACTTGCAAACCTCAAAACTTTTTTGTGCGGGGTATTCACTAGCTCCAAACCAAACCTCGCCAATTTTTTGAACTTATTGACATACTATTTGATAGACATGCCTCCTTGCTTAAGACCCAGAAACTTTTCCATTTGCATACTCTCTTCTGCCTGAGTAAGAAACATCATCTCGAATCTCTATCGGAAATCACCCCAAGTCTCAACTGGACTCCCTGCTTGCGTCACTTCCCACCAGAATGAAGCCTCATCTTTCAGTTTCCTAACGGCAAACTAAATCTTCCTACGGTCGTTAACCTCAAAAATCCCAAATAAATCCTCTTTCTCTTTAAGCCAATTCCTTGCTTATACAAAAGTCTCAGTTCCTCGGAAAGGCTTTCTTCCCATCGCACAGAAATCTTGCATATCTTGGAGAAATTATCCGCTCGCGAAGGAGGAGGACCGCGGCAGCAGCTGGGGGAGGGGCGTTTGCTTGGCCTCCTGCTGGTGCCATAACCTCGAAATACCAATGGAACCAAGCCGGTATTTGAACACCCTCGGGAATATTCGGTTCCCTGGACATGCTGAACAGAAAAGGAAAAGGGATTCAAACAGAGAATCGGAATATATTTCATATGGCTTTGGGGAAAATGTTTTTCAAAAACAAATTTTCCTTTGAAAATACTTTCTTTTTGAAACCTTTTGAAAACAATTTTCAAAACCTTTTATCCGATCTTGTAACATTCAATTCTGATACCAAATGTGACAACCTACGTCCGTTAGTGTCACTCTTTAACATAATGCATTAAGTTCCGTGAAGCATTATAGGTAAACTGAATCATAAACATCACAAGACGGGTTTAAAATAGCAGCGGAATTTAAAACTATTTTTCAAACAAAAAACATCATGGTCCAAAATCTAGTTACAACATAAGTCTGAAATACAAAAAACCCATTACGTAAAATTAAAATATCTTCCTTATACTAAAATCATCAGAGTACAGTAATGTAAAATCATAGTCCCCAAAAATAGCTATAGCAAGGTATGTAGGTAATCAAAGAGGTACATCTAAGCAGCTCCAAGGAGAAACAGAAGAGAGAATCCTAATAAAGCCTAAGTATTCCCACCCTGAGAACCTAGGGGGAAGGTGGAGAGAGAAAAGGAAACAAAACGGGTCAGACATAAATTCTGACGAGTCAAGTTACTTTTAGCATATAAATAAGTAAAAGTATCATGACAGACATATAAACTGGATGAGAAATAACAGTATCATAAGACATGTATAACAGACTGAGCAGGATAAGCAAACTGAACAGAACATCATAATTACGCTTCCCTAATACTTTTCTCTGCACCAATATTAGTATAACAAATATGAATGTTCCCAACAGAAACATAATGGTAGACTTAGGTGTACTTCTAGTGACGGGTTTTACCCCAACGATAATAATGGGCAGCCCAACAGAAATAATGGCTGTTACCCAAATGATAATAATGGGCTCCTAAATAGGCAGTACTATATGTACCCTAATTACTACCCCCAATCGATCGGCTCCCTATGTAACACCCCGTGTATTCTATAACAGTGAGATTCACAAATTAAAGTATAACTAATTTCAAATCAAAGAATTAAGGGAAACGGGATACGCCATTGCGTTCGTCTCGGAATTCTTCTTGAGATAGAGTTCGAGTTTGCGTAAAACAGATATCGTATGAAGAAGATATGGACGAACGAAGTTGGGCGAAAAACCAGAAAACGGGTCAGAATGCACTGGCGCACTTGGAAAGTGCGCCAGAACAAAAATGAACTGGCACACTTGGGAAGTGCGCCAGTGCATTTTTAGCCTGGCGCACCTGCCAAGTGCGCCCAGGTCAGAATGTGCTGGCTGGTCAGGTCTTGGCTGGCCTGGTCTGTGTTTGGTCGATTTTCTGAGCCTTGCCTTGTCACTAGGGCTAGGTGTCAGCTCCTGATTGGCCTCTCCTTCAAACGAACGACTATTATTGAATCAAGCTCCATCAACGGTCTAAATCAACTTGCAAACAGTATAAAAAGGAACTAAGACCTAGCCTAAATCATACTATTTCATTTCAGCCTCATGCCGCCGCCATTAAACCTAGAGCTTTAAATTAAAAATACAAAGAACAAAATTATAGAAGACGAAGGACGATTCTTGAAGGCTACAACTAGAAGCTACAACAACTACGACGCTTTAGACAACGAATTTGGGACTATTTGATTTGGGGTTTTTATTTGGATTATTTGCTTCATATTGTAAGTTCTATGTCACTTTTTAGGCAAAAACGCTAAAACAATATGGACATGCCATGAATTGAAACCGGACTTAGGAACTATTGTTAATCCATGTTTATATTGTTTAATTTTGAATTATAATTTGGGGAATATTGCTATGGCAACGTTGCAAGTTAAACTTGTCATGATTTTGATGTTGTTATGAATCACTTGGGTTTAATTGTAAGGCAAGTTGGACTAATACATGTCCATGGAATCACTATGTTTATTGAAATCCTTATGTTGGTTAAACCATGCCTATGATGCTAATTAAACCATGTCTATGACTGTTGATGGAACTATGCCTGTGATGTTAATATACCTATCATGATTAATGAAAAATTGGGAATTGCTAGGTTATGATGAAAAGTTGGAATCATTATGTTTATGATGTTAGATGAGAATCATTATGTTAAAAATGCTAAATTGAAATCATTATGTTTATAATGTTAGATGAGAATCATTATGTTAAAAATGCTAAATTGGAATCATTATGTCTATGATGTTAGATGAGAATCATTATGTTAAAAATGCTGAATTGGGATCCACTATGCCTATTAGGATTACCATGCCTTTAATGTTTCATGTTTGTAATAAAATAATTATTATGCCCGCAATAATTATTATGCCTATGATGAAATCATCATGTTAAACTAAGTTGGAACCATTACTATGCCAAGTTATCATGCTAGTATTGAAACCATGTGATATGTTATAGCCTGTATATTATGCAAGTGATGTTGGAATTTTCACATGTGTCTATCACATGTTTGGTGTTATTCCCCTTTATCCCTTGAATTGTTTATGCTTGTGAACGAAGTACGTTTATATACGTTGGGGATACCATTGGGTAGAATAGGCAAAACTTGAATTGATTATAATCATAAACCGTGAAATTTGGCATAAGTAGAACATGAAATATGGCACGAAAACTTGACTTGAACATGCCATAACTTGACATAAAACATGCCTTAGTTGGGCATGAAATTGACATATGAACATGCTATGGAAATAGCACAAAATCTGATAAGAACATGGGCATGACTTTAGAAAACAAGAAAGTGACCAACTCGAGGTTGGGTTGAGTTTGTAGTGTAAATCTGCCCAGAACCGCCCGGCAAATCCAGTTGCTACAAACAATAGGATCCAATGTGGGTAGTTGGTCACATCACGCTTGAAACCCGAGGTTGGGTTGAGTTCGTAGCGTAAACCTGCCCAGAACCGCCCGACAAATCCAGCGGCTACGAACAACAGGATCCAATGTGAGTGGTTCGGTGCATTAACGAATCAATTAATGCCAATTAGGGTTAAGTCATGAACATGAAAAGACAACTTAACCAACTTGAACACGATTTGTAGGGCTAAGTCATGAACTTGAAAACGACAACACTTAGCCAACTTGACATGACACGTAGGCGGGTTAAGTCGCGAACTGAAATGACATACTTAACCATCTTGACATGACTAGACTGGAAAAGGATTAAGTCACGAATTACATGACTTAATCTGTTAGGCGGGTTAGGTCACGAATTACATGACCTAATCTATTAGGCGAAACCCTAGACACGACCCTTTTCAGCAGTAACCCTCTAGATGTATCAAGGTACCCTGGGGCTAGGCCGGGTGGGGCACGATTACTGGGCTGATTGTAAGAGGTGAACGACGGCAGTGGGGTACGCCAGTGTAGGTTCGGTGGACTACGGTCGTGCACGTATCCGGGGCAGACACTGGGTATCAGTAGATTTATCTGTGCATCTTGAATCGTGTCAGGGGTTGACACCCTAGGGCTGATACACCCGAAGGTGGACCCAGCACAGGTGACTACATTCGTGATTAGTCATATGACACGGACACTTGACGAGCTAGAACTTGTAGGGAGCCGATCGACTAGATAAGCGCTCCGTAGGACCCCGTACTTGGGTCAGACCCCGTTTCAGGGTCATTTCATGATATTGGGCCATGGGATTTATTTCGTGATTAACTTGTGACCTGGGCTTAGTATATTAGTACAGTCGAGGCAACGAATCTTGAACATGCGATGCTTTATTTGACTTGTCTTGACTTATCATGATCACCTTAGTTTATCTTGTCCATCTTGACACCATTCTTGAGTTTAGTTCCAGTTCATACATGACAGGTTGTTTTAACCGTTTTTACACCGAAAGTCACAAGGACTTACTCGGTCTTTATGACTGACCCTTTTTCCTTTCGCCTCTTTTTCTTTCATTCCCCCCCCCCCCCAGGTTCTCAGGGAGGGAATACCGCAGCTTGATCACTTTTCACATCCAGCTTGAAGAGAAAGAATGTATTACTTGGATCTTTTTCCGTTTTGGACTATGGCTTTGGACAACAATTAGGGGACTTTTGCAGTTTATTTATGTTTTCTTTATGCTTCTTTAAATAATGTAATCAAGACAGTTATGATTTTGGAAGTATTGTAAGGCAGATTATGGCATGGTTTGTGTAACACGTATTTTGATGAAATAAAAGTTGTTATTTTCCGCTGCTCAAAAATATGTGTTCCTATATTTGTCTTGTATATCTGTGACTTATACTTATAAACCTCCACCAAAATTAGGGCATTCCCTTTGAGAGTGACCCTAACGGAGGTGGGATGTTTCACCCTATCTCGTAGATACCCTATGTTAGCCCCATAGTAGGATGTGTCACTTCCTAAAGTGGCAACCCCTTCCCCCGATAGGCACAACCATATATACTAGTGCTATAGATTCTTATTTTCTAGAGCAAGCGGATCCTTGCACGCATATAACTCTGTTGGAACGCTACATCAGACACCTCCACCCATATGAACCTCTTATAATCAGCTCAGTAAGCGTGTCCTAACCCCTACCTAGTTCGGGGTCCCCCTTTGGATATTGGTATGGGTTACTGACTGATACAGGTCCCACACAATAGATGATACAGACCACCCCTAGGCTTGCATCCCCACTATTAGGATTTTGACATGTTATGCCTAATAGATTAATATGCCCGCATAACCCCAACATATAAAACAGGTTAAGTTTGTCGGGTTCGTATAACCCCCCACAGATTTAATAGATTTACTTAACCCCCAATCATTCAAGCAAGTTTACTTAACCCCTATATGATTTGACATGTTCATATAACCCCCACAGATTTAAACGGGTTAAGTATTGCAGGTTAACAGATTATCCGTTCATGTATGTTAATGCACCAGACCTCTCACATTAAGTTGACCACTTGTGGATGTTGGATATGCCAGGCGGTTCCGGGCAGACTTCTATCACAAGTTGGACTTAACCTCGTGTCTTAGCACCGTTACGTATACATTTACGCACTAGACCCCTCACATTAAATTATCCATTTGTGGATGCTGGAATTGCCGGGCTGTTCCGGGTCATCCACAAGTCGAATTTAACCTCGTGTCTGAGTTTGGTTACAATTTCTATTTACTGTAAATTTAGGCCTAATCATTCTTAAACAATTATTCAGGTTCATTATAGGTTATGCCCCCAAATCCCAGTCCTGATTCACGATACAAGTTATGCCCCCACTTTATCTTTCCCAACCGTTCCTAATTGCGTCCGTTCGCATATTTCAACGATAGGCCTAGGCTCGAAGGTACCCTAAGCTGTAAAAATAAAAAGGAAAGAGGGAGAGAAGAGAACCGAAATAGGCATAATAACAAAACATGCATATGATGGCATAAGTAGGCATAATAAAAGAATAGGCATATAATGACAGAAATATACATGATAACAGAATAGACATATGAGAACTGAACAGTAGATCAGGTGTACATGTAATGGAAGATCTGTTTAGGTATGAATGAGATTCTTAACAAGCATTGGTTTTAGATCCAGATTTATTTACATGTCAGGATTACATGTTAAATGTTTATATCTAAAAAATAACATGAACTGCCGAGACTTGATCTAAAGGACAAAGAAAATAATGTTGATGTTGAAGTAGAGATTCTTGAATACATATAAGTCATTGTTGTAGAAGATAGGCTAATTCAATCCAAGCTGGGGCAACATCTCGAGATCTCCATTGTTTTGGGTGAATAAAACAATAGAAATGTTGTCCTATTTATAGCCTACCGCCAACGAATCTCATTTAGAAACATGTCTAAGTGTAGGGTAGGAATCTGGCCCAGATCTGGGGTGGGTCAACCCTAGGGTCGACACCCCCTTACATGGGTCGACCCCCATTGGGTGCGGGTCGACCCCCAATGGGAAAGAATCCCGCTATGTTTTTTTGCTCTGATTTTCGAATTATTTTGAGTTCTGGACTTGATTTGTTTATATATAATTCTCTTAAACGTATACAAACTTCTAAGCTTAAAAACTTCCTCATACGATGTCCGTTTTACGCAAACTCGGAGCCTATCTTAAGCATAATTCCAAAACGAACGCAATGGTGCAGTCCGTTTTACTTAATTCACAATATTTAATTCTGTACTCTTTAGTTTATCATAATAGTGTTCTTATAAAATTATGGGGTGTTACAGACAATGCAACTAGGGAAGATCGAACTTATTTTTACCATCACAAGGACTTTGTATGTGACAACTCGCCTTTTATCGCGTCTCGAATCTATAATTAAACCGACTTAAGACACACAAACGGCGACTCATTATTAACTTAGCAGCGGATTTTTTTTATACATAACGGAGTTATCAAAACATTTTACAGCGGAAGAATGTATACATCGATTTTTAAAAATTAAAGTTTACTTTTTTAGTTGGGCTTGCGCATGCATCATCACGTATCTTCACGAATCATTAGCTATTGCCAACTTCGAACCTACGCTGTAATAACTCATGTCTGACCCGACCTGAGCAAAACAAAAACTCGGGTTAGGTTGTATTCAAATAAGTTAACTTTAATAAATACAAAAATATACCAGTCAGTCTAACATTCATATGCAATTCTGCTCCAATATATATCAATGGACACATATGGTTAATGCACAAGTAAGGGACATGCATTCAAGAATCAGATTTACTGTACACAGGATCTAGTGTACATACACAATTGTAACATAATGTATTTTTATGAATATCCACATGTATCAATAAATATATGAACTGTAATAAGATAACATGCATGTAAATGCACAATAAGCATGAAACTGTGTAAAGCTTACTATATCAAATGTGAGAGTTCAAGTCAAAAGCAACGAACCAGTACTTATTGTGGTAAAATGCTCCAGGTCAACATGCTCCAGGTCTCATATTTTCTAGTTAAATAAGAAGTTTTCAGTTAACCAAATGTTTAGGCAGGGAACCAAGATCAAAGGTTAAATGTGTTCCACCTTTCCGAAGCGGCCCTATAATGTTCAGAAGGTGTGAAATTCACAGTATCAAATATGATTATCAGTATATATATTTCAGTTTTCAGCTATGCGAAGTATATATGAAGCTCCCATATGTGTTAAATTTCCGGACAACAAACAGGCATAAATTTAGCATAGAAACCAATAAAGCAACTGCTTCAGTTTATACTTTTTTTTAACATATATATGTAGAAAGACCTTTTTTTACTATTATTCTTGGTACCCTCCTGCAACTGAGTTACATGCGTACAAGGGAAGGGGGTCCCAATTTTCTAACAGTACAGGTTGGCATGAAACTAGTAACTGCAGGTGATCCTGATCATATATGAAGGCCCAAACCAATACAAATCTAATAATTATGCCATGACATAAGTAAGAGGGTGAAACATGTAACAGTCAAGCAATGGTATTGTCAAAAGCACAACAAGGGTCAAGGTAAGACTGTAAAGTCAAATTTTGAGTAAACTCACATGTATATCTAAGTATACACACACCAAAATACTATCACAGCAAGAAAAACGAGATGGAGGCAAATGAACTCACAACAGTCAGGTAAGTGGATAATAATCATTTGCGACTAAACTATGGTGAAGGCAACCATATGCAACAGTACAAAACAGTGAATAACATGACAACAAGCAGTTAATTCACTTGAATTTTAAATGGAGAGAAAATCTCACCTTGCGTCGCCATCAAAGTTCGAGCGACAGTGATGAACCGACTTCGAGGTCGTGAAGACAGCAACTTCAAGTTGCGATGGAATGGTGGGCGGTCAGAATTGTTTGTTTAATCATCTCATGGCGGCTCTTAGTTGCGTGTCACAGAGGCGGGGTGTAGGGAAATTGCGGTGGCGGAGCTTCGACCAGTGGCTGTTGCATGCCACGGTATGACTCCCGATGGTAACTCGAGCGGCGAAGAAGCAGGAAGAAGCTGCGCGGATGGGAAGAGCACGGATGAGCAACCTGCGATGGATGCTGGTGGCGACAGGATAGCATCACAGTAAGGTTTTCAGGTGGCATCGAAGGAGGAGGCGAGGTTTGCGGTTTGAGCTAGCGGTGGAGCGGCTTCAGGTAATAAGCGGTTTCGTAGAACAGCGGGGTTTCAACCATGGATTTTAAGAGGATGGATTTGGGGATTTCAGCTGTTGGAGGAAAATGAAAATAATGGAAGGAACGGTGCCAAACAAATAAAAGGCATACGATAATAAAATGCGTGGTTTTATCCTCAGATCAGTTTACACAAGTGGCACAATTTCAATACAACACCAACATGGGGCAAAACTTATTAAACAAATTTTTTTTTTAAAAAAAAGAATATATACCATTAACTATACTCTAAGTAAATAAAATACAAATTTATTTCAAACACCATTTTAAAATACAATCCTTAAATAAATTAAAACCAATATTCAAGCAAATTTATCTATATTCAATTATAATTCAAAAAAAAAAAAAAAACGACAATCAAGTATGAAATTGCTCAAAAATATTCAATTATTTTTAAAGTAATAACATCGTTAAATTTAAAAAAAACTCCAATTCGAATCTTAAATAAATATAAATTCACATATACAAAAGAAATACAAAACACAGTTTAAATAGACTAGATTCGAAATATAATTTTCCTTAAATATCAATTCAAATAATTTCCATATAAAAAAATTCCGAAAATCCTGGATCGTTACAATCTCTCCCTTAAGGCTTTTCGTCCCCGAAAAGGAGAGACTGTTAAAATCATATAGGTATACAAAACAAAATACTTACAGATACCAAATCAAATTTTAAAACAGAATAAACAATAGAATTTGAAATTTGTAATCAAAGCATGGAATAATTTTCTTTGACCAAAATCCTGATTATATTTTCAAATCACCTGAAATACCAAATTTTCTTTCCATATCGAATTATACCCGCTTCGAGATTTTTAAAACCAAAATCATTTCGAAAATTTTAAATATTTACAACAAACGACATAAAACCTTTATGTCCTAAGTCGAGATGTTTCTCCTAGCGACAAGGCCACTAGGCACGGCTTAAGCATGAATCAATATCGGTAAATGATGTCTCTACGGACCAAAGAGCATACCATCATCAATAAAGGGCTTACACCCACATTGTACCTTTCTTTAGTCACGGGTTACTCGAATAGTAGTACGAATCATTTCAATTCATATCCTGAAGTTAAAAACATTTCGAAATCATAATTCACAAATTCTTTCAAATCATATTATTATCATTTCCTAAACATTTCAAAATACTGGGATTTCTAGTCTTCGAAATTTCTGTGTTTATAAATTATTTCAATCTTCAAGTCATATGAGTTTTCATTCACAAAAATTTTAATTCATTTTCGAAATATTCTTGCAGTACGATTTCCAACTTTACATAAGATATATTTTCCAAGAGGTTCACACGAACTCACACCAGCATAACCCATATACATACAAATACATAACACATAGCAAAATTAATGCACACCTCCACATAACTATACAAATTTAAACACTTGCATAAGTCAGATCATAACTTATTAACACTTCTTAGTCTAATAAGATACATGAATAATTAACTCTACAAAATGCAAAATAAATTTAGGAACAATATATAGTGACATTTGATAATTCAACTTAAAAGGAAATAACAATCAGACGAAGACCCACCTCTTTCAACTCCCCTAATTCAAACAAAGTTCATATAATCTCAGTAGTCCAGTGTAAATCATGCATTTATCACTCATATATATATAAATAAATAATAATAAGAAAAAAAATGATAATTACAGTTGCATGCACCTTCTATTTGGTGATGATATAAATAATGTAGATGATTCCAGGCAAGTATCCAAAGAAAGTCAATTCAAACATATCCAAAACTCAGCCAGGAATAATGAAAATTAATTAAAAAATTAGAATATAGCTAATCAGTGCATGTCTAACTAATTAAGGTTACGAGAGGTAGTTTAGTCCATGATTATTTCATTTTTAGAAGTCCTAAATAAATTCAATCAAAATCATTAGTCCTAGACAAAATCTGTAAAACTATGTATGGACGACGCGCTTCAAGTATGTGGACAGAATTATCGTCTGCTGAGAAAGACCAGCTTGTTGCCTTCAATTTAAGTACCATTTCAGTTGTAGGGGTTTCCCAATTTTCAACTTAGCACTAAAATTTGAATTTTGATGCTATCTAATAGTTACGGCTCTGGACGAAGTAAGTTTTATTATGGTTCAGCTAAGGAGATGGAGTTTTATATGAGAATTGGGATTGTCAGATGATTTATTTTTGAAGGGTAGATAAAGGAGACATAATCTGTGAAAATTTAACTATTCCTTTCTTGTTTCTTCTCCCTTTTTTAGTCTTATGTACTCAATTTGCTTTCCACTCAAAACTAGTGTGTAACAAATGCGTTGCATATGGTAATGTTGTTAAAAATTAATATTTGTATTTTAATTATTGCTAGAAGTAGAAATTGATTATGTGATAAATTTATCATGACATATTAATTGCAATTTAAAATGAGATGATCAAATGTAAGGTTGATGGTTCACTCTTCATTAACTACTATCTTTTTAACAATTAATGTTTTAACTATGAAAACAATTTTAAGTTAAAATTATTAATATTGCAGATGTAAATAATTTATGTTATGTGATATATAGTTTTTATATGTACTAGTTAGTAAATAACATTAATTAGTATGACTGTTGTGTATACATTCAACTCTCATTTTTCTTAATATTTATAAATGGATTAATGGATATTAAATAATTTAATTTATTTCAATGATCTGAATTAATAGTTAGCATAACTAACTAATATAAGAAGTTAAATGTAAAAAAGTTGAAAAAAAAAACCGTGAAGAGCTTTGTACGTATTTGTAACTGAGAAGAGCATCTTATGACCAGTTTATATAAATGTGAGCTTTCTCCATTATTTAATTTCCATTTCAACCATATAGGTGAGTCATGCTTGCATCTTTGATAATTGCAAAATAATGTTATGTGGCATTAAGCGAGTTATAAGTTGGGTATGTTTTGATAACATGTTGAAAGTGAGTATGATTTTATATTGTAAAATTTATCAGTGTAATTTGTATGTTCACATCCTAATGTTGTAAATTACGAATCTATGTTTTAAAGATTGTTTAAAATAAAATTATTTTATATAATGTACGGTTTATTGAGACAAACGAATTAGAAATTTAAAAAATCACTATGTTTATGTTATGTGATTTAAATATCCTGTATTTAAAAAAGTGGTTTTATTATTATTTTCACATATATACGAATATTGTTTATATTAAAATTATCATATTTTTTTAGATTTACTAAATGAATTAATGAATGTTAGATAATCAAATGTTTAAATGTTTTAAATTATAAGGTTACGCGGTTAGTTAGATATATGGACTTGAATGTGGAATATTAGGAGAGGATTGAAAATTGTTTATAAGTAGTTGTAAAAAATTGAAAATTAAGTGTTTGAAGTTAATAAAAATTATAAAATTAGGCATTGTAATGTATGATAAATTCATTCAATGAATAAATTTTAAAATAAATTTGTTAGTATCGTTAACGTATATAATATATGTTGTGTGATTTATATATATTTGTCCTAGATGAACTTTTCTCTACTAGTTTGTTGATGCATTTGTTGTATGCCTGTTGAAGTTTCCGTTATGTAGAATTAATTAGTAAATATTAGTTGATTATGTTTATCAATTATTTTAAATTTGGGATTGTGTAATTAAATTAAATGTGTGATCCTTGAAGTGAAATATTGGGTGAGAACCAAGGAAAAATTGTAAATAATTATATAAATTTTAAAATGTAGGCATTTAATGTAAAATAGTGTAAGGAGTCTAATAGAATAGTTTAAAAGTGATAAATCATAGAATTTAAAAACAAAATATTTAAACTTAGAGAGAATTAAAAAGAATAATATAGCTCCTAGAATAAATGAGAGAGTTTTAAATTCTTCTACTTTAGTATCAGTTAATATCGACATCAGAAACAATTATATCATATTACCAAAATAATAAAAAAAAATTGTTTAATGATTAAAAGAAACGTTGATTAAAAACGATTCAAACTATATTGCATTTTAATCATGTAAAAATAGTAACTTGGTTTTCAAACCATTGATTTATCTCAAAATAATTATGTTTTTTTTTAAATAATAAACTTCGGCCTCAAAAGACAACAAAATACACTCTAATAGGTACAGGCAGAAGGCACAGGTAACACATCGTGACACACCTGTCATAACTATGGAGGAAATCAAATCCAAAGCACATAATCAGCTACGACCATGAATTAGATATAACTCTTCAATCAAGCAGCATGCTATAACGCAAAACCATAATCATTGTTTCAATTTTTTGAAAAAATATTTTATTTAAATTTGAAAATTTGAAATTGTTTATTGAGAAAGATACTGACATATTTATGTTAATTAAATCCTATAATTATATTTTATAAACATTAGGGTTTCCTGGAAATTTGGGCTACACCCTTACTTCAAATGTAAAGTAGTCTAGTCTCAAAAAATCCATTATAAATTTCCCCTCTAATTATTTTCAGCAGAGTTTTCCCCTTTTTTTGGAATATAAATATGCAATAAATTGCGACTTCCATCTCTATGGAAAAAGTTGTAAAAAAAAGTCGGACTATTTTTTATGAAATTTACAGGATTTTTATAATATTCCTAGGAAAAAAATATGTATATTTCCAAAATTATGCAAATATTTGTAAAGATTAAATTGTAAAATATTATCAAAATGCTGGGTTGAAACATCTTCCATCGATTTGATTGTTGTTTCAAACGTCTAATTGGAATATATGTGAACTGAAAACATAATTAAAAATATTAACGGTATTACATTTTTTCCCAAAGTTTTTCATGATTTATATGAGTTTCAAACACTAGGGCGTAAATTATATGGTTTTTTCGAGAGTGGAATTTCGTCTATATTGTAACCTTGAAGGGTTTTTTTGTCAAAAGTTCTGTATTTTTATACGATTATTTATTTAAATTTTAGTAGTCTTAAGTCATTTTGTATTTTTTTATACGTATTATTTATTTTAATTAAATGTTCGTCAGGGCTTCATGGAAAATTGACTTTGAGATCTGTTGTAAAAATTGAAGAAGGGTCGATGTTATTAAGGCGTGCCCCTATGGCGCAGGAAGGGTTAGTAGCATCAATAGCGCCATTTTAGAAACTGAGGCGTTCGAGCTATTCAAAACTCCTAGAAAGCAAGCCTTTTGCCATGGCGACGAAGCCCTGAAATGTCAAAAAAGCGTGCCTCAATTATGCTTTGGTTCCTAGGTTGGAAAATGAGTAGTTCAGTTAATTTTAATTTAAAGCTTAGTTGATGCTTATTTAATTTTAAATTTAAATTTAATTTATTTCAATTTTACTTTAGTTAAATTGAGTCTGAATTTAGGGTTAATTTTAGTTTAAGTTCAGTTGATAGTGATTTAATTTCAGTTATAGTTAATTTTAGTTTGAATTTAAAGTTTAGTTACATTAAAATTTGGATATTAGTGATTAGAAGTTGCATTACATTTCAAGTGTTTTGTTGAACACTTGAACTTGAACATCTTTCCAATATCTACCTTTTTATTGTAATTTTTATGTTTTTGATATTGCAGACTTGAATTTGACATTGTTTGCGACTTCAAATCTATAAAGATTTCTTATTTGCAAAAGGAATATTTATAAGCATGTTTTAATACTAAAATTAGTTTTTAGTGTTAATCTATTGCAGTTTTATATAGAATGCACACAAAAAAGCTCAAGGCACAAGCTTAGCTTCTTTTTGTGCCTTATCACCTTAACTACACAGTGAAGCACATGATGTTAGTTTTACATTTAATTTTTTTGAGCCATCAAGAGCTTTAAGTGATCAACGCTTAAGCAATGTTTATATATGACTTGCTTAAGATGGAACAAATTTTGGTAATGTTGGTTTATAAAAGAGTAAACTTCAAGGGGTTTATTGCAAAGATACCATTTTTAAAGTGGAATAAAATCCTTTACTTGCACAGAAAAATGATTAATTCTTAAGCGTCTTAAGCAAAGCAATCAATCTCTTAGTTCCTACGAGATGGAAAGGATGAGGTTATTCAATGGATTTCCTTTAATTTTTGTTATTTCGCTCAAATGGTTGAAGGGAGATAACACACCAAGCTAGTCTTTTTTCACCTCTCCTGGCTTAACATTTGATATAACATATGTTTTGATTAAATTAGTTTGGTATACGTTTGTTGACCGGATTTCACATTTTATTTAGATTTTTCACTTATACTCAACTGAATAGACTCTTTTTTTTTCTTTCTACTTTATCATTTTTGTAATATGATATATATATATATATATATATGTATGTATGTATGTATTGTGTGTGTGTGTTTGTGTGTGTACATTTATGTGTGTGTGTGTTTGCTAAATCGTGTCTTTATAAATCATAAATAACTTTTGTTCTGTGAATTCAAGTTATTTCCCCACCTATTAAAGTTATTCAAAACAATTAACTTATTTGGAAATCAAATTTTTGTATGACTGTTACTATTATTGTTACTTTCACATTTCACATTTGTGATTATTATTTACTCATGTTTTTCTTAGTAAAAAAAAATCAATGCTGTATGCATTCATTTCAATGTTTATTTTATTTTCACAGATTTTTTTTAATGTATGTAATAAGAACTTATGGGGAAAAGGAATTTAGTTTCAACAATTATATGAGATTAAGACAAACTATGTTAAATTTTACAACCATTACTCATGTGGGAAGGAGTCCAAAGCAAGGTTTGAAGAGATGATGCAACAAGCACATGAGGGAATGAGTGTATAACTTGACTCTGATGTTTTTATGTAGGTTGGATTCCAACTATTCGACTTGTAGAGTTAAGAGTAGAGAAGTAGATGCCAAAATGTCAACATAAGAGGACCAACCAAGAAAAGCTCATTTTGATTATAAAGTGGAATTGTATTGTATACTGGTTAGAGAGGAACAAATATAATCTGTAGAGATTCTTCACTATATTCAATCCTTACAAGAATAGAATGAAGTATGCTTATGGTTTCCACGATCAAAACATCCACCAGTGAGACTTCCTTCTTGGCTTACGATGAAGCCGAGCGATACGTATGGTCGATGAAGGAAGTACCTACCCTTGCTTTGACTTTTTAAATTGCATACTACATCTTGGGAGCCTTATATTGAAACCACTAGAAGCACATATGCAAGAGAACAACGAGAGGAGAAAACGACAATTTTTCTAGTTGTTATTAGCGCTTATTGAATTGGGTACACAAGTTCGGTCGAAGCGCACGAAGGAAGAGGATGTGAAATAAAAAGGATTCGTGGGGATGGTGGAGTCTTTGTGTGAACCATATATGGTAAGAGTCACGCGTATTGTTGACGCGCTTTTTGGTCGAAGCTGTCACATGTCAAGTTTACATTCAACAACATGCTCAGAGTCGAGCTAAAATATAATTCATTCCTGAAATCGGCATCGTTTCAATTACGCGTGGAAAACGCATGTCAATCAGTCCAAAAAGCTTGAGCGCACCGCAGCGATCACTTAAAACTGCCACGCAACTCAACCTGGCAGATGCAAGGCATAGAAAGCTAGTTCCATGATTTTCGCATCCCCGCGGGTACGAAATCGTATCCCTCTGAGGATGCGATTTCGCATCCCTTTTGGGATGCGACCTCCATCTGCCTCACACCGCAAAGCTCCGCCTCCCATCACTTCGTACCGTCATGATTTTGACTCCCTCTATCATCTCACATCCCCTTACTTCGAATCCCTCAGCAACTTCGCATCCCGTGTGCCTCGCGTCTGAAACTTCGACTCCCACTCCCTGCATTACTCCTAAGTTTTCATCCCTAGGAGACGCGCCTCCCATTTTGACTTCGTATCTCTAGGGATACATATTTCGCATCCCCTTGGGATTCGAAGCCATCGCATCCCTTGGGATGCAAAATTCGTGTCCCCTGAAGGGATACAATTTTTTTTCGAGTACTTCAAAGGGATGCGAAATTTTGGAGATTGCTCTTATGGGATGCGAAATTCTACTGTGTGGTCGCCAAATCTCACATCATCTAATCCACTTCTTATAAATACCCCTGTCTCATTCTTCAAAGAGGTTGAATATTTGACGCTTGAGAGCTCTAAAGCATAGTTAATGGCTGTTATCTTATTCTCCATGACTATTGGACATATCTTGGACCACTAAACATTGCACAAACGTTTCCCTACGACATTTGGACCTTTAATTGGACTCTTTGCATGCTTTTGGACATATTTACACACTTTTAGACATTGAAGCTATTTCTTGGACATTGTTGACCATGTCAACACACTTTTCACTCAACGAAGAAGACGAAGGGCATTTTGGTCGAAATTTAAAATTAACAAACATTTTGTTCTTCTATTATACAATCTTGTACTCGGAAACCGTTCGAATTTCTATAACATTTGTAATCAACAACTATATGATAAATGATTACGATGAAGTGGACATAGTAGTTAGTGTCGAACCACTATAAAAAGCTGTGTGTTCTCCCTACATCATTACTTTGGGTTTTGATTATCGTTTTTCTATGAAACATACACTGGCGTTGACGTGCGCGAATAGCAACAATTTCCCACGTTAACACTTTGGTGCGCTAGGTAGGAGGCGCACAGCTTCAGCCTCGGTTCTCGACTTCAATTTTCAACTTTAGTTTTCGACCTTAGCTCTCGACTCTAGTCTTCGTATTTTGGAATTCAACTCCGACTTATTTGGAAATGAATTTCACTCACTTCCCGCCATGGTTAAAAAGCATCTACCTTGCTCGGAAGGAGCATGCGTGGAGGAGGAACAAGAACTCTCCATGATCAGACACTCATCAAACTTTGTTACCCGCGATGACGTCGACAGACTCGTCAAGGATTTAACTAAAGATCTTGCCTCTCGCTTTGAACAATAGAAAGAGCATTTCCATCGACGGGAGGCCACTATGGCCACTCTTCTCGTCCGACTCGAAGGATTTACGAGGTGTCAGGCCAAGGAAACGTGATCGGAACAAGTGCCAGTGTTCTGCAAGGATAAGCTCGGGACTTGGGGGTAATTCCCGAAGAACATCCCCGACACCAATCCGCAGATAGCTATCAGATGCTAGGCTCGGGGGTAATACCCCAATCCCATTCAAGGTTCAGCTCAGGCTGTCATCAATTATATCCCGGACCAGACATTGGTAATTCCACTCAAGCGCTAGTGCATGCAAATTTGGACACATGAACTCTCGTGATTCCGAATGATGGATTTGTGCCCATCGAGGCCCCTCAAATCAGGATAGAGCCAGATGTTTTGCTTGGCGCTCGACCTTTCGCTAATATTGGACTTGACGCTGGGGGCACCTGTGTCAATTTACACAACTTAAATTAATTTCTCAGCATATGCAGTGAAAGTTAATTCGTCGATGTCATTCGACGCTACGCCCGTGACGGGGAACCTCATGCCAGCTTGGACTACATTACTCGCAGCCCCTTCACTCAAGATACTAGGAACTCTGAAAATACACCAGACTTCAAACTGCTAGTGTTAGAAACTTTCGATGGTAGGAAGGATCCTAATATCCATCTCATGCGCTACATGCACCATATGGAAGTACACTCAGCTTCAGACAGGGTTGTGGCCAAGTGCTTCTCTATTTACCTCACAGACATTATTGCTTTATGGTTTTGACAGTTAGAACCAGAATTTATTAACAGCTGGAACATCTTGGTTGGAAAATTCGTCAAACAATTCAAAGTGCACATAGCCCAACCAAGAAATTTCATGACTTTGGCATCAGTCAGGCAGAGGACAGACGAGACTTTGCATAAATTTCTTAAACGATTCAACACGGCGATAGCCTCTATCGATAGGCCGAATCCATCCATGGTCCTAATGGTGGCCGTCTCCGGCATTCTTGACAAGGCAGACTTCAAAGTCTCATTGCGACGAGACCCACAGAGGGATCTTGCTGAATTCTGCTTCGAAGTCAAAAGGTTTTTTAAGGAGGAGGACTTCCGCGATGATAAACCCGTTCACCAATTCAACTCTACAGCGAGATCAGGGCCGTTTACGCCCGACAAAGGGAAGGCTAAATCTTGGGACAATCAAAACTCACGGCCTCGCTTCGAGCCAAAATTCGCAGCTTACACTGAACTCACTCATGGCATGTAAAGGATTTATCTCAACATATATGAAACTGCATATTTTCAGAAACCCCCCCAAAAGGGACCAGACTCCGAGGCAGCAAGCTCTGACAAGTACTGCATTTCCCATATGCTGTCAGTTCATGATACCGACCATTGCAGGTAGTTTCACGGCCTCATTGAAGCCCGTGTTAGGCTACAATAGGACGTCCTGAATCCAACAACAACAGTTGCACTACATGATATGCCCCTTACAACGTCTCAAGATAGGAGCAAGCCTGAACGCCCCCAGGGCATTATTATCAGTTGATCCCGCAAAACGAATCTTCTTGGCTCTCTGGACTCCGGTCTGTTACTTATGTTTGTTCTTGTTGGCGACTTCTTGCCCTTTTTGCCTTCCATGTATGTAATCAAAGTGGCAACGTCGGCCCACATGTACGGAACCGGCTTGTGGTCTCTAGTCGTGATCGGGGTTGGACTAACGACGGTTGTATCCCTGCAGAATTAATAAAAGACTACATTGAGGATATGACTCCACACTGGATCAATCCAGTATAAAATTCGGGCTCCGGCTTCACACTGGACCAGTCTAGTATAAAATTTGGACTTTGACTCAACACCGGATGCGTCCAGTATAAACATAAGACTTCGGTCTCCCTCGCACTGGATCCGTCCATTTTAAACATAAGACTTCAATCTCCATCTCCCTGATCAGTCGGGAATAAACTTAGAGCTCCGGTTCTTAGCCTCGGACTTCGGTCCACGGCTTCCCAAAAGATTGGGTTTATCAGGTGTTAAGATTCTCCAGATGGGTCTACCGAGCATAAGAAGTATCTGACTCGGTCCGTCAAGTACATATGTTCCTTATGGTCGCCCACTTAACACGTGAATTAGCCCTTCGAATACATAACATGACAACTTGGTCCACCAAGTAAAAAATCGTCTTTTGCAGGTACATGCTTGCTCCGACAAGACTCGGCCAACTCATGTCCTATTTCCTAGATCCCAAGCATCTAGGACTCGACAATCCATTTTAATACGATCTCGACGATCGTCGAAGTTCCATTCTAAATACGATATCATTGATCGTCAGGTAATCTATTACGACCCTCCATCCAAATATGATCTCAATGATTGTCATATTTCTATTATACTACGATCTCAGTGATCGTCAGATTTTTATTCTAAATACGATCTCAATGATCATCAGGTTCCTAATCTTATTATAACCTCGACGGTCGTCGAGTTTCTATTCTACCACGATCGTCTGGCTTCTCTCGAAATTCAGTTAGCAGATTTACAGATTTTCAGACTACTTACAAAACACATCTTCCTTTAATAAATAAAAACATGTTTTAGGGGAAATTGTTGACGCTCTTTTTGGTCTAAGCAATCACACGTCAAGTTTACGCTCAACGACATGCTTGGAGCCGAG
Organism: Allium sativum; assembly: GCA_030737875.1. Taxonomy (NCBI): domain Eukaryota; kingdom Viridiplantae; phylum Streptophyta; class Magnoliopsida; order Asparagales; family Amaryllidaceae; genus Allium; species Allium sativum. Next base: position 1,024,542,354 of record CM060912.1, read on the forward strand.
CCAAAATATAATTCATTTATGAAATCAGCATCGTTTCAATTACGCATAAAAAATGCATGTCAATCACTCCAAAAAGCTTGTGTGTACCGCGCCGATCACTTAAAACTGCTCGCGCAACTCAACCTGGCAAAGGCAAAGCATGGCAAGCTAGTTCCATGATTTTCGCATCTCCAGAGATACGAAATTGTGATGCGATCTCCATCCGCCGCACACCACAAAGCTCAGCCTCCCATCACTTCGTACCATCAGGATTACGACTACCTCCATCATCTAGCTTCCCCTGCTTCGAATCCCTCGGCAACTTCACATCCTGTATGCCTTGCACCTGAAACTTCGACTCTCTCTCCCCCCATCACTCCTTAGTTCGCAACCCTAGGAGAAACGCCTCCCATTTCGGCTTCGTATCCTAAGGAAACGTATTTCGCATCCCTGAGAGATGCGAAATTCATGTCCCCCTGAAGAGGTATGAAATTTTCCTTAGTACTTCAAAGGATGCAAAATTTCGATGATTGCTCTTCTGGGATGCGAAATTCTACTATGTGGAATCTCACCTACTCCCACCTAATTCACTTCCTATAAATACCCTCTACCTCATTCTTCAAAGGGGTTGGATTTTTGACATTTTAGAGCTCCAAAGCATCATTAATGGCTATCATCTTCTTTTGCATGACTATCGGGCATATCTTGAACCTCTAAACGTTGCACAAACGTTTCCCTACAACATTTAGACATTCAATTGGACTCGTTGCATGCTTTTGGACATATTTACACATTTTTGGACATTAAAGTTATTTCTTGAACATTGTTGACCAAGTCAACATACTTTTCACTCAATGAAGAAGACGAAGTGCATTTTGGTTGAAGTTTAGAATTAACAAACATTTTATTGTTTTATTATACAACCTTGTACCTAGAAAGCGTCTTAATTTGTGCAACATTTGTAATAAACTATATGATGCATGATTACTTTGAAGTGGACGTAGACGTTAGTACTCAACCACTATAAAAAGTTGTATGTTCTTCCTGCATTACATTATTTTGGATTTTGATTATCGTTTTTCTATGAAATATACACTCGGACGTTGGCGTGCGCGAATTCCCTGCGCCAACATGTACTGATGAGGGACAAGGTTTGCTTATATATGGTTGAGTTTACCTACCTTATTTGTTCCATGATCTACCGACCTGCTGGAGTATCCACTCTAATTGATTGACTTAGTTTTTTTTAATGAAAACATCCTATTATGTTTGATCTAGTGGTATTTTATGGGGTTTCCATCTCTTGTAGCAGGAGTTCGATTCAAAACCATAGTAGTTCCATTTTAGATCGTTGTGGGTAACCTACATAGGTAATAGGATATGTGGGATGTGCCATTTGGATTGTGACCAAACCTTCTAATAAGCATAGGTCAGGCTTAGAGTTGGGTAACGCCTCATTACTTCATACAAGCGTTGAGACCATGACTTGTTACACAAAAGTGTTGTTTTCATTTATGTTAATTGCTCATCTGGAAAAGCATCCTGCTATGTAGTGTTTTCTCATAGGATAAGCACACTGTTGACCTGTTGGCTGTGTGAATCAAAAATCTATTTCGAACAATTGTCATTTGGATAAAAAGTGCAAAAACACAATGAACCATTGGAATCACTTTTCGGTGTGCTTTTTGCCTCCATAAGATGTGAAGGTCAACAACGTTCAAACTCTTCTATTTGTAGCATTAGCATAATGGATGATTGTTTAATCATTTCTTGAGAAAACCAACGAGGGTTGTATTGGCAAGATCTAGTAGTGAACAACTCAAAGTTTGGGGACCTTAAGTACCATACCATACCCTTGAAATCGGCTTTTGCACTAAGCGATGACCACCTTGTTCCTTTTTCCCATTAAGACTGTTTTTTAATGGTAAAGCTGGTATTTTATTCAAGCAGAACGCTCATTTTGATGTCTTAGGGGTTCGAAACATGACCTTGGACATGAATCTAGATGTTATACCACTGATCGGTTGAGCTAGTAGTATTCGACCCATTAAGACCACTTCTTAGCTTTGTTCTATTGGTCTAAGATGAGATTTAAGTGGTTCACATACCTTATTTGGCAAAAGGGAACAAAATTCACATTTGGTTTCTAGGTTTGTGGAGGTCTTCCTCATTTTAGGCATGCGTTTTGAAGAATTTTGGCGCAACGTGATTTTGGCAACAACATAGAAGAAAGTGTTCATCTACTTGTTGTGCTCGTCTACTGAGCAACAAGTTTGACATTTGCTTGAAAAACATTGATCAAGCCTTTACATGTAGAAGGTTGAGAGCGGACCCATTTGGATATATGAACCAAGCCAAAACTGGATTTACATGAACATTCATATAATGAAAAATCACTTTCATTTGGTTGACCTTTTCATTTGGAGCGTCTTGTTTCTTTTTGTTTGATTTTCCAAAAAATTACATGTAAAGCCTTACCTATTAAGATCTCAACCCCAAACCCTAATCACTCTCTCTTTTGGCTCATTATGTGTGGGCACTTGATGCATATCAGAATTCACCTACTCCATCGACAACATTCCTTTATATACCATCCAAAATTGCGTTTTTTTCACATGTGTAATGCTTTTCTATTGTTGGTTTATATAGATTTACAATACAACAATATTTTTCTACAACATTGCTTATTTGATCCTAATAACGTGGGTCGTCTTGGCACAATCGAAGTTAAAACACCTCTAGCCCACTGTTCGATCGGACATGTAGATGTAGGTTACAATTTTTATTGGTTTTGTTATGTGGAACCATAGAAGAAAGTTGGTATATTTATTAATTCATCAACGACATATGCATTCACCATAGTTTTTGCATTACGACAAACTTGTGTCACATGTATAGAGTATTTAAGCACTCTAGCCGAAATAAATTTTTTATGTAACAAAAATGATTCTTTATCAAAGTAGAACGCTCATTTTGATGTGGTGGAGGCTAACCCATGATCTTTAGAACTTCTGTCCAAAGCATCATACCTTAAACCACTTGAACTAAAGGTCCTTTTTAATATGAATTTTATTTTGTTTACGATGTTCTTTATTACAGTGATCTCATGCATATGAATATCCCTGGTAGCCGGCGTCTATTTTCTTTGCGGCTTTTGATCGTGGGGTAAAATTTCCTAGCACATGAGAGAGTAGTGAATGACGTAATAGGTTGTTGGGTGATTGGAAGGCTGCCATGAGTTTGGTTAAGGGACTAGAGGCATATTTTCATTTGGACACAAAACTTATCGAATCAGTTGCGACCAAGATGTGAATGCAATCTATGACAGATGGTCAAATTTGATGCATGAACCTTCTCCATATTCTTGAATGAGTCCCAAATCACTAGACGAGATGCATTTAGGTTTATTGAGTTAAAGTTGGCTTCTAATAGGACTCACTGTTATTGTGCGCGATCGTGCTATAATGTGTTGTGTGTTTGTTGGTTGGATATGCCCTTAATTCATTTAGAAAGATGAAGGTGAGTAGAAGTAACTAATTCCTAATTTCGCATATCATTAGGGATGGAAAGCAAGTCAATATCTTGATGCGATATTATCCCTTTCCCTTTCCATTTCCATTTAAAAAGAAGTTAAGTCCATTTGTGTGGTCCAATGAAAAAATAAACGGAGACCAAAGCACTAATGGTGTGCGAAGCGTTTGGGAATAGAGAGAAAATAGGGTGAATTAGGCGAGCTTCTCCTACACAGCCTCCGTTTTGGGGTTGTTTCCCTAAGTAAGCCTCCCATCGCGCCCGATTGTCGCCTCTTTCGAGAGAAGTTAGATTCCTGTTTGTTGGTTGTTGCATTTAGTCAAAAATCTCCATAGGTTGGATTGGCCCTCCTGGTTGTAAGATGAAATTCTTTCAATCAGAAGAAGTTCTTAGAAGTCTTGTCCTTTGTCCCTTGTTACTTATCAAAATGACATTGTACCCATTAGACACATATCACTCGCTCAGTCCTTTTTTCTGGAAGTTCAGTACAGTGTTTTCATATCACATGAGCCATGTTTGCCAAAAAAAGAACAATTTTTTTAAATGGACTAGTTTTCGAAACAATTTCTCGTTTGGCGCTAGTTTGCAAATTTATTACTAAATATGGCTGGTTTATGTCCAATGAACTGTTAAATCAATGGTTTTTTAATTGCCTCATCTGGTCACAACTCATAGTTGCACTAGGGTTTATTTTTTTAATTTCATTGTGATTATGCCACAAATTTTTGTACTAAAAAAATACAACTTAGAAGTGGCGATAGTTGCGCTGCCACATGAGTTGTGTTTATTTATTTATTTATTACTATTAGAGGAAACAAGTGCAAAAGGATTTCAGTTATAGTAATGCTGACATGGTACGAATTAACCCTATTTGTTAGTAAGTTTTCAAACTAGCCATAAACGCTAAATTGTTTCAAAAAATAGCATATTTCAAAAACAGGAAAATTTCCGATAAAATGAACGAAAAATTGTATCAAAATGACAAAAGGGTAAAATTTTGTCTATAAAGACAAATTTTAGTGTAAAGAAATGAATTATAGTGGGTACGTGAATTCCTCCTTTTACATTAAAATTTGTCTTTGTGGATAAAATTTTACCTCTTTTATCCTTATGAAACATTTTTTTTATTTTTTCCTTAAGAATAAAAACCCTTTCAAAAAGTAAAAAAAAAGGCTGAAGGACAAACTTAGCAAATATGTGTCCTTCCGGATTTTCATACTTTTCATCAAAAAATTTGCTTAATTTGTCCTTTAAAAGTAAATCCTCTTTATTTATGTAACTTATGTTAAAGTTACATGTATTTTGCCTTTGATACAATGTATGTCCACCAGTAAGTAACTTTTTCACCAAGAGCAACTGAAACTCTACGGATGTTAAAAAAACTTCTTCTTCTTCTTTTTTGTTTTTTTTTGTTTTTTTTGTTTTTTTGTTTTTTTTTTGTTTTCCCTTTTTTTGAATCTTTATGTCATGTATATCGGGAAATGAATATAGCTAAAAGGCTTTCTACGAGTTCCAGTCCACTATACATATACCTCATTTATTTGTTGTGTTGTCTCATCTTTGGTTTTCAATCTGAAAGAATGTCTTAGAGTATATGTTTATGATTCTCATCAGTATAGCCATTTATTCTGAAGATGTCCGCCAGGAATTCTCCACATTCTTCGCCTTCAAAACCTATTCTTCATAGGGAAATTGTGCAAGGGAAAGAAACTTCAATTTTTCCACCTTGCATAATTGTCTCAATATGGTACATGCTCCCCCACTGAACACCACAAACCACTCCTGCACAAGAGAAAACACCATCCCATACAATGCAAACTTCCTATGCATAATGCAAGTTGTCCATGCCCAATGCAAGATACTTTTTGCGTAGTGCTAGTTGTCCATACACAATGCAAGCTGCTCTTTGCATGGTGCAATCAACCTTGCTCAATATTGGGTCATGGAAAGGAAAATTGCAAATCTGCAATATAAAATGTTAGGACACAAACAAGCCTTTTATACAGGACATACACAAATAAAAAAAATATTATCTATGTTAAGTACAAAGCTGTGATAACCTTTTTACTAGCAATTCTTTTGTGGCATTGAATTTACTGATCTTCTCCATAACCATAAATTTTGTTGAACCTGTAGACTGATACTTTTGATCAAGTCATTAAAGAATGCAGTGAACACAACTTGCAACTTCAGTCCTTAATAAGGTATTTCTTGCTATTCCTAAATGCATTTCATATCGGTATGCCACACTAATGTTTATGTTCTGTAATGTTCCGACATTGTATTCTGGCATCAAGTGTACATCTGCAACACTACTTTAAATTTGATGCACTTATAACATTATTTTCTACTTTCTAACGGCCTTGCTTTTTCGTTATACAGCAAAATTGCTGCGGCGAATTTGGACATCCAAACAACTAGAAATGAGGATCATTTTGGTGCTACCATACATTACCTATCCATTACTCGAAACAAACGTTGTCTCATGGCTTACCTGTACAATAGAGCAGAAATGATTCAAAGCTTGAGATAGAAAATTGGCCCTGTTATTCCACAGGAAATTCACGAAAAGTTGAGTTATTTAGAGCAAGAGTATTTCAAAAAGCACTCAGCAGCCATAGAGTCCTATATGTCCGAACTTGATCTTGATCTTACTGTGGTGCTGCTCTATTTCTTTCCTATATATTGGTGTTGATTAAGTGCAATATATTGCTATCATTTCACTTTAAACTTTATAATACGCCCTTATCAAATCATATTTTGTCGTTATCATTTCTCCAATAATGTTATATGCATGAAAACTTTTGTAATCAGGGGTGTATTATTGAAAAAAAATGTGTAGGACATGATTCCTCCCAAGGATCCTTATATCCGAGTTAAGGTGCTGGACGACATTGGTGAAGTTTGCCTTGGTGATCAATCAATATCACTGACTTGCCAATCTGTTCATTTTCTTAGACGCACAGATGCTGAAACATTTATTTCACAGGTTTTTACGACTGATTTCCTTATTTATTTATGGCTTTGCATCGCATTACTAAACTCTTCTGTTTCCACTGAATTTCAGGGTCTCATGGAAGAATTTATAGAGTGACCTTAGACTGCGAAATTCTCTATGGAGGAATATTACAATCCAATTGCCTAGTTCTGTTAACAAGCAGATCAAAATTCTACTGTAACACCTTAAGATATGTTATTTATCAGACAAACTTCTTGTTTCACTTGAGTTTATCTAGGCCTGATCGAGTTGTCCTTACCGAAAATGTTAGTGTGGACGGTTGCATGTTTGGGAAATTTATTTGAGGTTATTATTCCGATTTTTAGTCATTGTAGATATTGGTTGGAAAAATGATTTAACAATTCTAGTAAATTTTTAAGCTCTAATGGAGTAGACTTGTGATGTTACTCAACTTACACCATGCAACAAGCATGTACGGTTCCGCAACATGGGTTGTGTTAATTAGCACTTTTTGTTGGTTTACTAAATGTAATGTGTACTCTGACTTGCCAAAGTTTGAAGTAGTGGACGGTTTATAAATTGCCACTTCTATATCTATGTACGCACTGGATATGAGTTTGGACTTCTGTCCTTTCCCTCTCCTGCTACCGTGTAAATGTTGTGTTAAGATTAAGTTCTATGATATTTTGATAACGTTCACTTTTGGAAGTGTTGTGAAATTTGAATTCAAACTTGCAAACGTTGTGGAAGATGAATCGTTGATAGCTTTGTTAAGACAATTCAATCACAATATCTCAATCATCAAATTAGCCAATAACCAACTGTCTTAATCACAAACAATCAATAACTACTAATAGCAATGAAAATAAAGCATATACCAAATTTACAGTGGTTTCACTTGTTAGGGATTGCAGAAATGAACGTTAAGGCAAAACAAACACTAGAGGGGGGGGAAGGGGGGGGGGTGAATAGTGTTTTTGAGAATTTAAACAAAATCTAAAACTTACGTGATAAACTATATGAATCAAATGCCATAGATACAGAATCAAACACAAACACAAATTAAACAGAAATAAAAATGCAGAAAAGGAAAGAACACACCGGATTTTATACTGGTTCGGATAGCTTCTACGTTCAGTCCCGCACAACGCTGGATTGCGTGGATTTTTATTACTATATCAATATCTACACCCCTTAATTTCACGGCTACAAGGTTAACACCGTTCCTGTTCCTTGATTTCGTGGCAACAAGGAAAACACCGATTTCGTTCCTTGGTTTCACGGCTACAAGGAAAACACTGATTCCCAAATATTTTCCAAACAATTACAATAGCCCTATAACTCTTCAATGGCACTTGATTTAGAGAGTAATGAGTAGAGAGTGTAGAGAGAAGAAGATTAGTGAAAACAGAATTGAACTTGGCAGAGCATAGGCGTAGGAATCATAAAAATGATAAGAAATAATGGTGTAATGAAAGAGGGTGAAAGTGGAGAAGAATGAGTGATTAAAAACTCAAAATCAAGCTCTTTTTATAGTGTGTGAAAGGTTACAACACTCCAAAAGTGTCACAAATAATGAAAAGACATTTCGTCTCAAATTTGAAAAAATGACAGTTATATGTCGACATGGTGCTTTCTATATATCGACATATAATTAGTACAAAATTAATTTTTGAGCATTTTTCAAGTGTTTTGATATAAATATAATTATGGAAATTCTTGAATTAAAATATAGTGTTATAAATTAATATTATAAAGTAGAAATCATATGAAAACATAAATATAAACTATATAAACACATATATAAAATTATAAAGTTTAAAACTATATAAATATAAAGTATAAATATATAAAACTTATAAAACTTGAGTTTGAAAACAAAAGTAAAGTAAGAAAGAAAAATAGAAAAGATAGAAAATAAAATAGAGAGGATTGAAGATAGAGTTTGAAAACATAATTTGAAAAACAGAATTTGAATTTGAACCTGGAGTGCTGTTTAGAGTCTTACATAATTTAGACTCCATAACTATATTTGTCTTGAACTCTTGAAAGCTTGAATACTCATGAGTCTTGAAATATCTCTGAATTTTGAATCTCTAATATCTTTAAAACTGTACAGTCTTCAGTAATAATTCCTATATATAAATCATGCATGTGTGTGTATGTATATACACACACACACACACACACACACACACACACACACACACACACACACACACATATATATATATATATTCTAGACAAAAGTGTTAGTACATATTTTATAATCAATTAATATTGAAATAAGGTTGTTGTCATCAAAACTCCATTCTCCAACAATCTCCCCCTTTTTGATAATGACAACCTAAGTTTATAAAATATCGTATCTGTATATATACCTATTGATGATGATCCTTCAAATACGCCCTCTGCCTATATGAATCCTATAAACTATGTCTATATTTTATAATGTCTCCCCCTTTGGCATTATCAAAAACAAATTCTAAAACAACCCAATAAGAAATTAAGTAACTAATCATATTATGATATTCTCCCTTACTCTATTACTAATTCAAAGTAGAATACTCCCCTAAGTAAAATATTCGTTTATAATTTATACTCCCCCTTAATCTTATATCCATATTATTTTATGTTTATAAAGTTATATCTAATTACTTATCTTATAAACATAAACAATTATTGCATTAAACTTGAGTTTGTACAAATACACGAATTTATACAATTACGGTACATCGTAAGAACGCAAAGAAACGAAAATCAAAGAAAACCTTAAACATTAATTATTTTTGACAATGGGAGATTTGTGAATTGGACAATTTGGATAATGGAGACAAAATTCCCCATTCCTTTCAATCACATTCCCATTTTGGTCGAATAAGACCTCTCTACACATACAACCTTTTCGTCTTCTTCCGTAATCGTTGGTTGAGTCTCTTGAGGTTCTTCTTCCTCCATCATTTCTTCTTCTTCTTCTTCTTGTTCTTCCTCTTGTTCTTCCTCTGGCTCTTCCTCCTCATCCATGGTTTGATTATCATCGTTGATGATAATCGGATTAGCCTCGTTATCCATTATAAACTTTAGGAGGCTTCTTATTACTTTCCCTTGCCCATTTTGCTCTTGACTCGTTCTAATCTGGAGTACTTGTATTTCAACCATCATTTGTAAAGCATACTCCATCTTTTCTACGATTTTGATGACACTAGAAAGTGTAGATCGTTGAAATGGACCCTTGGATGGTCCAGCGGACGAATCGAAGTTGATTTCGTTGTTTAAATTAGTGGAAGCCATTGTTTATTTCAGTTTTGAATTTTTACAGGGAAGAAAAATGAAAATGAAGACGAAAAGTCGAAGTAAAAGGTTTAAATAATTAATATAACTAACTTTTGGTGGGAATTTGATTTAAAATTCTGGCAGTTATATGTCGAAATATGAATAAATGTATGTCGACATACTTTAGTTTTAAATTTTAATTTTCTAATTTCTTATGTTATTTTTATATATTACAGTATATTTAATTGTTCTAACTCACTTAGTGAACATATGCCTAATTCTCTTCTAAATTTAGTGAATGTTGCTTCGTTTAATGGTTTTGTTAGTATATTCGCTATTTGTTTATCCGTTTCTATAAATTCAAGTGAAATTTTCTCTTTACTTACATTTTCTCTTAGAAAATGATATCGCATATCGATATGTTTAGTTCTTGAATGTTGAGTTGGATTTTTTAAAATATTTATAGCACTTATATTATCGCAGTATATTGGAGATTTATTTATTTTTAATCCAAACTCATTTAAAGTTTGTTGCATATATATTACTTGTGAACAAGCCAAAGCAGCAGAGATATATTCTGCTTCAGTTGTTGACAAAGATACAGTATTTTTCTTTTTACTGAACCATGAGACTAGCGAATGTCCTAAGAAGCGACATGTTCCACCAGTACTTTTGCGATCGGATTTACATCCTGCGCAGTCAGCGTCACGGTAAGATACTAAATCGAATGAATCATCCTTAGGGTAAAACAATCCAAAATCTGATGTATGCTTTACATACTTTAGAATACGTTTTACGGCTTTTAAATGTGTTTCCTTAGGTTGCGATTGATGTCTTGCACAGAGACATACACCATGCATTATATCTGGTCTACTAGCAGTTATATATAATAACGATCATATCATTCCTCTGTATAATTTTTGATCCACATCTTTAGATGTATCATCTTTACTTAATGTTATATTAGTCGCCATAGGTGTTGGTCTTCCATTTATTGTTGTTAAATTATATTTATTAATTAGATCTCTTGCGTATTTTTCTTGATTAATAAATATTCCAATTTTTGAATTGTTGAATTTGCAATCCTAGAAAGAATGATAGCTCTCCCATATGATTCATTTCAAATTCTTTAGTCACAATATCTGAAAATTCATTATTCATCTTATCGTTTGTTGATCCGCAAATTATATCGTCAACATATATTTGTACTAATTGAATATTTTTATTATTTTTATTAATAACAAAGTATTATCTAGTTTTCCTATTTCAAAGTTTGATTGTAACAAATAATTTCTTAATCTATCATACCAAGCCTTAGGAGCCTGTTTTAATCCATATAATGCTTTCTTTAACTTATATACGTGATTTGGAAATTTTCATCTTCAAATAGAGGTGGTTGCTCTACATATACGTCTTCCTTAACAAATGCATTTAGAAAATCACTTTTGACATCCATTTGATACAATTTGAAATTATTATGGTTTGCAAAAGTTAGTAAAATCCTGATAGCTTCTAGTCTTGCTACGGGGGAAAAAGTTTCATCGTAATCTATTCCTTCTTCTTGAGTATAACCTTATGCTACTAATCATGCTTTATTTCTTACGACCTCACCATGTTCATTCATTTTATTTTTATAAACTCATTTGGTTCCTATTATAGTTTTATTTTCTGGTTTAGGAACAAGTTCTCATATAGCATTTCTAGTAAACTGATTCAGTTCTTCTTGCATAGCAAGTATCCATGAATCATCGGAAGATGCTTCCTTTGGATTTGTAGGTCTAATAGTTGAAATAAACGCAGTATTACTCATATTATTTAATTGATTGTGAGTTATCACAATGGATTCAATATCTCCTAAGATATTTTCTACATGATGATCTCTAAGTAATCTAATTCTTTTATTTGGTTGATTATCTTCATGATATATTTCATTAATCTCATTTTCACAATCATCTTCATTGTTTTGAGTTATACTTTTATAGTTTTCATCGAAAGATACGTTTAATGTTTCTTCTATGGTATTGGTTCGAGTATTGAAAACTCTGTATGCCTTACTTCTTTCTGAATATCCAATAAATATTCCTTTATCAGATTTCGAGTCAAACTTGTCTAAATTATCTTTTGTATTTAGTATAAAACATTTACTTCCAAATATTTTAAAATAGGATACTTTTGGTTTCTTGTTATACAGAAGTTCATATGGGGTTTTATGAGTTATAGGTCTAATTGAAATTCTATTAATAATATAGCAAGCTGTTGCAACTGCCTCAGCCCAAAATTTCCTTGGTAAATTACTATCGGATAACATATTTCTTGCACATTCTTGTATTGTCCTATTTTAACGTTCAACTACTCCATTTTGTTTTGGAGTTCTCGTAATTGAAAAATTATGGGTTATTCCCTTTTTATTACAATTTTTTTCAAGATTTTCATTTTTGAATTCTCTGCCATGATCACTACGTATTGTTTTAATTTTTAGTGATAATAAATTTTGAATTCCTTTAGAAAAAGTTTTAAATTGATCAAAAGCATCACTTTTATTTTTAAGAAACAAAGTCCAAGTAAATTTAGAAAAATCATTGACTATTACATAAACATATCTATTATGGTTTATCGATTGAATTTGAGATGGACCAAATAAATCCATGTGTATTAACTCTAACAGTTTTGATGTAGTGATTTCCTCTTTTGATTTAAATGAACTTTTCTTTAATTTTCCGAGTTGATAAGCATCGCATAAGCTATTAAATTTAAATTTCATTTTGGGTAATCCTCTGATTGAATCTAATTTAGAAATCATAGAGATGTGTTTGAAATTTATATGACAAAATCACTTATGCTAAATCCAGGGATCACTTGTATTGGCCATAAGACATAGGTTCTGGAGATTTTCATACTTAATATATAGATATTTTTCTTTCTATCTCCTTCGAATATAACTTTTGAATTCCTATCTCTATAAAACATTTATTCTTTTCAAAGTTTATTTTATAACCCTTATCGCAAAGTTGACTTATACTTAACAAGTTGTGTTTTAAATTCCTAACTAATAAAACATCAGAAATAGTTGGAGTTTCAGAATTACCGACATTGTCGATTCCAATAATGTATCCTTTATAGTTATCTCTGAAGTTCACTATTCCACCATTTTCATATTTAAGATTATTGAGTAACTCTGGATTTCCCATCACATGTCTCGAACAGGCACTATCCAGTATCCATTTGTCCTTCTTCATTTCTGTAACAACCCGGAAAATCAGAACCAATTTAAAATTTTTATTTTGGCAATTTTAATGAATTTTGAACATTTAAAATGATTTATTTTAAATAATAACGACTAGAAATTTATTTTGAATAGAATTAGAACGTATATATTTATTTAAATCAAAGTTAGAATATAAATATTTATTTTAATTATATAACGAGCCTGAAATGACGCAGTAGTTTGAAATTTCAATTTCAAATTTCAAATGAATGTACCGGATTCAAAATAAACCGGATTTTAGTAAAACCAAAAATATATGAATCTATTTGAATTATCTTTTAAATAACGCGAATAAAAAGTTATGTCCAGTTGAAAATTCAGAATAGTCGCTATGGAATTTATATAATATATAACCCTTAAAATAGCCATTTTGCAAACGATCTCCGTTTTTAACGAAACCACTTTTGTTGGATCTAGAATGTCAAATTATTATTAGATTCCAATTTTCATAATTTTTGGAATTAATATGTGAGCGTGGCAAAAGAAAACGTGTTTTGTCGATTTCAGTCAATTTGGATCGACCGGAAAATGACCATTTTTCAAACGGTCTCCAAATTCGACAAAATTAGTTTTTTTAGGACTGTATCGTCAAAACAAAGCTAGATTTTTTTTTTTGAATTTTAGAGTCAGTATGTGGCCCCGGTAAATTGAAATGTACGTTTAAAAATTGAATATATTGATGTATATTTTAATTTTAATAAAAACTATTCGAAACAGTCGAATGGGCTTACGAAACATATCCCATAGTGTCCGACATAGGGTATTACGCTAAGGACGACAGTCGTTGGGTTTGATTTGGAGTTCGTATGTAAAAACACCTTTTTTCGAATTAAATAATTAAAAAATATAAAACTATATATATAGTCAAAGGGAGTCAAACCCTGTTTCTTCATTCAACGCGGTCAAACCTGTGCACCTAAAGAAAAAACCAACGGGCGGAGTGATCGATTTTTCCCTCCTTGATATCTTCTTCTACACAGTAAATTAAAACCTAATTACAAAACGAAAATCGAATAATTTTTTGAACTCTTCAAAACCCAAGGTGAGAACTCTTCCTCACTAAATATTTTACAGTTAAATATATATTAGGTTGCAGACGGGGCTTAGTGGCTCCTGACACTGTCATCCACAGACCATGGATGACTTGTTTGATTGAATTATGTGGTTGAAATTGATTGTGATTGTGATGTGGAAAATAAAATATTCCTGTGTTGAATAAAATATTTGAACAATAAAAATATCATTTTTATTGTATATATGAACTGTGTAAAATATTCATGTGTTGAAATAAATATTCATAAACAAATCAGATGATTTGTTTATGTACATCCATTTATCTGATACTAATTGAAACGATATGTTTTACACATCGCCCAATTGCACAAATAAAATTTGTGTTTGTTGATTGAAACCCCACACGGGTATTGAGATCATATTTAACGTACATTAATCCCAATTGTTTGGTTGTATGTCAATCGATGGGTTGACAGACTATTTAAGCATTAATTCTTTATATTTAATGCTTATGCAGTTGTGTAGTGCACCCTGGCTGATGGTTGATAGTTTATCATTGTTGATATTTATATGTGTTGTATGAAATGCATGTAAATAAAATTATATGGTAATTGATTGGATCTGATTCCAATTCAGAAATAAGGAATATTTTAAAACAACTAATATTTTAAAATAATGAATATTTTAAAATAATATTCAGAAGAGAATCAAAATGTGATTTTGATGTCCGATTTTGGATGGATACGAAAATATTTAAATATATGAAGCCATGTTGATTAGATTTGAGCCATTTTGACGCAAACGATATTTATATCAATTTTATTTATTTTTTATAGTGAATATCGAAAAGGGAAGTGATTTCAAAATCTAATGTTTTGAAAATATTATCATTTAATATTATAATGATAAGGAATATTCAAATTTGATTTGAAATTTGAAATGGAATTAAAACCATTTTAAAATGAACGTAAAACGAATTTATTAAGGAATATTCAAATTTGATATGAAATTTGAAATGGAATTGAAATTGTTTTAAAATGAATTTAAAACAAATTTATTATGGAATATTCAAAATTGATTTGAAATTTGAAATGGAATTGAAATCGTTTTAAAATGAATTTAAAACGAATTTATTATGGAATATTCAAATTTGATTTGAAAATTGAAATGGAATTGAAATCGTTTTAAAAGGAATTTAAAAACGAATTTATTAAGGAATATTCAAATTTGATTTGAAATTTGAAATTTGAAATGAAGCTAGAATCGTTTTAAAATGAATTTATAAATGATTTATAAAATACGTTTTAAATGGAAATCGATGAAATATATATAATATATATTATGTATATTAAATGGCTTGAATAGAACGCGTCGCACCACGGTAGTTCGCGAATTTCGACCATTGACTTTGAATTGATGTTACGGGAGATCCAACCGTCGGATTCTCCTAAAACCGGAACCGTTGGGTTCGTATCGAAAAGAGCTTCCACCGGATATAAGAGATTTGAAATCTAACAGTTTGATTTGGAAATATGTCCAAATCAAATTGGGAAAAGGTTGCTATAAGTGTAGTTCGATGACCGTTTATGGAAATTGACTGAAAGGGCCTTAATAAAATTATTAAAAATATTGATAATTTGTGTAAAATCATAATAAATGATTTGGAAATAATTGGGATAAAAATTCCATATTTGAAAAGATAAAAATATATTTTTATCGAAATGAACTAGTTATGTACTAGAATTATAATCCAATATTTTTAAATAAATAAATTGGATTTGAAATGGTTTAAAAAATAACCAGAATTTCCAATATATGAATTGGAATGGATTTGAATCGAAATTATCTTCAGAATATTTCGATATTGGATTCCGTGATTATACGGATATTGTGGAGGAATTTGGAAGATATATATATCGTTATTCCCAATACGATATTTGTCGATTTCAGAATTTGATATTGAATATAAGCCGATATAAATTCTATTCAGAGCCTTGTATTTAATATCAAATTGGATTTTGGGTTTATCGTGAATGGTGTCTTCATTAACACTGTTCTTAAAATCAGTTGACAAAAGAATAAATCTTTTAATTAAGATTTAGTGAAGTTTTCCAATTAATTAAGAGTTTATTGGAATTGAATAAAATAATTGGATTTTGGGTTTGTCATGAACGGTGTCTTCAGTAACACTGTTCATAAACCCCATTTGAAAGGAATAAATCTATTAATTAAAATTATTAGAGTTTCCAGTTACATTTGGTAATTGGAATAAAATGGAATGTGAATCGGGTTTGTCGTGAACTGTGTTTTTAACGATATTCGTTCCTTAACCCCATTTATAGAGAAATGTGATTTGGAATTTATAAATCTTTTATTAAGATTTAAAGGAAATTTCCCGAAGTAAAGTTTTCCAATTTTATACAATAAATTGAAATGGAATGGAATTCGATTGGATAATAACGAAGTGAGCTTCTGTGGAGGAAGACTGTTAATATATATGGAATTTAAAAGGCTTTGTCGTATTCCATTTAAATTATTAGTCGGACACGGAAATTGATATCGATTATATATTGATCTGTTTTCCATGAAGATTCCATAAATAATGGAATGTGATTTGGGTTTATCATGAACTGTGTTTAAAATGACATTAGTTCTTTAACACAGTTAAAGATAAGATTAATTTCTTAACTTTGAATAATCATTAAGAAATGATTTTTAGGGATTAAAACTAAGTAGAGTTTTAATGAATCTTTAATTAGATTGGAATGTGAATGAGATAATTATATTTATTGAATTCATGAAATGATCGAGGATGGAGTATCAACAGTTTTGCTCCAAGCGATAGTTAAATCTTTAATTAGATTTGAACGTGAAATGGTAGTTAATTTTACCGATAACACCGTGGTGTTAAATATGGAGTACTACCAGTTTTGCTCCATGGGATGAATAGGTTGGGGTTGGGAAATAAAAGAAATGATTACTTCGGTAAGGTGCGCTAATCCCGACTAGTTTGGATAAACCTTAATTTGGTTTGAAATGGTATCCAATGGAAGATTAAAGAATAAATTTAAAGGATTTATCTTTGATAAAATTAATGGGAACCTTTCCCAAAGGATATGAATATTTAACTAAAAGAATATTGAGAATTGGAATGAGGCGTATGTTTTGTTTTTATAGCACTTGTTTATAAGATACGCGTGTTATTCAGAAATACCGGGTTTATCCCATTCTGAATAACTGAATCGACGATAAGTCGACGATGAAGACGGAGGTTGAAGACCAAAGGTCTTCACATCGTTTGGATGATTACTAATGTCTTGATTGGGTTATACACCCAAGACAATGCAATAAGTGGTGATCCTCCAGACATACTTGGAGATCGACCGGATATGCGAGGACCTCTCTCCTGTATTGGACATATGGGACGAGGAATAAGGTGCCTCCGGTTTCGTTCAGACCCAGAACGAACTTGTAAATGGATGTGTGTCTGACATTGGATTTTATTCTATGTTGATTGATCTCTATTAAATATATATCTATTTGGTGGCGGATAATTTATTCTCTTGCTTAACACCCTTCTCTAAGACGTACGAGCTCAGAGGTTATATATCGATAGATATCAGTCGCATGGCGTGAATTGCCTGTGTGGCATGCTGAGATGCAAATGATCAAGGCTTCTGTTGAAAAGCATAGTCTTGTGGTTGATGATCAAAGCATGGCTTTAATATAGCATAGCTTTGTGTATATCATTAATTCACGAGCCTTACACCCCGGTGTGAACCAGAAACAGGAGAGGACCTCCGGGAGGACATGTGTTTCTTTCTAGCTAGGAATGGTGTTACGATATGGAGCCCAGACATTTTACTTGATATATAGCGAGACGCCTCGGATATATCGGTCACTACGGGACTGATGGATGATATGGTCGACATACTAACCATTATCCCCCATAGGGCAGGGAAACGTATTGTTCAGGCATTTTAATCCATTTCGTGTGGACCGACCCTGACGATCCAAGGGCCCACCTGAGTCTAGGCCCTGAGAGATGGTAGGCTAGATTATCTCGAAGCGGTAAGGACGATCTCTTGCCTTGGTTCACAGATGAAAATCCAACTTCTAATGCATGACATTTTGGTTTTGATTGTAGAGCCTAGCATTGGCGACATGATATATGGTCCCAGCCATCTAAGATTGATACATTTATATTTAAAGTTGTTTTATACACTATGCACTTATAATAGTATCAAATGATTTGTTTTAAATGTACCAAGCATGTTTGGCTATTATAAGGGAAAACTCTATCCTCCGGCTTGCGTTGCATTGTGTGATGGGACCTGGGCCTTATAATAGCTTTATTTTTCCAAAAAGCATTGCGCTGTTTACTTTATGCACTTGTATTCTCGGGAGGAAATCCGTTCCATGTTATATGGCATGGTCCCTTGATTTACTTTATTTTTAAAGTAAAGATTTAATGATTGTTTTAGTTCTCACAGTATAATATTTATTTGTACTCTGTATATTCTTGTACTTTGATGTAAATTGTTGTAATAAGCAATGAAATGTTCTTCTGTTGTACTCTGATTTGTCGTGTTCTCAACTCAATCCGGGCTTTCCTTTACGGGGAAGTTTGGGTCATCACAGTTTGGTATCAGAGCCTTGGTTTACAGAGCTCGAGAACAAGGCACACTAAAATCGAATGAAAGAATTCATCAGAGATTGGATTAGTAATATCCAATGAGAATGACTCGCTAGAGATGGGATCAGTAATATCCTAGAATGAGTCCGAAGTGTGTTATTTTTAAAGTGAAAATGAAAACAAATTTTGTTTTGAAAATTTAAATTATATAATACGTATTTGAATATTTTATTTTAAAATTGATTTGGACTATCAGGTATATGGAGATTTTGAATATACGTCTGATCCACGTGTATACGAAGCCTCAGATATACTGGATGGATATAGAATCACACTCTAGTCGCCCGGAGATGATACTGATGATTACTAGTATCATCTGTGTTTATGTTCGAGTTTCGAAAGTGGGATATCTATATATTCCAATTGACTGGTGTGAGAACCAAAATATAGTTAGAATATATTATTGTGATTTGGCATCAAAAATATGATTTTTGATTATATATATTTATTAAAAATATATGTTTGAAAAGATAATTCACAAATTGATTGCTGTTTGTGTTGTTTGATTGTTGGTTTGATTAATAAAAATATTGGAATGATAATTAATTTAACCAATATGTGAATGTAAGCCAAATTTAGCCAAATCGAGCAAATATTGAACGGAACTGAAAATTGATTGGAAATGCATGCATGTACATATATATGTGTGAACAGGTCATAGCAAGGAGGCTAAGAAGAGGAATAAAATTGTATGCCCGACAAATAGGTACATGTTTACTAATTTATTGGGTTTGGATGATTTTATGAGCCGATTGGCCAGCCGCTTAGCTTTTTTTTTTTGGATCAGTGAGGGGCCTACATGGCTAGTTGTGGTTTTAAATGTCTCCCCGCACAAAGGAGGTTACGGCGAAATTTTTCTAAAATTTAGGGTGTTAGCCAAATTTTTGAAAAATCTGAAAATTCTTAGAAACTGAAAAGTTGAAAAATAAAAGCCAAACTGAAAGTTGAGTTGATTAGTAAAACAACTTTCAGCTCCATTCCTTTTCGAGGATGAAAAGATTTTAAGTGGGGGAGATTGTAACAACCCGGAAAATTAGAACCAATTTAAAATTTTCATTTTGGCAATTTTAATGAATTTTGAATATTTAAAATGATTTATTTTAAATAATAACGACTAGAAATTTATTTTGAATAGAATTAGAATGTATATATTTATTTAAATCAAAGTTAGAATACAAATATTTATTTTAGTTATATAACGAGCCTGAAATGGCGCAGTCGTTTGAAATTTCGATTTCAAATTTTAAATGAATGTACATGATTCAAAATAAACCGGATTTTAGTAAAACCAAAAATATTTGAATCTATTTGAAATTATCTTTCCAACGAATATGAAAAATCCAGATTTCACAATGAGAATAAAAATTTATGTCCAGTAGAAAATTCAGAATAGTCGCTATGGAATTTATATAATATATAGCCCTTAAAAATAGTCATTTTGCAAACGACCTCCGTTTTAGACGAAATCACTTTTGTTGGATCCGGAATGTCAAACTATTGCTAGATTCCAATTTTCATAATTTTTGGAATTAATATGCGAGCGTGGCAAAAGAAAACGTGTTTTTTCGATTTCAATCAATTTGGATCGACCAGAAAATGGCCATTTTTCAAACGGTCCCCAAATTCAACGAAATTAGTTTTGTTAGGGCCAAATCGTCAAAACAAAGCTAGATATATATTTTTTTGGAATTTTTAGAGTCAGTGTATGGCCCCGGTAAATTGAAATGTACGTTTAAAAATTGAATATATTGATTTATATTTTAATTTTAATAAAAACTATCTGAAACAGTCGAATGGGCTTACGAAACATATCCCATTGTGTCCGACATGGGGGTATTAAGCTAGGGACGACAGTCTTTGGCTTTGATTTGGAGTTCGTATGTAAAAACACGTTTTTTCGAATTAAATAATTAAAAATATAAAACCATATATATAGTCAAAGGGAGTCAAACCCTATTTCTCCATTCAACGCGGTCAAACCTGCGCCCCAAAGCAAAAACTGACAGGCGGAGAGCTCGATTTTTCCCTCCTTGATTTCTTCTTCTACACAGCGAACTAAAACCTCATTCCAAAACAAAAATCGAATAATTTTTTGAGCTCTTCAAAACCCAAGATGAGAACTCTTCCTCACTAAATATTTTACAGTTAAATATATACTAGGTTGCATACAAGGCTTAGTGGCTCCTGACACCGTCGTCCACAGACCATAGACAACTTGTTTGATTGTATTGTATGGTGGAAATTGATTGTGATTGTGATGTGAAATGGAAAATAAAATATTCCTGTGGTCAATAAAATATCTGAACAATAAAATATCATTTTCATTGTATATATAAACTGTGTAAAATATTCATATGTTGAAATAAATATTCATAAACAAAACGGAAGATTTGTTTATGTACAGTCATTTATTTGATACTGATTGGGACGATATATTTTACACATCGCCCAACTGCATAAATAAAATCTGTGTTTGTTGATTGAAACCCCACACGGGTATTGGGATGACATTTGATGTACATTAATCCCAATTGTTTAGTTGTATGTCAATCGATGGTTTGACAAACAATTGTAAGCATTAATTATTTATATTTAATACTTATGCAGTTGTGTAGTGCACCCTGGCTGATGGTTGATAGTTTATCATTATTGATATATACATGTGTTGTATGAAATCCATGTAAATAAAATTATATGGTAATTGATTGGGTCTGATTCCAATTCAGAAATAAGGAATATTTTAAAACAACTAATATTTTAAAATAATGAATATTTTAAAATAATATTAAAAAAAGAATCAAAATGTGATTTTGATGCCCGATTTCGGATGGACACGAAAATATTTAAATATATGAAGCCATGTTGATTAGATTTACGGCATTTTGACGTAGACTATATTTATATCGATTTTATTCATTTTTTATAATGAATATCGAAAAGGGAAGTGATTTCAAAATCTAATGTTTTGAAAATATTATCATTTAATATTATAATGATAAGGAATATTCAAATTTGATTTGAAATTTGAAATGGAATTAAAATTGTTTTAAAATGAATTTAATTCGAATTTATTAAGGAATATTCTAATTTGATTTGAAATTTGAAATGGAATTTAAATCGTTTTAAAATGAATTTAAAACGAATTTATTATAGAATATCCAAATTTGATTTGAAATTTGAAATGGAAATGAAATCGTTTTAAAATGAATTTAAAATGAATTTATTATGGAATATTCAAATTTGATTTGAAATGGAATTGAAATCGTTTTAAATTGAATTTAAAAACGAATCTATTAAGGAATATTCAAATTTGATGTGAAATGAAGTTAGAATCGTTTTAAAATAAATTTATAAATGATTTATAAAATATGTTTTAAATGGAAATCGACGAAATACATATAATATATATATTTTATATATTAAATGGCCTGAGTAGAACGCGTCGCGCCGCGACAGTTCGCAAATTGTGACCATTGACTTCGAATTGATGTTACGGGAGATCTGACCATCGGATTCTCCTTAAACCGGAACCATTGGGTTCGTATAAAAAAGAGCTTTCCAACGGATATAAGAGATTTGAAATCTAATGGTTTTATTTGCAATTATGTCCAAATCAAATTTGGAAAAGGTCGTTGTAAGTGTAGTTCGATGACCGTTTATGGAAATCGACTTAAAAGGCCTTTATAAAATTATTAAAAATATTGATAATTTGTGTAAAATCAAAATAAATGATTTGGAAAGAATTAGGATGAAAAATTCCATATTTGAAAAGATAAAAAAATATTTTTATCGAAATGAACTAGTTATGAACTAGAATTATAATCCAATATTTTTAAATAAATAAATTGGATTTGAAATGGTTTTAAAAATAACCAGAATTTCCAATATATGATTTGGAATGGTTTTGAATCGAAATTATCGTCGGAATATTTCGATATTGGATTCCGTGATTATACGGATATTGTGGAGGAATTTGGAAGATATATATATCGTTATTCCCAATACGATATTTGTCGATTTCGGAATTTGATATTAAATATAAGCCGATATAATTTCTATTCAGAGCCTTGTATTTAATATCAAATTGGATTTTGGGTTTTTCGTGAATGGTGTCTTCATTAACACTGTTCTTAAACCCAGTTGAGAAAAGAATAAATCTTTTAATTAAGATTTAGCGAAGTTTTCCAATTAATTAAGATTTAATTGGAATTGAATAAAAGAATTGGATTTTGGGTTTGTCATGAACGGTGTCTTCAGTGACACTGTTCTTAAACCCCGTTTGAAAGGAATAAATCTTTTAATTAAGATTATTAGAGTTTCCAGATACATTTGGTAATTGGAATAAAATGGAATGTGAATCGGGTTTATCGTGAACTGTGTTTTTAACGACATTTGTTCTTTAACCCGATTTACAGTGAAATGTGATTTGGAATTTATAAATCTTTTATTAAGATTTAAAAGAAATTTTCCAAAGTAAAGTTTTCCAATTTAATACAATAAATTGGAATGGAATGGAATTCGATTGGATAATAATCGAAGTGAGCTTCTGTGGAGGAAGACTGTTAATATATATGGAATTTAAAAGGCTTTGTCGTTATTCCATTTATATTATTAGTCGGACACGGAAACTGATATCAATTATATATTGATCTATTTTTCATGAAGATTCCATAAATAATGGAATGTGATTTGGGTTTATCATGAGCTGTGTTTTAAATGACATTAGTTCTTTAACCCAGTTAAAGATAATATTATTTTCTTAACTTTGAATAATCACTAAGAAATGATTTTTGGGGATTAAAACTAAGTAGAGTTTTAATGAATCTTTAATTAGATTGGAATGTGAATGAGATAATTAAATTTATCGAATTCATGAAATGATCGAGAATGGAGTATCACCAGTTTTGCTCCAAGCGATAGTTAAATATTTAATTAGATTTGAACATGAAATGGTAATTAATTTTACCGATAACACCATGGTGTTAGATATGGAGTATTACCAGTTTTGCTCCATGGGATGAATAGGTTGGGATTGGGAAATAAAAGAAACGAGTAATTTGGTTTGAATTGATATCTAATGGAAGATTAAAGAATAAATTTAAAGGATTTTATCTTTGATAAAATTAATGGGACCCTTTCCCAAAGGATATGAATATTTAAATAAAAGAATGTTCAGAATTGGAACGAGGCGTATGTTGTGTTTTTATGGCACTTGTTTATAAGATATGTGAGTTATTCAGAAAGACCGGGTTTATCCCATTCTGAATAACTGAATCGACGATGAAGGTAGTGGCTGAAGACCGGAGGTCTTCACATTATTTGGATGATTACTGATGTCTTGATTGGGCTGTACACCCAAGATAAGGTAATAAGTGGTGATCGTCCAGACGTAGTTGGAGATCGACCGGATATGCGAGGACCTCTCTCCTGTGTTGGACATATGGGACGAGTAATAAGGTGCCTCCGGTTTCGTTCAGGCCTAGAAAGAACTTGTAAATGGATGTGTGTCTGACATTGGATTTTATTCTGTGTTGATTGATCTATAGTAAATATATATCTTTTTGGTGGCGGAGAATTTATTCTCTTGCTTAACACCCTTCTCTGAGACGTACAAGCTCAGAGGTTATATATTGATAGATATCAGTCGCATGGCGTGAATTGCCTGTGTGACATGCTAAGATGCAAATGATCAAGGCTTCTGTTGAAAAGAAGAGTCTTGTGGATGATGATCAAAGCATGGCTTTAATATAGCATAACTTTTTGTATAGCGATAATTCACGAGCCTCAAACCCCAATGTGAACCAAAAAACGGGAGAGGACCTCAGGGAGGACATGCATTTCTTTCTAGCTAGGAGTGGTGTCATGGTATTGAGCCCAGACATTTTACTTATGTGGATGATGAATAGCGAGGCGCCTCGGATATATCGGTCACTACGGGACCGATGGACGATATGGTCGACATACTGACCATTACGCCCTATAGGGCGGGAAAATGTATTATTCAGGCATTTTAATCCACTTCGTGTGGACTGGCTCTGACGATCCAAGTGCCCACCTGAGTCTGGGCCCTAAGACATGGTAGGCTAGATTGTCTCGAAGCAGTGAGGACGATCCCTTGCCTTGGTTCACAGATGAAAATCCAACTTCCAATACGTGACATTTTGGTTTTGATTGTAGAGCCTAGTATTGGCGACATGATATATGGTACCCATGCCGTCTATGATTAATACATTTATATTTGAAGTTGTTTTATACACTATGCACTTATAATAGTATCAAATGATTTGTTTTAAACGTATCAAGCATGTTTGGCAACTATAAGGGAAAACCCTATCCTCCGGCTTGCGTTGCATTGTGTGATTGGACCTGGGTCTTATAATAGCTTCATTTTTTCCGAAAAGCATTGCGCTGTTTGTTCGATGCACTGGTATTCTCGGGAGGAAACCTGTTCCGTATTATACGGCATGGTCCCTTGATTTACTTTATTTTTAACGTAAAGATTTAATAATTGTTTTAGTTCTCACACCAGTCACATGACTGACCTGGATTTTATTGTTTTAATCTAAACTCTAGGTGTCCCTATTTTCTACACGGGCAGCTAGTAGTTTTGGGTTTGTAGATTTATTCTTACAGGATCCTAATTTACAACTGGATATATATTCGGAAAGCTCTGTATCCGTGTATTTGTTCCAGTTGTATTACGTATTATTTTTCCGCTGCATTGTAATTTAAATCTTTGATATTTTTCTGATGTGTAATATTTATTCATACTCTATATATTCTTGTACTCTGATGTAAATTGTTGTAATAAGCAATGAAACGTTCTTTTGTTGTGTTTTGATTTGTCGTGTTCTCAACTCAATCCGGGCTTTCCTTTACGAGGAAGTTTGGGTTGTCACAATTTCCACCAATTGCTTTCCAGAGTTTGAATTCTCAACAGCCATATAACACACCAGTTCGGGATTTGAATTTCCAACAGGCATCTTTTTAGAATTTGAATTTCCAAAAGCCATTTTACCCATCTTTTCAACTTTTGAATTTTCAAAAGTCATATAACACATCTTTTCCTGAATCAAATAATATTTCAGTAGATCACACGCCTTTTCAACGTGATTATATGCAGACCCTTTCAACATTTATATAATGCATGAATTGACACTAGTGTTAACAAAAGTTCCAAAATTTGCCATCTAATAATTTTCAAAAATCAGATTATGAACTTTTTGAAAGACCTTGCTCTGATACCAATTGTTAGGGATTGCGGAAAGGATCATTAAGGCTAAACAAACACTGGAGGAGGGTGAATAGTGTTTTTGAGAATTTAAACAAAATCTAAAACTTATGTGATAAACTATATGAATCAAACACCATAGAAACAATCATAGATACAGAATCAAACACAGACTCAAATCAAACAGAAATAAAAATGCAGCAAAGAAAAGAACACACTGGATTTTATACTGGTCCGGATTTCTCCTACGTCCAATCCCGCACAATGCAAGATTGCGCAAAGTTTTATTACTATATCAATATACAATTACACCCCTTGATTTCATGGCTATAAGGTTAACACCGCTCCCGTTCCTTGATTTCACAGCAACAAGGAAAACACCGATTCCGTTCCTTGATTTCACGGCTACAAGGAAAACGTTGATTCCCAAATACTTCCCAAACAATTACAATCGCCTTATAACTCTTCAATAGCACTTGATTCAGAGAGTAATGAGTAGAGAGTGTAAAGAGAAGAAGATTAGTGAAAACAGAATTTAATTTGGCAGAGCATAGGCGTAGAAATCATAAAAACGATAAGAAATAATGGTGTAATGAAAGAGAGTGAATGTGGAGAAGAAGGAGTGATTAAAAATTCGAAATCAAGCCCTTTTTTAGTGTGTGAAAGGTTGCAACGCTCCTGAACCGTCACAAATGATGAAAACAATACTTCCTTTCAAATTTGTAAAAAATGACAGTTATATGTCGACGTGGTGTTTTCTATATGTCGACATATACTTAGTACAAAATTAATTTTTGAGCATTTTTCAAGTTTTTTGATATAAATATAATTCCGGAAATTCCTGAATTAAAATATAGTGTTATAAATTAATATTATAAAGTAGGAAATCATATGAAAACATAATTATAAACATATTTATAAAATTATAAAGTTTAAAACTATATAAATATAAAGTATAAATATATAAATGTTTAAAACTTATAAAACGTGAGTTAGAAAACAAAAGTAAAGTAAGAAGAAAAATAGAAAAGATAGAAAATAAAATAGAGTGTATTGAAGATAGAATTTGAAATTTGAAAATAGAATTTGAAAAAAAGAATTTGAATTTGAACCTGAAGTGCTATTTAGAGTCTTACATAATCTAGACTCTATAAATATATTTCTTGAACTCTTGAAATCTTAAATACTCATGAGTCTTGGAATATCTCTGAATTTTGAATCTCTAATATCTTCAAAACTGTACAGTCTTTAGTAATAATTCCTGCATATAAATCCTATATATGTATGTATGTATATATATATATATATTCTAGACAAAAGTGTTAGTATATATTTTATAATCAATTAATATTAAAATAATGTTGTTGTCATCAAAACTCCATTCTCCAACACCGCTAAAAATTTGTTGGTGTACATACATCTTGTTAAGTAAATTTTATTACCACGATAAGATGGGCACAAGAAATTGATCCAATAATCAATATAGAAATGAGTTTGTAGAGAATAAAATTGAAAAAATAAAATTAGGTTGTAAATCCTAATTTCCTCTTAAGAAGAGGCCTTAATCAAGCAAGCTCTTTCCTTCAAATCTGAAAAAAGCTTATATAGGTAAGGATCCCATTCAGATAATTTACCATTTTGTCCCTTTAAATCACCATAAAATAGCTCGAAACTAGTCTGAAACTCGATTCAGACATTTGGTTCCAGATTCTAGACGTCTGAATTTAGACTCATTTTCAAAATCCTAGAAATCAAGACCTCTGGATCTGGAACCAGACGTCTGGATTTTGGTTTGGGATATATTCTTGACTAAACTAGATGTTTGAATTATATTGCATGCACTGCAACATATTTTTCTTGCACCTTCTAGCTTCATATCGCGATAACTTGAGTTCTTGAACTCCAAATCACACGTCATCTTCACTGATTTCAAGCTATACTCTTCACTGATTTCAACTTTTTCTCGACCTCTTCAATCTACCTTATAGTGTCATCATAGAATTTAACATCCACCTCGACACTATAACCATCTCCAAACTTCAAGCTCCAGTGCACTTAAGCATCTCCAACTCTATTTTCAACTAATCAATATGAATACTTCCACATTGAGCTTCGACAAAGCCACCGTTCATTGCATTACATTAACGAACTTTGGCAAAGCCACCGCCCGCTAACGAAGCGCTGAAAGTATCCAAACCAAAACCAGTATCACCATAAGAAAAACGTACTTGGGAGTGTAACCGAGTACATACCAAGAAGATAGAATTTCAATCTCTCACCACTGTTTCTCTTCATCATCAAATAAGCTACTCTCTCCAACCATGCCACCCCGTGGCACCTAGCATATCAACAAGCGAATTAAGTTTGAGCAATGCTCAAACTTTCTGATCGATAATGCTTTGATGAACATGTCCGTCGCATTATCCGTGATGTGCACCTTCCGAATTTGTACTAGCTTACCTTCATCCATGACTACTGGAAATGACTTCGTCACCCTAATGTGTTTAGGATGTAAGTTGAATGCAAAATTTTCCGCCAAATATATAGCACTTCGGCTATCACACCAAACATTAAAACTGTCATGCTCGAATCTCAAATCACACAATAATCACCTTCAAATAGATTGCTTCCTTTGCCTCCTCCACCGCCGCTATCAACTCTGCCTCCTTAATAGTTAAAGAAATTACAGTTTGCAATCTCGATCTCCAACTAATCGTTGTACCACCAAGTGTAAAGACATATCCAGAAGTTGATTTTCCTATGATCTCTATCACAGACGTAGTCTAAATCATAATAACCAAAAAACTTGGACTTTAATCCTTTGCTACCACAAAAAGCAGACCATGAGAAAGTGTACCTCTAAGGTATTTCAAAATAGCCTTCACGGCTTCCCAGTGAGATTTTTCCGGATTAGCCACATACCGATTAACCACCCAATGACATTTGCAATATCGAGTCATGTACACACCATGACATATATCAAACTTCCAATCACACTTTCATATGAAACCTTTGCCATATAAGCCTTGTCTTTCTCTAAGATAAGTGATCTCTTACTTGAAAGCTTCATATGCAAAGGTAGAAGTGTATTTAGCACCTTTGCATTCTTCATGCTAAACCAGCAAAACACCGTTTCAATGTCCTCCTTTTGAGTCAATCTCAACTCAAAACGTTTTCGGTTCCTCTCAATTTCCCTGCTTAAGATTTTCTTTTCCTCTCCAAGACATTTCATTTTGAAATTCGATTTCAAAAGTATTGTTAATTTGTTGATTTCCTTTTTTCTTTAGAAGCAACTAGCATATCGTCCATGTACAGGAGTAATTACACCTAACAATCATTTTCCAACCTCTTGAAATGTAAACAAGCATCCTTGATGCTTCTATCAAAACCTTCTTCAAGCATATAATGATAAAATATCTTATATCATTGCCTAGATGATTGCATCAAATCATATAGTGATTTCTTTGACTTGCAAACCCATTTTACTTACCATCTACCACAAACTTTTTCGATTGCTTTATGTGGATGTCTTTATCCAAGTCACCATGCAAGAAGGCGGTTTTCACATCATGTTGCTCCAACTCCAAGTCATGGATAATAACTATGGCTAGTAAAATCCAGATCGAAGAATGACTTACAACCGATGCCAAAATCTTATCATACTACTTTCTTTTCCCTTGTGCAGACCCCTTTGCTACTAGCCTAGCTTTATATCTCCCATGGTCCCTTCATCTTATATATCTGTTTGCACCTTATAGAACGACTTCCTTTAGGAAGTGGAACCAACTCCCAAGTTTAGTTCTTGATTGGCGATTACATCTCTTCCTCCCTAGCACAAATCCTTTTTGAGCTATCACACGAATTCATGACATCATCAAAGTCCATTGACTCATCTTGGATTACATGAAGAGAATAACCTAAATTGTCATAAAAGCTAAGATAGTTCCAATCATCATATCTTTTAGGTGATCTTATTACATGTCGATCAATCTGAGTAATAAATTTCTGCTATAACTTAAATCGAATCCTCTCTAGTATCATGTATATCACCAACATTACTAGAGGAACCATGTGGACTATGTGATGTTTCATCAACAATTTCCACCTCATGGGCTTCTTCAACAACTCTATTGCAACTTAGACAGAATGTGGGAATAGCTTTCTTTTCCTTTGATTCCCCATGGTCCAAATATGGAACATCCAACGATTTTTCATCCTCCTTAGTCAAAGCCAACTCATCAAAAGTGACATGACGAGAATTCTCGACATTTTCATTTTCGGATTCCAAATCTGATAGCTTTATACATCGTCCATGTAACCGAGAAAAAATCCCTTGAAAGTTCTAGCCTTAAGCTTACCATTTCTCGAGTCATGCACATAAACCGGAAAACCAAACATATGAAGATATCTCAATTCAACACTCGTTCCCTTCTTCACTTCCTTTGAAATTTTGTGATCAGTAACCATGCATGGAATTCGATTCAATATGCACCGCGAATGATAAAGCTTCGACCCCAAACCCCTTAGACAAACCCGATGTCAATCTTAAGCATCGAGCTTTCTCAAGAAGAGTTCAGTTTAATCTCTCTGGTCTTCACTACTCCATTATATTGTCGATCTCCCATTGCAGTAAAATGCCTTCAGATACCATGATGTTTGCAATACTCCAAGAACTCTCTGGAAACATATTCTTCACCATTGTAGGTCCTTAAAACTTCCAAACACTTATATTATCATTTCAACAAGAGATCTCCCTTGAACTCAACAAATTACTCCGACTTGTCCTTTATTACATGCTCCCATACCTTTTGAGAAAAATCATCAACGAAAAAAATATAATAACGAGCTCTACCTAAAGAAGCAAACAGTGTGGGCCCCCAAAATCCGAATGAACATACTTAAGAACACATCGCGAATCACGTTTTCCTTCATTGAATGATGTCTTTATTTGCTTCCCTATGACACATTCCTCGCAAAACTCTAGCTTGTTAAAACTCTTTTGGTTGATCATCTCCTCTTTCGAAGAATATCCAAACTCTTCGCCAAGAAATGACCTAATCTCAAATGCCACAATCTTGTTGCATCCAAACCATGAGAATTATCAACTACCATACAAGTTTCACCTTTAACGGTCACTCCTTCGAGTAAATAAACATCATGAGTTCTAGCACCTTTCATAATCGCAAGCGCCCCTGCAAACCCTCAAGCGACCCTTCTCAATAGTGATTTTGTAGTCTAGAGAATCCAGTTGCTCTAAAGATATAAGGGTATAAGAGATCTCCTAAGTCTCAGAACATAGTGTAAATTAGTGAGTGTGCGAACTACTCCATCATACATCCTTATTTGCCTGGAGCCAATGCCCATTGATCTACATATAGCACCACTTCTCGTAATAATTATATTTCTCTCTTTGTCTTCATAAGTTGAAAAATAATTCCTATTTGGCGTCATATGATTATACACTCCCAAATCGAGTACACATTTGCTATCCAAAACACTCGATGCTACCGCCATCAATACATTTTCATCTACCTCACTAACTCCACTCCCCATCGCTACAGATAAAGATTCTACTTCCTTCCTCATATCTTTGTATGGACACTCATTCTTCCAATATTCAGATTTCTTCAAATATAGCACTCGCCATTTCTCTTCCTTGATTTTCCTTTCCGAAAGGCTCATGATTTCTCTTCTTCACATTCTTCTCCTTCTCCACAAGTAAATCGTGACCACTACTTGCTTTACCACTACCCTCACTTAACTCCTTCATTTGATCTCTCAATTCCTCAATAAGAATACCCGCTTTGACATCATCAAGAGTCAAAGTATCTCGGCTATAAATCGTAGTATTGGAGAACCCCGTATAATGCTTCGATAATGAACACAATAATATCATTGCCTTTTGTTGTTCATTAATCTTCAAATATACTGCTTTCATCTTCATTAGCAAACCATCAAAGGCATTCAAATGTGCCTTAAGAGAATTAACCTGCTTCATCTTGAAGGTGAAAAACGTTCACAATAAGATCAAACCATTTGTAAGTGACTTCTTTATGTGTATCTCCTCTAACTTGTCCTATATGACTTTGGCGGCCGTCTCATAACTAATTTTAGAGATTACATTCTTCACCATGGTAAGCTGAGGAGTAGTGTAAGCCCGCTATTCTATCTCCTCTCTCTCCATATGCGAGATATATCACTTAGCAACAAATGAGTATCAAATACCACTCGATACAACGGACTCCTTCTAAGAACAACTTTCATCTTCCATTGCCACTTCTCGAAGTTATTATCTACATTTCACTTGTCAAAAACCAACTGAGATACCGACACCTCATATGAACCGCATATATATGTCGCTACACTATTTTGACTAACCATTGAGGGACTACCCGAGTTATTATCCGATTCTGACATTTTCACAAGCGCCTATCAATACCAACTACTCTGATACCAAATAATGTTGTGAAATTCAAATTCAAACTCAAATACGCCATGAAAGACAAATCATTGATAAATTTGCAAAAACAACCTAATGACAATATCTTAATCACCAAAACAACCAATAACCAATCCAAAACCAACTATCTCAGTCACGTGCAATCAATAATAACCAAAGCAAACATTGAATTTATAGTGGTTCAATTAATGATTTGTTAGTGTACATTCACTTTGGAGAGAGAATTATATTACTACGATGAGAAAAGTACAAGAGATTGACACAATGATCACTATTATCAATATAGAATTGAGTTTATAGAGAATAGAATTAAAGAATTAAAACTAGGTTATAAACCCTAATTTACTCCTAAAACGAGTCTTTGATCAAAAAAAGCTCTCTTGCCTTCAAATATGAAAACATCTTACATAGGTAAGGATCCCATCCAGAAAAATTACCATTTTCCCCTCCGAATCAGTAGAAATTATTCTTCAGAAAACAACTTGAAACTGGCCTAAACTCGATTTAGAATTCTAGTTCCAGATTTTAGATGCTTGAATCTAAGCTCAATTTCAGATCCCTAGAAATCCAAACGTCTGGATCTAGAACCAAATGCTTGGATTTTAGTTCGAGATACATTCCAGAAGGAACAAAACACCTGGATCCATATTCTAGACATCTAGATTATGCTGCAGCCACTGACATCTTTTCGTGCACCTTCCAGCTTCATATTGCGATGACTTAAGTTCCCGAACACCAAATCGCATGTCGTCTTCACTGGTTCCAAACTATTCTCGACCTCTCCAATCTAACATATAGCGTCGCCATAAATTTAAAAGGAAGTATGTATAAATCATGAGATAAAAAGTGCAAAACTATAAACAATTTAAAAGGATTACTTTTAGATATAAAATCTACATACGCAAGTCGTAATAAAAATGTATGAAATAATTTTTTATGCATGTTTAAGAAAAAATCAATCTTTATTGCATTCCTCACAATTGTGAAAATAAAATAAAAAATACATCAATTATGTGGAAGTACTAATCATCTACTCAAAATTTGTAAGCTTCAATTGCTAAAACCTTAAAGTACAGTTTTAGCTATATATTGTCACGACTTTTACTAATCAAGGGATCAATATTATTGTTAGGCTCTAAGTAGATTTCTAAAAAATTCAAAATCCATATTTGAAAAATAGATAAGTGTCCAATACTAAAAAATGAAACTGAATGTTGATTCGTAGACATCCATATATGAAAATTATTTATTTTGACTTTTGTTAAATTTATAGTTTATGAATTTTAGTATAATGAAATAAAAGTATTTATTAATACAATGAAATAACATGTATTTTTTTATTAATCTAATAGTTTACAGTGTACGCATTTAATATGCATTCACTGCTCAAAATTATTTGTTACTATCATATTTGTTTATTTTCTTACCTTTTTAATCAACGAGATTGGAAAAAAATGTTAATTCAAAATTTTTTATTTGCTTTTTTGAATAACTGATCATTAGAGCATCAAATAATTATCTAATGTTCATCTGTATTCACAGTTTCATATTTTAATATTCTAAAATGATTTTAGCTATGGATATTAACGACTTTATCTGCATAAAGAAGTATTCGTTGATAGTTAAATTTTAGCCCTTTATTTTTCCTCTTCGTGTAGCCTCTCTTTTCTTTTATCTCGTCTTTATTCCCGTACCTCGTTTCTTTAAGCACATTTCCTCTTCCTATATCATCCACACCTTCTCATCTATCTTTACTTTCCTGAAGTTTAGGAATTTTTTTCATCATCTTTGCTTGCTCTTCATCTTCACTCTTAAGCTTAATAGCAAAAATCTTTAGCTCCACTCTTCAACAAAAGTCACCACCTTTCCAAAATTTCCACCTCTAAGGCCATCAACTGCCCTTGCCTTATTGGCAGCTTTTTTTTTTTTAAGCATAAACCACAAAATGTAGAATCATATATTTAACATCCAGGTTTTTTTGACCCTCGAGTTCAATGCTCGAACCATCATCAATTCCTTAAGAACCAAAAATGAGAAATTGTTAGGGTAACATAAAATAAAAAGATCCAGCTACAATTAACAACTTTTAGAGTCTTACATAGAGAAAAATAAAATTTAATACTATAATAACCATAATCGAATTGTCTTTCCATAACATGTCTGCAAAATAAATGTGTTTATACAATACAAGTCAAACCCAAATCATACACAAGTAAACATGGGTCATCACACTTATGTACATAATAAACAATATATACAGATGAATCATTGTCTTCTATGCCATCTAGTCTCCAGACTCCACCAATATGGATATATGTGTGTGTGTGTGTGCGCATGAATATGACACGTCGAATTAGCATAGGAGATATGGGGCGGTCGTCACATTTGGTATCAGAGCTTTGGTTAATCGATTTTACCTAAAGTTTGCGAGCGTAAAAGCATATGAAAGATGCACTTATAATTTCTAATAGATGATTACTATATTATACTAAATAGTATAGTACGTTAGTAAGAACTTAAACACCATTGTAGCCTTTCTCTGATGTGGATTAATCATTCTTGTTTCAGAGTAAGAATAAGTAGTCGAACTAGGAGACACGAT
Organism: Allium sativum; assembly: GCA_030737875.1. Taxonomy (NCBI): domain Eukaryota; kingdom Viridiplantae; phylum Streptophyta; class Magnoliopsida; order Asparagales; family Amaryllidaceae; genus Allium; species Allium sativum. The sequence goes on from CM060912.1 coordinate 1,024,577,364, forward strand.
GCTATAAATAAGCCAGCTAGTGGAGGGGAAGGCGAAGGTAGCCAATCAGAAGATGCAGTTGCTACATCCAATTATCCTGCTATGTTCGAGGCTATGATGGCAGCGATCATGAGAAGGATGCCGACTTCAAAAATGGCAGTAAAGGGTGGTGTTCCTATACAAGCACCTAGGGATGTTGATTTTTCTAAACTCTATAAGGATTATACTTCTCTGGGTGGCAAGCCGTTTGTTGGTACAGAACCTACTATTGAGATTTAGAATTGGTTGGATGTCTGTGTTCGCATCGTCAGGGACTTGGGAATTGACGTTGCAACGAAGAGGAAGCTCAGATCAAGGAAGCTTCAAAGGCGAGCGATGGATTGGTGGAACTCCATAACTCTTGGGACTCCAGAGGATCATATAACTTAGGATTAATTTAGAACTATGTTTGATAAGAAGTTCACTTCTATGGTCCAGAAGTCCATACCTTTTAAGAGGTTTGTTGAGCTGAAGCAAGACGGAAGGATTGTCGCTGTGTATGCAATGGAGTTCAAAGCTTTGTCGAAGTATGCTCGTTCGTATATAGAGAATCCATATCAGAAGAACGAGAAGTTTATTATGGGTTTTCACGAGTGTCTTGGAAAGCAGTTGGTAGATTATATTGAGGATCCATATGAGAAGTTAACTGAGAAGGCTTTGAGGAAGCAGAGTTTGTTTTCAATTAAGGAAGAGGCTATTATTTAAACTAAGGAGGAGTTGAAGCCGCAACAAGGTGGTAGAAATAACAAAAAGTGGAATGGAAAGAGAAAACAACAACAGCAAGGGAAAAATGGCTTGAAGAAACCTAAGTGTGAGGTTATTTGCTTTAGCTGTCATGACAAGGACCATTATTCCAAGGATTGCAAGGCTTTTAAGGTGGAGAGGAAGTGTTATAACTGTGATAAGCATGCGAACTTGTGGAAGAACTGTCCAGAGCCGCCAAAGGATAAGCAGGTCGTGAAAGAATATGCTTTGGATGTCATGTTCTCTTCCTCGAGAGGTCCGACTGCAATAGATAATGAGAAAAGTGTTGTTGTGCAAGGTACACTGTAACACCACACACTTTTCTACACCCAAATTTTGACAAAAATCAAAACTTGAACAAATCCAAGCATGAAGTGTATATCTGGTACCTACAATAAATGAGCATGAGCATAATCAGAGTGCAATAAAATAACTTATAGCAGAAACAGAATAGGATAACTAGTATTAACTCAAACAACTACCTTTTTCAAAGTAAGTCAGTTTGCCAATACTGAGCATGAGAGAGAACGAGAACCCAAATCCAAACTTAATCATCTTTGAGAACTCGACTTTCTCTATGAAACCTGGAGGTTGTAATGAGGAGGGGATCAGAACAACAAGTTCTGGTGACTAAGAAATGTACAACTCAAATTATAACACAAATATATTCCGTTTGGTTAAACCCAAGCTGTATGCCTGACAAGGTTATTGATTCTAAACCAACCATGTTAAAGTTTACGTATGACTCTACTACGCATTCCAAAGTAGTATTCCCAAATTATATTACCGAGATATGACATTTGCATACATTTTTGTGAAGCCTTTATACCAGAGCTTAATTGGTTAATACTATCGAGAGTGGGACCTTAATTACGGGGTTTATGGAAAATAGAATTGAAAATTTGCAATTAGGTTTTAAACCTTAATTAACCCTTGAGAATAAAACCCTTGATCTAATCAAGCCTCCAAGCTCTCCAAAAGCTCTCTCTTTGAAAATAGAAAACTGTATATATAGGGATGGGCCAATTCCCAAAATTGCCCTCAAGGCTTCACAAAACAACTTGCCAAATTTACAACTCGAAATAGCCCCATAGACACCTCAGACGTCTTTTGTGGGACCTGACAGACGTCTGTTCCTCCCAGGGGATCACTTGTGCTTCGGCACTCAGCTCAGACGTTTGTCCCAAATATGACAGACGTCTACTGGTGCTCTCGGGAAATTTTCCCTATACCCACAGACGTCTTTCACCCTTTGGTCAGACATCTGTTGAGACTCATTGGAAATGGTTCCCTATAGTCATAGACGTCTGACCAAAGAGACATCAGACGTCTGTGCTGAAGCTTCCAGGCTTCCAGCTTCACCTCACTACTTCCAACCACCATCTCCATTATCATGCTCAGATTTGCACTCCGCCTTCTCCAACTCGATGCTATCTTCACACACTTCAATACAACATATAGTATCGCAAACTTTAACAATCAAGATAGGAAAACAAATCATTGTACATAAAAGTTTGCAGAATTTAAATTAGTTTATAAGAAAATAGTACACAAAATATCAAGAAAGAAAAACAAATCAATGTACATAAATGTGTACTAACATAAGAAAATTCTGTTGATTGTCAACTAGTAAGGTAATATATAAGACTTAGGTTCATTACATAAAAACTTTAGCATACAAAAGGACAGTTAGTAGGCTATTTAGTCAACTTGTTGAGTTTTGTTTTATCAGAAGCAGTTTAGTTTAAAAATCTCAGGAAGCTTGAACTTAAATTTTATTTATCTCCATTTATTTCAACTTAAATATACATGTTTATTATACATTAATTCATGCTATTTAATAGGAGCAGTTGACAAATTATAGTTGGATGTACACTAGGTAAAACACACTCACATCAACATAACAATGCAAACAAATACACAAAAGGTATTATACTTAAAAAAATCCAATGAACATATAAAACTAACAGCCCATCCACTAATGCAAGTTACAAGATGATTAGCCAACATGTCAGGCTATGCACAGGCAGGGATGAAATTGCAATTCAGGTACGATTGAGTCATGCATCACATATTCAATGCAACTAAGTAAAGTGGCAAGGAAATGTGTCCTTTAGCATGTAAACAAAACCAGGAGAAGGTGTGAACTAATTCAATGGACATGGTATGAACAAATGAAATCAAAATAAAGGCAAGGCAAACATGAAAATATAGGCAGGGCAAGGCAAGGCAAGGTTTTGTGCTGGTTAATGGATTCTACAGCTAATTCAATCTTCAACGAGTCAACATGCTACTCTCAATTTTTTCCCAAAGAAAGAAAATTGGAACACTAAAATTTCATTCAATTCTGATTGCTTACAACCTTTCTGACCCTTACTGAATAGAAAAACTTATTCGAAATAATGACTGGAGAAAAATGATTAAAAAAAAGAATAATAGAAGAAGCAAGAGAAACATATTACCAAAAGGGTCAAAATTTTCATATGTTCCAATCAACAAAACTCATCCCTGTTAATCTTTGAACAAATTACAAAAAATATATTCTCTTTTTATAAATTAACAATAATTAGGAAAATAGAAAAGAATAGAAAACAAGGTGGCCACGACTAAGACTAGGGAGCAAATACTCAATAAGAGATAAGTACAAGAAACTAGCAATAACTCAAGGAAGCAAAGACTAAACGAAAACAAGGTGGCCAAGATTTAAATGGGAATCATACAATTATGTATAAAAACTGAAATCGAATATAAGAAATTACCTGAAAATCAGATGATGCTCGAGATTCACACGATACTTCAGACTTAAATGATGCTTCAGATTCGAAATGCAGATAGGATTCTACTTGAAATTTGGTAGCGTGAACTTCAGGAGAATGACATTGATTTCGAAACTAGAAAATAGTGGATGGAATTGATTTAGAAGAACAAAGTAAAAACTAGCATTAAGAAAAGTGAAAACGCATTCTTCTGTTAGAATGGTGGAAAAGAAGGATAAAAATAAAATAACAAATCCTTCGTTGTTTATTTATTGTGCATAGCCATTAAATTTTATAACGGCATAGAGCGTGGTTCACCTTAATCATGAAACAAATCATTATAAGATTAAAATATAATATATTGTTACAATTTCCAAAGAAAATCTGTTACAAAAATGCTGATTTGATGTTGTGCACCGGCGGAAGAAGCTGGAGCGATTTGCTGTTGTTCTGGGAGAGCCTCATGGGCCATAAATGCTCTTGGTCACAAGGGTCTTCCCTTTCTCGGTAACACGTTTTCCCGCTTCCTCCGTCGTGGCATCTTCCTCCAAAAGCTTCTTTGCTTCTGCCAACACCCGACGTTCATCTTCAGTCAGGTACAGGTCCATCAGTTTGGCCTCGTCCACACTCTCAACTTCGAGGTGGCGGCCTCGTCCTTACAAATTCCTCCCAAGTTATAGCCAGATTTCGGGGATAGTTGTTGATCCACGAGAGCCCGTGATGCTTAAGTCTCTTGACATAGAAGCCCCATATCGCCTCCATGTCCGTCTCAACTACCACTCGAGCATCCCTGATTCGTCGCTTCAACGCCTCCACTTCAACCTAATGCTCGACTCTAATGTTGTCCATCTTACTAAGCACTTCTTCCCTAGAGGCTTCTGCCAACTCTTTGGCCTTTACAGCCGACTCATACTCGGTGTTCCTTCTATCCACAACTTCCTGAGCTCTTCTTTCTCTCTTTTATGACATTGGGCTTCCTCATTCTCCTTGCGGAGCCTTTCATTCTCTGTCTTTAGCTGCTGCACCGTCAAGTTGTCTTCATGCAGCTTCTCTAGCTCCTCCTCCAGGACCCTTTTTTCGTTTTCCAGATTCATGGCCCTGGTCGATGAAGAGGCGAGCACATCTTTATAATGTTTACTGGCCACTTCCATCGCCACTTTCATCTCAACAAGCTCCTGCCTCATCGCACATGTTTTCAGCGACTTAGGGTTAGCATATATAAAGCGCTACTCAAGCATGCAAAAACGAGTGCAACTCGAATTGAAATCTTACTTATCTCCTGGTCCCTGTTGGCAAGAATGTCCAGCTCTATCTTGATGTCGCCCTTTGAACTCAGGATCTCGATATTCTTCTTTAATATCAGTTCTAACAAGTATTGTAGCGACTCGTAACTTCCCCGGTAAGGAAAGAACGAATTGCTTTGAGAACAACACACATCGGAACACAAACAGAAGAACATTTCATTGCTTATTACAACAATTCCATCAGAATACAAGAATATACAGAGTATGAATAAATATTATACATCAAAAAAATATCAGAGATTCAAATTACATTCAAATACATAACAGTGGAAAAATAATACAAAGCACAACTGATGGTGATACACGGATACAGAGCTTTCCAAGTATCATTCCAGCTGTAAACCAGGATCCTGTGAATATAAATCTGCAAAACCAAAACTAATAGCTTCCCGTGTGGAAATAGGGGCACCCAGAGTTTAGGTTAAAACAATAAGCTCCAGGTCAGTCATGTGACTAGTGTGAGAACTAAAACAGTTATTTAAAACTTAACTTTAAAAGAGAGTAATTCAAGGGACCACGCCGTATAACACGGAACGGGTTTCCTCCCAAGAACACTAGTGCATATAACAAAACAACGCAATGCTTTTTGGAAAATTGAAGCTATTATAAGACCCAGGTCCCATCACACAATGCAACGCAAGCCGGAGGATAGGTTTTTCCCTTATAATAGCCAAACATGCTTGGTACGTTTAACATAAATCATTTGATACTGTTATAAGTGTATAGTATCAAAACAATTTCAATCATAAATATCAATCATAGACGGCATGGGTACCATATATCATGTCGCCATACTAGGCTCTACATATAAAACCGCAATGTCACTTATTGGAAATTGGATTCCATCATGAATCAAGGCAAGGGGCAAGCTCCTCTTCATTCGAGACACTCTAGCAAATGTCTCAGGACCACACACATCGATCCCTTGGAACCTCCAAGGTCGGTCCTCTCTTACTTTGAAGATTAGTATTCCTGAACACACGTTTCCCGGTCCTATAGGACCTATATAATGGTCTGTATGTTGGCTCACATAGTGCCAGTTATCGACCAAATATTCGAGGCGCCTCGCATCCAACAACCACACAGGTAAAAAGTATATAAATGTCAGGGCTGGTAGGTCACTGACATCACCTATAGCTAGAAAGAAAGGTCGTGCACTCCTTGGGTCCTTATCCCATTTTTGACTCATACCGAGGTGTGAGGCTCGCGAATTAACGCTATACACAAAGCTATGCCGCACAGGACGTGCTTTTATCATCAACCACAAGACTTTGCTTTTCAACAGAAGCCTTGATCATTTGCCACTTAGGCATGCCACACAGGCAATTCACGTCATGCGATTGATATCTATCGATATATAACCTCTAAGCTCGTACATCTCAGAGAAGGGCGTTAAGCAAGAGAATAAATTCTCCGCCACCAAACAGATATGTATTTAATAGAAATCAATCACACAGAATAAAATCCAATGTCAGACACACGGTCCATTTACAAGTTCGTTCTAGGTCTGAACGAAACCGAAAGAACCTTATTCCTTGCATATCCATCGATCTCCAAGTACGTCTGGACGATCACCAACTGATTCCCTCCTCTGGGGTGTACATCCCAATAAGGATAATCAATAATCATCCAAACGATGTGAAGACCTCCGGTCTTCAACCACCGTCTTCATCTTCGACTTATCGTCGAATCGGTTATTCAGAATGGGTATAAACCCGGCCTTCCCGAATAACCCGCGTATATAATAAACAAGTGTTACAAAAACGCAACATATGCCTCATTCCAATTCAGAACATTCTTTATTCAAATATTCACCTTCTTAAGGAGAGGTTCCTATTAATTTTATCAAAGATAAATTCTTCTAAATTTATTCTTTAATCCTCCTTTGGATATCATTTCAAACCATGTTATGGTTTTCCAAACTAGTCGGGATTAGCGAACCACACCGAAGTAATTATTTATTTTATTTCTCAATCCCAACCTATTCATCCCGTGGAGCAAAACTGGTAATACTCCATATCTAACACCACGGTGTTATCGGTAAATATTAATTACCATTTCACATTCAAATCTAATTAAAGATTCAACTATCGCTTGGAGCAAAACTGGTGATACTCCATTCTCGATCACTTTAATCTAATTAAAGATTCATTAAAACTCCACTTAGTTTTAATCTTCCCAAAAATCAATATCATGTCTTTAACTGGGTTGAAGAACCAATGTCATCTAAAACACGGTTCACGATAAAACCAGAATCACTTTCCGTTGTTAATCGGGTTAAAGAACATGTGTTATTCAAAACACCGCTCACGATAAACCCCCAAAACTAATTTAAATTCAATTCGAATTAAATACTAATTAACTGGACAATTTCACTAAATCTTAATTAAAATATTTACTCTTTTCTAAACTGGGTTCAAGAACAGTGTTATTTAAGACACCATTCACGACGAACCTAAAATCTAATTTGATATTAAATACAAGGCTTTGAATAGAAAATATATCGGCTTATATTCAATAGCAAATTCTGAAACCAACAAATATCGTATTGGAAATAACGATATAAATATATCTTTCAAATTTCCACAACCATATCTGTATAATCACGAAATCCAACATCAAAATATTCCGAAGATAATTTCGATTCAAATCCATTCCAATTCACGTATTGGAAATTCTGATTATTTTCAAAACCACTTCAAATCCAATTTATTTATTCAAAAATATTGGATTATAATTCTAGTTCACAACTAGTTCATTTCGATAAAAATATATTTTTATCCTTTCAAATATGGAATTTTTCATCCCAGTTCTTTCCAATTCATATATTATGATTTTACACATATTATTAATATTTTTAATAATTTTATCAAGGCCCGTACAGTTGGTATTCAATAACGGCCACCGAACTGCACTTACAACGACCTTTTCCAAATTTGATTTGGACATAATTCCAAATCCAACCGTTAGATTTCAAATTTCTAATATTCATTGGAAAGCTCTTTTCGATACGAACCCAACGGTTCCAGTTTCAGGATAATCCGACGGTCGGATCTCCCGCAACGTCAATTCGAAGTCAATGGTCGAAATTCGCGAACTACCGCGGTGCGGCGCGTTCTATTCTGGCCATTAATATATAAACATATATATATATAATATATATTATATATATTTCGTCGATTTCAATTCAAAACGTATTTTATAATTCATTTAAATTCGTTTGCAAAACAATTTTAACTTCATATTCAATTTATTTCAAAATTGAATATTTCATATCATTAACATATAAATGATAATATTTTCAAAACGTTATATTTTGAAGTCACTTTCTTTTCTATATTCATTATAAAAATGAATATAATCGATATAAATATCGTTCGCGTCAAAATGGCGCATATCTAATCAACATGGCTTTATATATTTCAATAACTTCATTGTTCTATTCAACAAATGAATATTTATTCTATTCAACACATGAATCTATATTTCTTTCAACACATGAATATTCTCAACACATGACAATTTTTGTTATTTAATATATTTTATAAAACTATGATTTCTATCATTTAATTCTTAATCAGACTCCCACCGTAAATTAGTAAGAGAACGATTCCCTAAATATTAACACCGAAGGACGAAACCAACATCAGATCAATACCCAGGAAACCACTCATCTTATCTAGCTTCCAGTTATTTTATAATATTATATACGATAAAGATGTAAATTTTATTGTTAAAATATTTCGTTCAACACATGATAAGTTTCAACACATGAATATTCTCAACAAGTGAGTATCGTCAACACATGATATTTTTTTTCTATTCAACACATGAATATTTATTTTATAATATTCTTTATTTTCCAAATTGGAATGAGGCCCAATCAATTACCATATAAGGTTAATTATATGGATTCCATAAAACACATGTATATAATAGCAACGATAAATAATCAACCATCATCCAAAGTGCACTACACAACTGCATAAGCATTAAACATAAATAATTAACGCTCATACAGTCTGTCAATCAAATGATCGACATACCACTAAACAATTGGGATTAGTGTACGTCAAATATCATCCCAACACCCATGTGGGGTTTCAATCCACAAACACTGAATATTATTTGTGCAGTTGGGCGATGTGTAAAATTTATCGTCCCAATCCATATCCTTCAAATAGGTGTACATAAACTGTAACAACCCGTATTTTTGAATAACATGTTATAACATAAATGGAGGCAGAATTAAACTGTAAAATATTAATCAAGGGAAATGGGCTATGCCATTGCGTTCGTCTCGGAAAAATACGCGAAATAGAGTCCGAGTTTTCGAAAATCGGAGTCCGTATGACCAAGATATGGCCTCGCGAAGTTTCACGAAAAATTCACAAATTAAAGTATACTTAATTAAGTGAAATGGGTTGCGCAGAGAAATATATATATATATATTGATATATATATATATATAATTGAAAATTTAATAAATAAATATACAAAAATGTTCAAAACAACGAATTGGGAGAGGGGAATAACCGAACCGGCCGATTTTTGAGGTCGACCCGAGCTCGTTGGGTCGACTAGGGGTTAATCCAGGGTGTTTGGCTGTCAACCCGTGGGCCGATTCGCTCAAATGCAGATTTTGCATTTGAATGGTTCTCATGGTTCAGCTTTAATCTAAAGGCCCTAGATGGTTCCTACACTTGACTTCTTCCCCAAGACATGCTTTGATGGCTTGGATTGAATCTAGGGTTAATCCTATGGCTAATACTATCCTAATCCTCTATAAAAAGACCCCAAACCTAGCCTAAATCACCATTATTCAATCCTACAACTAAACTATGTCAAATATGTTCCTCTCATGGCCTCCACTCTCATGCTAAAATTTCTAAGTTAATTTCTATGAGATATTTTGAGTTCATACAAGTGTTTTCAAACTTGTATGAGTGTTCTTAGCTTGCATTCAAGTCAAGTTGCAACATTTCTATTTCAAAGCAAGGGTTTTTATTGAATTGGCTCAAGGGTTTTCATTTGGAGCTTGCATATTTGGGTTTTTGGTGCTTGCATAAGGGCTTCGTCTCAATCTTTATAATAAATATTTATTTGTGTCTTCATAGCATTGTAAGCCCTTTTCTACTTTCTTTCTTTGAACTCTAAAGTTAAATGAATGATGCAAGTTTGGGGTTGATCATTATATGCAAGTTTGGTTGATCATTATATGCAAGTTTGGTTGGTCATTATATGCAAGTTTGGTTGATCATTATATGCAAGTTTGGTTGATTATTATATGCAAGTTTGGATGATCATTATGCAAGTTGGTTTAATCATTATGTATGACACATGTTGCTATGTTATGCAAGTTTGGGTTGATCATGTTATCATGTTATGCAAGTTAAACTTGAGGTTTTGAGCATAAAGCTCCAAGCTTTATATTAAAGGTTGCATTTTGGCAACATGAAAGTTATCATATCCCTTATGATAACTTGCATGTGAGGCCAAATGCGAACTTCTAGCAACCTCTACATGTTATTTATCACCATGTATCACTCATATGCTAAGTTTGGTTTTATGCATGCTTTTGAAGCCTCATAATGCAATATGCAAGTATATGAACATATGTACATTTCATATGCCACCATGTTAAACTCGTGGCTTCAACACCTTTTTGTCATGGTTATGCCAAGTTCCCTATTTTATCCTTTATGCGTTATTGCGATTATGTAAACGATGGGATTACGTTGGGGTTGGGTAACATAATGACATGAACATGATTTTTATAGCATGACGTGATATGTAATTATGTTTTGGAAACATAATGGACATGACACTTAGAAAAAGATGAGTGTGGCCAACTCGAGGTTGGGTTGAGTTTGTAGCATAAATCTACCCGGACCCGCCCGGCTTAACTAGTGGCTACAAACAATAGGACCCAATGTGAGAAGTTGGTCATGTTGTGCTCGAACCCGAGGTTAGACCAGGTTGTGGTGTAAAGCTACCCGGACCCGCCCGGCTTAACTAGTAACCACAACAAGGTCTAATGTGAGAGGTTAAAGCACATTAAGTTAATGAATGCCTCCTGATTAGGGTTAAGTCATGGTCCACTTAATACTTAACCAATATGGGCTTGATGGATTAATCGAGGTTAAGTCAGGAGCCTTGGGTACTCTTAACCAATTTAATCCACTTGTGGATCGGGTTAACCACATTTAACCCGTTAAGAAACCCTAGTTGCGTGGTCCTTTTCAGCAGTAACCTTCTAGTTGTATCATAAGACCCTAGTACTAAGCTAGGGTGGGGCACGATTACTGGGCTGATTATAAGAGACCAAAAAGAGACGGCTGAATGATGCCCCGGTTGTTCAGGCGGACCATGGTCGTGCACATCAAGTCCGGAGTTGAACACGGGCACCGGTAGGTTTGGACTGTGTATCATGGTATGGTGTCAGAGGGTTACACCGTAGGGCCAGATACACCCTAGGTTGGACCCTGCACAGTCAACTACATTACATGATTACGCCGTATGACACCGACACTTGACGAGTTAGGCTTATAGGGAGCCGATCGACTAGAATATGTAGTTGGACCTTGATTTAGGTCACCTCATTATATTGGGCCAAGCTTGGGCCAAGGGATCAATTCTTGTTTTTACTTGACATGTTAGAATGCTAGTACACCCGTGGTGCAAAACTTAACCTTGATTATGCGATGTCACCTTTATCTATCTTGGTAGATAATCATCATGCTAGTATGTTGTTATCCTTATGTTCATCTCTGCTTCTCATGCCAGTTAACTTTACTAGTTCATGGACAGTTAGTAGTAGGGCTTACCAGTCTTTTTGACTGACCTGTTTTCTTTCGCCTCTTTTCTTCCGTTTCCCCCCCCCCCCTCAGGTTCTCAGGGTGGGAACATTGGAGCTTAGCTTGGATCTCTACAGCTTGCTTACTGGATTTGCTCATGTACGATTTTGGACATTGAGCTAGCTATGGTTTATCACTTCACTTTGGGGATAGTACTTTATGTATTTCAGTTTTTCAGTTTATGTTAGACTTTGTTTGTTGGAAAATAATGCTCAAGTACTTTGTTGTAATATGACCATGGTTTTGAAATGCTAGTTTAATCCGCTGCTTTATTTACTCTGTTTTACTTATATGTTCTGTCTTGTGATATCTGCATGCATGTTTACCTTTTCTAAACACCCCTCCAAAGCTAGAGTGCTTGCAAGAGTTACCCTGGCGGAGGTGGGGTGTTACATTTGGTATCAGAGCGAGGTTTACGAGATTGGACAAAAGGTTTTTTTTTAAACTTACCTTTTGAAGAACTATTTTGAAAACCAATTAAGTATTTTCCAAGAAAAGTCTAGTTATTTTAAAAAGGCTATTCCCCAAAAGCCATAGCACTATCCTTCGTTTCTTCGTTCTGAATCTATCTTTTTCTTCGTTTTAATATGGCTGATCGCTTTAACATCCCGGAAGGCGTACAAGTACCCGTCAGGTTCTGGAGATTTATGGAGGGAAGGGCGAATGAAGCCGGCCCCGCGAACATTCCTCCTCCTTCCCCCGTCGCTAACATCTCTTCTCCTCCCGTAACTGAGGTTCGTCCTCCCCCTCCTCAGAATCCGCAAGCAGATTTCGCGAAGCTTTGCAAAGACTTTAAGGCGATGGGTTGCAAGAATTTTGTCGGAACGGAGACTTCTGTGGAGGCAAGAAACTGGTTAAAGGAAACTGAAGACCTCTTTGCTATCTTTGATGTGGAAGATCGTAGGAAAGTTCTGTTGGTGGTATGGCTATTGAAAGGGGAAGCTTCTTATTGGTGGGTAGTCACCACCACTACTAGACCAATTGAGACTTGGGATGACTTTAGGAGAAGGTTTGGACTAAAGTTTTTATCATCAGCAGAAGAGAACCTTCAGCTAGAGAGGTTCCTATCTCTAAAGCAAGGGGACATGACCGTTAGGGAATACGTGGATAAGTTCAATCAACTTGCTCAGTTCGGTCTAGAATGGGTTAACACCGCTCAGAAGAAGGCCCTACACTTTGCTCTAGGATTGAATGAGCCATTGCGCGGTTTGGCCATATCTCATATACCCCTGGGGGCGACCTTCGAGAGTTTGGTGAATATGAACCTACTTCAAGAGGAAGATAAGAGTGGCAAGAAGGAGGTCAACGCAAATGAGTCCCAAGGCAAGAAGGAAGATACCGAGAAAAGAGATAAGAACAACAACAAGGCAAGAAAGACAAGAAAGTGCAACTTCTGTAGGATCACTGGGCACATAGCCAAGGATTGCAGGAAGAAGAAGAGGAAGTTAGGCAAGTGTTTTCATTGCGGAGAATCTGGACATCTTAGCAAGGATTGCCCCAAGAAGCAAGGACAAGGGCAAGGACAAACTCAGCAAGTAAGACCCTCTGGAGGGCAATTGCAGGCTCTCCTCGCTCTTCCAGCTTTTGATCGAGGTAGAGTTTTTATAAAAATTCATGTTTACATTTCTGATTTTCCTGTTCGCACCTTATTTGATTCTGGCGCATTGCATAGTTTTATCTCTTCTGATATTGTTGAAAGTTTGCACCTAAGTACTAGCTTAGTTGAGGATCTCGTTTGTGTTTCAAATCCAATTGGGGGTTCCGCCCATCTGTCTATGATTTGTGTGGATTTGAAAATTTCTATCTTGGCCGTAGAATTCACGTGTAGTGCTTATGTTCTCAGGGTCACGGGATATGGGTTGGTCTTGGGCATGAATTGGTTGTCCAGTTATGGAGCCATCCTCGATTGTGAGCATAGGGTGGAGAGGCTCATGACTCACCTCGGTAACACCCTAGAAATTTCTTATAACCCTAGAGGTCCCATCATGTTATGTTATCTTGAATCTCTCGACTCGTTCATCGATGATCTGCAATCTGTAAGGGTGGTCCGAGACTATCCCGATGTCTTTGAAGAAGTTAAGGGGTTACCCCCTAAACGAGAGATAGATTTCCGCATTTATCTAGTTGATAATGCCAAGCCAGTATCATTGCCCGTTAGGCACATGGCCCTTCGTGAAAGAAGGGAGCTCAGTAAGCAAATCAAGGAGTTGCTTGAGAAGAATTTTATTAGGCGAAGCATTTCTGAATGGGGTGCTCCGGTGGTATTCGCTACTAAGGCGGATGGTTCGCTTCGTCTATGTGTTGATTATCGAGAGTTGAACAAGCTGATAAAGAAGAATAGGCACCCGTTACCGAGAATTGATGATCTCTTTGACCAGCTTGTAGGTGCTTCTGTTTTCTCTCAGCTCGATCTAGCCACCGGATTCCATCAGCTTAGAGTGGCTGAGGATAGCATTGATAAAACTGCGTTTAGGACTCCAGATGGATTCTTTGAATGGCTTGTCATGCCATTCGGTTTGACTAATGCACCCGCCTACTTCGTAGATTTGATGAGTAGGGTGTTCAGGGAGTTCCTTAACAAGTTTGTTGTTGTCTTCGTGGATGATATTCTGATCTTCTCAAAGGATGAGGGAGAGCATGCTAGGCATCTCAAGGAAGTGATGATACGCTTAGAGCGCATCAGTTGAAAGCCAAGTTCTCCAAATGTCATTTCTGGAGAAGGGAAGTTCGGTTTCTTGGACATATAGTTTCTAAGCAAGGCATAGCGGTGGATCCCGCGAAAGTGGTTGTGGAAGACTCCTAGGAGTGCAACCGAAGTAAGAAGCTTTCTCGGTTTGGCGGGCTACTATAGGAAGTTCATCAGGGACTTCGCTAAGATTTCAGCCCCTCTTACTAAGTTGACGAAGAAGAACTTAGTCTGTGCATGGGACTTGGAGTGTGAGCTTGCTTTTCAAAGGCTCAAGAGAGCCCTTACCTCAGCTCCAGTTTGGCAACGTGGATTGGCACTGTTTTCAAGAGATAGTTTCTGCGTGGGATATCGTATAGTATGTAAATGAGATCCAAGATTCACTAACGAATCTTGGAAAGCTTGCATGAACAATGAGCACGCAGTTATGTTTAAGCCAAGTATTTTAGGCAAAGAATAAGTGGAAGTGGAACGAGAGGCAACGGTGAAATGAGTTCTAACTCATATTTTGGGAACAAGAATTAAGAACTACGGAATTGCAAAGTTAAAAGACGATCAGGGCACGATGGGATTAAGCACAAGAAAAATGCGGCTTAGAAGACTAAAGACTAGATACGCGCATTTAATCTCTTTCTAAGAGTATATCCTTGATCCCTATTGTTCCGTAGAGCTTACTCGCATGCTATCTTTTTAAGTATATCCTCTCGGCCATATCCTCAATCTTAGATCTGTTGCAAACCCCCTAAGGAGTATGACTAGCCTATTTGTGATATATGGTTGGGGTGAAGAAGTTCGTCACCAAACTATTTGGGCTTTATTGGATAGGGGTAATAATTGATAGACTTACGAAGAGAACCCATTTTATTCCGGTGAAAAGCAAGAGGACCGTATCATGGCTAGCATCTGTTTATCTTCGAAAGATAGTACCGTTGCATGGAGTTCCTTCTAGCATAGTTAGCGATCGTGACCCAATTTTCACTAGCCAGTTCTGGAACAGTTTGCAAGAAGCAATGGGTACGCGATTGAATCTGAGTACAGCCTATCACCCCCAGACGGATGGCCAAACCGAAAGGGTGAATAGAGTGCTAGAAGATCTTTTGAGGCTTTGTGTTCTCGACTTCGGTGGTACTTGGGAAGACCACCTTCCTCTTGTAGAGTTCGCTTATAATAATAGCTATCAAGCCAGCATAGGGATGGCACCATTTGAAGCTTCGTATGGGAGGCCGTGCAAGCCACCAACATGTTGGTGGGAAGACGACGGATAAGCTTATAATTGAGCCCGACATGATAAGGGACACATCCGAGAGGGTTGAATTGATTCAAAGACGGATGAAAACGGCCCAAGACAGACAGAAATCCTATGCAGACAAGCGAAGGACAGACTTGGAATTTAAAGTTGGAGATATGGTCTTTGTGAAGATTTCTCCTTTGCGAAATATGGTTCGCTGACACCAAGGATCGTAGGACCCCTCCCTACTATAGAAAGAGTCGGGAAGATGACTTATAAGGTGGAATTGCCGAGAAGCTAGCCGGAGTGCATAATGTCTTTCATGTCTCGCATCTCCGAAAGTGCCTACATGAGTCCGCTGAGGTGGTTGAACCAAGCATTCTTGAAGATATTGAGGTAGAGAAAGAAGCAACCTTGAGAAAAGCTCCGATTCATATCTTGGGAACGGAGATCAAGAAACTAAGGAATCGAGAAGTCAAATTGGTGAAAGTTCAGTGGAGTGAAGCCGACGAAGATGCAACTTGGGAAACCGAGGAGAAGATGCGTGGGCTTTATCCATTTCTTTTTGAGGGCACATTCTCAACCTCTCTCCTAAGTAGCATATCTTTCTTTTTATTATCCTTGTTTATCCTGTTTGTCTAATTATCTCATTAATCATGTTATGAGGACCTTAGGTAGAAACCCTTTGGATGAAACATGTATTTGAAACATGTTATGCTTGATGGTTGCAAGTGGTTGCAAGTTTTTGCACGTGGATACTCGTGGATGCATGATACACATTAGGCACTAAGATCGGCTCACACACTCTCATACCGCATATGCATGAGTGTTTATGCTTATTCATGGATGAAACTTGTTATGCTATCACGTGGATGTTGCATATGGATGAATGTTATATGCACTCATGTAGAGATTATAAATTATGTTAGGAAATTGCATACGTATGGACTCATTTCACTAACATATTTTGCATTAAGGGGGTTTACTGAATCAGTAACCTCCTGATTTTCGCATTAGATAAGTACATATACACACACCTTTGCATATGATCATACATCATTTAGAACCTTTTAAGGACAATGATTTCTCGTGGATGATGTTTTGAGTAGATGGATGATGGATGGTAGGATACGTTCTTCCTAACGTGGAGATTTCGGGGACGAAATCCTTTAAGGAGGGGAGAATGTAACAACCCGTATTTTTGAATAACATGTTATAACATAAATGGAGGCAGAATTAAACTGTAAAATATGAATCAAGGGAAATGGGCTATGCCATTGCGTTCGTCTCGGAAAAATACGCGAAATAGAGTCCGAGTTTTCGAAAATCGGAGTCCGTATGACCAAGATATGGCCTCGCGAAATTTCACGAAAAATTCACAAATTAAAGTATACTTAATTAAGTGAAATGGGTTGCGCAGAGAAATATATATATATTGATATATATATATATAATTGAAAATTTAATAAATAAATATGCAAAAATGTTCAAAACAACGAATTGGGAGAGGGGAATAACCGAACCGGCCGATTTTTGAGGTCGACCCGAGATCGCTGGGTCGACTAGGGGTTAATCCAGGGTGTTTGGCTGTCAACCCGTGGGCCGATTCGCTCAAATGCAGATTTTGCATTTGAATGGTTCTCATGGTTCAGCTTTAATCTAAAGGCCCTAGATGGTTCCTACACTTGACTTCTTCCCCAAGACATGCTTTGATGGCTTGGATTGAATCTAGGGTTAATCATATGGCTAATACTATCCTAATCCTCTATAAAAAGACCCCAAACCTAGCCTAAATCACCATTATTCAATCCTACAACTAAACTATGTCAAATTTGTTCCTCTCATGGCCTCCACTCTCATGCTAAAATTTCTAAGTTAATTTCTATGAGAGATTTTGAGTTCATACAAGTGTTTTCAAACTTGTATGAGTGTTCTTAGCTTGCATTCAAGTCAAGTTGCAACATTTCTATTTCAAAGCAAGGGTTTTTATTGAATTGGCTCAAGGGTTTTCATTTGGAGCTTGCATATTTGGGTTTTTGGTGCTTGCATAAGGGCTTCGTCTCAATCTTTATAATAAATATTTATTTGTGTCTTCATAGCATTGTAAGCCCTTTTCTACTTTCTTTCTTTGAACTCTAAAGTTAAATGAATGATGCAAGTTTGGGGTTGATCATTATATGCAAGTTTGGTTGATCATTATATGCAAGTTTGGTTGGTCATTATATGCAAGTTTGGTTGATCATTATATGCAAGTTTGGTTGATCATTATATGCAAGTTTGGATGATCATTATGCAAGTTGGTTTAATCATTATGTATGAAATATGTTGCTATGTTATGCAAGTTTGGGTTGATCATGTTATCATGTTATGCAAGTTAAACTTGAGGTTTTGAGCATAAAGCTCCAATCTTTATATTAAAGGTTGCATTTTGGCAACATGAAAGTTATCATATCCCTTATGATAACTTGCATGTGAGGCCAAATGCGAACTTCTAGCAACCTCTACATGTTATTTATCACCATGTATCACTCATATGCTAAGTTTGGTTTTATGCATGCTTTTGAAGCCTCATAATGCAATATGCAAGTATATGAACATATGTACATTTCATATGCCACCATGTTAAACTCGTGGCTTCAACACCTTTTTGTCATGGTTATGCCAAGTTCCCTATTTTATCCTTTATGCGTTATTGCGATTATGTAAACGATGGGATTACGTTGGGGTTGGGTAACATAATGACATGAACATGATTTTTATAACATGACGTGATATGTAATTATGTTTTGGAAACATAATGGACATGACACTTAGAAAAGATGAGTGTGGCCAACTCGAGGTTGGGTTGAGTTTGTAGCATAAATCTACCCGGACCCGCTCGACTTAACTAGTGGCTACAAACAATAGGACCCAATGTGAGAAGTTGGTCATGTTGTGCTCGAACCCGAGGTTAGACCAGGTTGTGGTGTAAAGCTACCCGGACCCGCCCGGCTTAACTAGTAACCACAACAAGGTCTAATGTGAGAGGTTAAAGCACATTAAGTTAATGAATGCCTCCTGATTAGGGTTAAGTCATGGTCCACTTAATACTTAACCAATATGGGCTTGATGGATTAATCGAGGTTAAGTCAGGAGCCTTGGGTACTCTTAACCAATTTAATCCACGTGTGGATCGGGTTAACCACATTTAACCCGTTAAGAAACCCTAGTTGTGTGGACCTTTTAAGCAGTAACCTTCTAGTTGTATCATAAGACCCTAGGACTAGGCTAGGGTGGGGCACGATTACTGGGCTGATTATAAGAGACCAAAAAGAGACGACTGAATGATGCTCCGGTTGTTCAGGCGAACCATGGTCGTGCACATCAAGTCCGGAGTTGAACACGGGCACCGGTAGGTTTGGACTGTGTATCATGGTATGGTGTCAGAGGGTTACACCGTAGGGCCAGATACACCCTAGGTTGGATCCTGTACAGTCAACTACATTACATGATTACGCCGTATGACACCGACACTTGACGAGTTAGGCTTATAGGGAGCCGATCGACTAGACTGTGTAGTTGGACCTTGATTTAGGTCACCTCATTATATTGGGCCAAGCTTGGGCCAAGGGATCAATTCTTGTTTTTACTTGACATGTTAGAATGCTAGTACACCCGTGGTGCAAAACTTAACCTTGATTATGCGATGTCACCTTTATCTATCTTGGTAGATAATCATCATGCTAGTATGTTGTTATCCTTATGTTCATCTCAGCTTCTCATGCCAGTTAACTTTACTAGTTCATGGACAGTTAGTAGTAGGGCTTACCAGTCTTTTTGACTGACCTGTTTTCTTTCGCCTCTTTTCTTCCGTTTCCCCCCCCCCCCCCTCAGGTTCTCAGGGTGGGAACATTGGAGCTTAGCTTGGATCTCTACAGCTTGCTTACTGGATTTGCTCATGTACGATTTTGGACATTGAGCTAGCTATGGTTTATCACTTCACTTTGGGGATAGTACTTTATGTATTTCAGTTTTTCAGTTTATGCTAGACTTTGTTTGTTGGAAAATAATGCTCAAGTACTTTGTTGTAATATGACTATGGTTTTGAAATGCTAGTTTAATCCGCTGCTTTATTTACTCTGTTTTACTTATATGTTCTGTCTTGTGATATCTGCATGCATGTTTACCTTGTCTAAACACCCCTCCAAAGCTAGAGTGCTTGCAAGAGTTACCCTGGCGGAGGTGGGGTGTTACATAAACAAACCGTCCGGTTTGCAAATGAATATTTATTTATTCACATTCATGTTAAAAATTATACTTTTAACGATAATTAATTTATTTCACACATTTATTTTTTATTATCCATTTCACATCAACATCACAAACAAACTTCACAACACATCAAACAAGCATACAAGTCGTCCATGGTCTGTGGACGATGGGTGCTGCTAAGCACCGTCTGCATCCTAGTATATATTTTAACTAGAAAACAAGATTTAAAGTGAGAAGTTCTCACCTTTGGGTTCCACTACTCCATTCTCTATTTCTGAACGGTATGGATTCGGTTTTTGATTTCCGTTGTTACCATCGCTATCTTTTCCCGCCGTTCACAATAAAAATCACATTTTTATAACTACGCTATATGGATAAAAATTCTATTTTTATACAGCTATTATATAGATAAAAATTCTATTTTTATCATAGCTAAAAATTATATTTTTACTTCACTATGATACTATAAAAATCATATTTTTATTATGCTTCTATATAGATAAAAATCTAATTTTTACTACCTTTCTGTATAGATAAAAATCGAATCTTTATATTCTCTACTTCAATATAAAAATCATTTCTTTCTCTTATGGAAAAATCATATTTTTCTCTTATGAAGATCATATTTTTCTCTCCTGAAAAATCACATTTTTTTCTCTCATGAAAAACCTAAGCTTTTCTAAAATAAAAATCAGAGTTTTCCTTATATAAAAAAAATCAAAGTTTTGCTTATATAAAAATCAGTTTTTATACACATAAAAAAAATTAGTTTTTATAACATAACAAAATCAGTTTTTAAAATAAAACGAAATAAAAATCTCACCTTTTCAACGTTCGGAGGAGGAAGAGAGTTCGTCGGACGTTGGTTGCTCGATGCAGGTGGCGGGTGGTGCTGCGCGAGGTGGTTCCCGTCGTGGGGGGGGATGTTTGGATTTTGGGGGCGTCTTTGGTTTGGGGGTCTCGCGGGTTGAGTTGGCGCGAGTGGAAGGAGGGGGGGCATGGCAGGTAGCTTGACGAAGGAGGGAGGAACGGAGGAAAGGTGATAGGCCGTGGAGTGGAAGAGGAGGGAGGGAAGGAGATGGGGAACGAGGAGAAGGAGGAAGGAAGGAGGCGCAAAGGGGGGATCTCCTTGGGTGGCGGCGCCGGAGGTGCGCCGCCCCTGGTGGCCGCGGCGGCGGTCTTCCTTCCCCGTCGTTCGCCCTTTCTTCTTTTTTTCTAATCTTTGAACTGAATCTAAACGGGGAGGAAACAGATTGGGGGGGGGGGGGGCTTAAGAGAAAATTAATATATTTATTATTTTTCCCCTAAAAGGTTACTTCAAAATTCGAACTCAAAATTGAGCCCACCGACTGTCACCCTTAGCTAATTACCCTCATTCCGAACACAATGATATATGTATCGTAAGCTGATTCGATCGTTTCGATCAGTTTTCGTCAAAATCAAAATCAAAATATATATATATTGAATTTGAACGCACATTTCAATTTACCGGGGCCACATACGGACTCTAAAAATTCCCGAAAAATATTTTCTAGCTTCATATCGATGATACGGTCCTAACAAAACTAATTTCCTCAAATTCTGAGACCGTTTGAAAAATGACCATTTTCCAGTCGATTAAAATCAACTAAAACTGGTCAAACGCGTTTTCCTTTGCCACGCTCACATATTGATTCAGAAAATTACGAGTTTTAAAACCTAGCCATAACTTGACATCACGGATCCAACAAAAGTGGTTTCGTCGAAAACCGAGGTCATTTGCAAAATTACCATTTTTAAGGGCCAGAATTCCATAGCGACTATTCTTAAGTTTCAACAGGGCATAACTTTTGATTCCCGCTACGAAATTTTAATTTTTCAGATTCGTTGGAAAGATATTTTCAAATAGATTCTATTATTTTTGGTTCGCTAAAATCCGGTTTATTTTGAATCCTGTACATTCATTTGAACTTTGAAATCGAATTTTCGAACTACCGCGCCATTTTCAATTCCTTTTTTATTTAAAAATAAATATTTATATTCTAACGGCGATTCAAATAAATATATACTTCTAATTCTATTCAAAAATAAATTTCTCGTCATTATTATTTAAAATAATTCATTTTAAATATTCAAAATTCATTAAAATTGCCAAAATAAAATTTTTAAATTGGCTCAGATTTTCCGGGTTGTTACAATCTCCCCCACATAAAACTTTTCGTCCCCGAAAAGGAACGAAGTTGAAAGTTGTTTAACGAATCAACTCAACTTCCATTATTTCCATTATGGCTTAAGTTCTTCAACTTTTCAGTTTCTAAGAAGTTTCCAAATTTTTCAAAAATTTGGCTAACACACTAAATTTTCGAAAAATTTCGCCATAACCTCCCCTGCACCGGGAGCTTCGGGATATTTCAAATAGCCTCCCATGGCCCTCATCAATCCAAAAAGAAAAAGAAACAGCCAAGCGGCTAGCCCATCGGCTCATAAAATCATCCAAACCCAATAAATTTGTAAACATGTACCTATTTGTCAGGCAAACAATTTTATTCCTCTTCTCTAGCCTCCTTGCTATGATCTGTTCAATAGATATACATGTATATGCATGCAATTGTAATCATTTTCCAATACAGTTCAATATTTGGTTGCATTAGGCTAAATGGTTCAAAATTTTAATAAATGAAACCAATAATCAAACAACACAATCATCAATCAATTAGTGAATTTGAATTTCAAACACATAACTTTAATACATAGTCAAAAATCATATTTTTGATGCCAAATCACAACAAATAACGCTATGTAAGTTTTGGTTCTCACACTAGTCTAATGGCAATATATAGAAATCCCACTTTCGAAACTCGAACACAAATACTGGTGATGGTGCGCCATCATCAGAATCATGTCCGGGCGACTAGAGTGTGATTCTATATCTATCCAATATATTAAAACTTCGAACATACGTTCATGACGCGTATATGCAAAATCTTTTTATATCGGATTGTCCAAATTCAGTACAAATAAATATTTACATACGTATAAAACGATTTAAATTTTCAAAACAAAGTTTGTTTCCAATTTTATTTTAAAAATATACTCTTCACACTTGTTCTAGGATACTACTGATCCGATCTCTAACGTGTTAATCTTATTGGACATTACTAGTCCAATCTCTGATGAATTCTTTCGTTTGGTTCTGATGTGTCTTGTTATCGAGCTCTGTAAACTAAAGCTCTAATACCACTGTAAAAACCCGTAACTTCCCCGTGAAGGAAAGCACAGATTGCTTTGAGGACAAGGCAAATCAAAACACAAACAGAAGAACATTTCATTGCTTATTACAACAATTCCATCAGAATATAAGAATATACAGAGTATGAATAAACATTATACATCAGAAAAATATCATAGATTCAAATTACATTTAATTACATAACAGCAGAAAAATAATACAAAGCACAACTGAAGGCGATACACGGATGCAGAGCTTTCCGAGTATCATTCTAGCTGTAAACTAGGATCCTATGAATATAAATCTGCAAAACCAAAAGTACTAGCTGCCCGTGTGGAAATAGGGGCACCCAGAGTTTAGGATAAAATAATAAACTCCAGGTCAGTCATGTGACTAGTGTGAGAACTAAAACAGTTATTTAAAACTTTACTTTAAAAGCGAGTAATTCAAGGGACCACGCCATATAACACGGAACGGGCTTCCTCCCAAGAACACTAGTGCATATAACAAAACAGCGCAATGCTTTTTGGAAAAATGAAGCTATTATAAGACCCAGGTCCCATCACACAATGCAACGCAAGCCGGAGGATAGGGTTTTCCCTTATAATAGCCAAACATGATTGGTACGTTTAAAACAAATCATTTGATACTATTATAAGTGTATAGTGTCAAAACAATTTCAATCATAAATATCAATCATAAAAGCCATGGGTACCATATATCATGTCGCCATACTAGGCTCTACAAATAAAACCGCAATGTCACGTATTGGAAATTGGATTCCATCATGAGTCGAGGAAAGGGGCAAGCTCCTCTCCGTTCGAGACACTATAGCAAATGTCTCAGGACCACACACAACGATCCCTTGGAACCTCCAAGGCCGGTCCACTCTTACTTTTGAGGATTAGTATTCCTGAACACACGTTTCCCGGTCCTATAGGACCTATATAATGGTCTGTACGTCGGCTCACATAGTTCCAGTTATTGACCATATATTCGAGGAGCCTCGCATCCAACAACCACACAGGTAAAAAGTATATAAATGTCAGGGCTGGTAGGTCACTGACATCACACATAGCTAGAAAGAAACGTCGTGCACTCCTTGGGTCCTTATCCCGTTTTTGACTCATACCGAGGTGTGAGGCTTGCGAATTAACGCTATAGACAAAGCTATGCCACACAGGCCGTGCTTTGATCATCAATCACAAGACTTTGCTTTTCAACAAAAGCCTTGATCATTTTCCACTTAGGCATGCCACACAGGCAATTCACGCCATGCGATTGATATCTATCGATATATAACCTCTATGCTCGTACGTCTCAGAGAAGGGCGTTAAGCAAGAGAATAAATTCTCCGCCGCCAAACAGATATATATTTAATAGAAATCAGTCACACAGAATAAAATCCAATGACAGACACATAGTCCATTTACAAGTTCATTCTGGGTCTGAACGAAACCAGAGGAACCTTATTCCTCGCATATACATCGATCTCCAAGTACGTTTGGACGATCACCAACTGATTCCCTCCTCTTGGGTGTACAGCCCAATCAAGATCATCA
This sequence comes from Allium sativum, assembly GCA_030737875.1. Classification (NCBI taxonomy): domain Eukaryota; kingdom Viridiplantae; phylum Streptophyta; class Magnoliopsida; order Asparagales; family Amaryllidaceae; genus Allium; species Allium sativum. Next base: position 1,024,601,978 of record CM060912.1, read on the forward strand.
ATAATCATCCAAATGACGTGAAGACCTCCGGTCTTCAACCACCGTCTTCATCTTCAATTTAACGTCGAATCGGTTATTTAGAATGGGTTTAAACCCAGCCTTTCCGAATAACCCGCGTATATAATAAACAAGTGTTACACAAACGCAACGTACGCCTCATTCCAGTTCAGAATATTCTTTATTCAAATATTCACCTTCTTAGGGAGAGGTTCCCATTAATTTTATCAAAGACAAATTCTTCTAAATTTATTCTTTAATCTTTCTTTGGATATCATTTCAAACCATATTATGGTTTTCCAAACTAGTCGGGATTAGCGAACCACACCGAAGTAATTATTTATTTTATTTCCCAATCCCAACCTATTCATCCCATGGAGCAAAACTGGTAATACTCCATATCTAACACCACAGTGTTATCGGTAAATATTAATTACCGTTTCACGTTCAAATCTAATTAAAGATTCAACTATCGCTTGGAGTAAAACTGGTGATATTCCATTCTCGATCACTTTAATCTAATTAAAGATTCATTAAAACTCCACTTAGTTTTAATCTTCCCAAAAATCAATATCCTATCTTTAACTGGGATAAAGAACCAATGTCATCTAAAACATAGTTCACGATAAACCCAAAATCACTTTCCATTGTTAATCGGGTTAAAGAACAGGTGTTATTCAAAACACCACTCACGATAAACCCCTAAAACCAATTTAAATTCAATTCCAATTAAAAACTAATTAACTGGACAATTTCACTAAATCTTAATTAAAAGATTTACTCTTTTCCAAACTAGGTTCAAGAACAGTGTTATTTAAGACACCATTCACGACGAACCCAAAGTATCATTTGATATTAAATACAAGGCTCTGAATAGAATATATATCGGCTTATATTCAATAGCAAATTCTGAAACCAACAAATATCGTATTGGAAATAACGATATAAATATATCTTTCAAATTTCCACAACCATATCTGTATAATCATGAAATCCTACATCAAAATATTCCGAAGATAATTTCGATTCAAATCCATTCCAATTCACGTATTGGAAATTCTGATTATTTTCAAAACCACTTCAAATCCAATTTATTTATTCAAAAATATTGGATTATAATTCTAGTTCACAACTCGTTCATTTCAACAAAAATATATTTTTATCCTTTCAAATATGGAATTTTTCGTCCCAGTTCTTTCCAATTCATATAGTATGATTTTACACAAATTATTAATATTTTTAAAAAATTTATCAAGGCCCGTACAGTCGGTTTTCAATAACGGCCACCGAACTGCACTTACAACGACCCTTTCCAAATTTGATTTGGACATAATTCCAAATCCAACCGTTATATTTCAAATTTCTAATATTCATTGGAAAGCTCTTTTCGATACGAACCCAACGGTTCTAGTTTCAGGAAAATCCGACGGTCGGATCTCCCGCAACGTCAATTCGAAGTCAATGGTCGAAATTCGCGAACTGCCGCGGTGCGGTGCGTTCTATTCAGGCCATTAATATATACATAATATATTATATATATTTCGTCGATTTCAATTCAAAACATATTTTATAATTCGTTTAAATTCATTTTCAAAACAATTTCAACTTCATATTCAATTTATTTCAAAATTGAATATTTTATATCATTAACATATAAATGATAATATTTTCAAAGAATTTATTTTGAAGTCACTTTCTTTTCTATATTCATTATAAAAAAACGAATATAATCGATATATATATATATATCGTTCACGTCAAAATGGCGCATATCTAATCAACACGGCTTTATATATTTCAATAACTTTGTTATTCTATTCAACAAATGAAAATATATTGTATTCAACACATGAATCTATATTTCTTTCAACACATGAATATTCTCAACATATGAGTATTGTCAACACATGACTATTTTTGTTATTTAATATATTTTATAAAATTATGATTTCTATCGTTTAATTCTTAATCAGACTCCAACCGTAAATTAGTAAGAGAACGATTCCCTAAATATTAACCCCGAAGGCCGAAACCAACATCAGATCAATACCCAGGAAACCAATCATCTTATCTAGTTTCCAGTTAGTTTCTAATTTTATATATGATAAAGATGTAAATTTTATTGTTAAAATATTTCGTTCAACACATGAATATTCTTAGCACATGAGTATCGTCAACACATGACTATTTTTTTCTATTCAACACATGAATATTTATTTTATATTATTCTTTATTTTCCAAATTGGAATGAGGCCCAATCAATTACCATATAAGGTTAATTATATGGATTCCATACAACACATGTATATAATAGCAACGATAAATAAACAACCATCATCCAAAGTGCACCACACAACTGCATAAGCATTAAACATAAATAATTAACGCTCATACAGTCTGTCAATCGAACGATTGACATACCACTAAACAATTGGGATTAGTGTACATCAAATATCATCCCAACACCCGTGTGGGATTTCAATCCACAAACACTGAATATTATTTGTGCAGTTAGGAGATGTGTAAAATTTATCGTCCCAATCCATATCCTTCAAATTGGTGTACATAAACAAACCATCCGGTTTGTAAATGAATATTTATTTATTCACATTCATGTTAAAAATTATACTTTTAACGATAATTAATTTATTTCACACATTTATTTTTTATTATCCATTTCACATCAACATCACAAACAAACTTCACAACACATCAAACAAGCATACAAGTCGTCCATGGTCTGTGGACGATGGGTGTCGGGTGCTGCTAAGCACCGTCTGCATCCTAGTATATATTTTAACTAGAAAACAAGATTTAAAGTGAGAAGTTCTCACCTTTGGGTTCCACTACTCCATTCTCTATTTCTGAACAGTATGGATTCGGTTTTTGATTTCCGTTGTTACCATCGCTATCTTTTCCCGCTGTTCACATTAAAAATCACATTTTTAGATAAAAATTCTATTTTTATACTGCTACTACATAGATAAAATTTTTATTTTTATCATAGCTAAAAATTATATTTTTACTTCACTATGATACTATAAAAATCATATTTTTACTTTGCTTCTATATAGATAAAAATCTAATTTTTACTACCTTTTTATATAGATAAAAATCGATTCCTTATATTCTCTACTTCAATATAAAAATCATTTCTTTCTCTTATGGAAAAATCAAATTTTTCTCTTATGAAGATCATATTTTTCTCTCCTGAAAAATCACATTTTTTTCTCTCATGAAAAACCTGAGCTTTTCTAAAATAAAAATCATAGTTTTCCTTATATAAAAAATATCAAAGTTTTGCTTATATAAAAATCAGTTTTTATACACAAAAAAAAAATCAGTTTTTATAACATAACAAAATCAGTTTTTAAAATAAAACGAAATAAAAATCTCACCTTTTCAATGTTCGGAGGAGGAAGAGAGTTCGCCGGACGTTGGTGGCTCGATGCAGGTGGCGGGTGGTGTTGCGCGAGGTGGTCCCCGTCGTTGGGGGGGGGGGGTTGGATTTTGGGGGCGTCTTCGGTTTGGGGGTCTCGTGGGTTTAGCTGGCACGAGAGGAAGGAGGGGGGCGTGGCAGGTGGCTCGGCGAAGGAGGGAGGAAAGGTGAGAGGCCATGGAGAGGAAGAGGGGGGAGAGAAGGAGATGGGGAACGAGGAGAAGGAGGAGGAAGGAGGCGCAAAGGGGGGGATCTCCCTGAGTGGCGGCGCCGGAGGTGTGCCGTCCCTGGTGGTCGCGGCGGCTGTCTTCCTTCCCCGCCGTTCGCCCTTTCTTTTTTTCTTTGAACTGAATCTCAATGGGGAGGAAAAGGGATTTGGGGGGTGGGGCTTAAGTGAAAATTAATTAATTAATTAATTAATTATTGTTTTTTCCCTAAAAGGTTACTTTAAAATTCAAACTCATAATTGAACCCACCGACTGTCGCCCTTAGGTAATTACCCCAATTCTGAAAACAATGGGATATGCATCGTAAGCTGATTCGATTGTTTCAATCTATTTTCGTCAAAATCAAAATATAAATCTATATATTGAATTTGAATGCACATTTCAATTTATCGGGGCCACATACGGACTCTAAAAATTCCCGAAAAATATTTTCTAGCTTCGTATCGACAATACGGTCCTAACAAAACTAATTTCGTCAAATTCTGAGACCGTTTGAAAAATGGCCATTTTCCAGTCGATTAAAATCAATTAAAACTGCTCAAACGCGTTTTACTTTGCCACGCTCACATATTGATTCAGAAAATTACTAATTTTGAAACCTAGCCATAACTTGACATCACGGATCCAACAAAAGTGGTTTCGTTGAAAACCGAGGTCGTTTGCAAAATTTCCATTTTTAAGGGCCAGAATTCCATAGCGACTATTCTGAATTTTCAACTGGGCATAACTTTTGATTCCCGCTATGAAATTTTAATTTTTCGGATTCGTTGGAAAGATATTTTCAAATAGGTTCTAATATTTTTGGTTTCGCTAAAATCCGGTTTATTTTGAATCCTGTACATTCATTTGAACTTCGAAATCGAATTTTCGAACTACCGGGCCATTTTCAATTTCTTTTATATTTAAAAATAAATATTTATATTCTAACGACGATTCTAATAAATATATACTTCTAATTCTTTTCAAAAATAAATTTCTCGTCGTTATTATTTAAAATAATTCATTTTAAATATTCAAAATTCATTAAAATTGCCAAAATAAAAAATTTAAATTGGCTCAGATTTTCCGGGTTGTTACAAGTATCTCGCATATTCGTGCAATTCGCGTACTGATAGTAGGCGGCATACACTCGCTGCCACACATCTTCGTCGTCCTGACAAAGGATTGGGCTAAAGTTCGATAACCAGACCAAATCATCGAAGTTGAATTTCGAGGACGACTGCCTCAGTATCGCCTTCCTCTCCTCTGGTCTAGCTGAGGAATCTTTGTCATATTAGGGAGTGTCGGGCCCCAGCCCATCATGTCCCTCCTGTCGCTGCCTTGACCCTTATCACCTGCTCCTCTCCTGCGCATAACCGTTGTTGCCGGCATGGTGCTTGGTATGTAAGTAGAGGTAATCGCAGCCTGCTGGCTCGGTGTCCAAAACCCTTCTCCTCTTCTCGCATTTGATGGTCTCGCACCTGTTGATAATGAATCGGGGTGCAGAGATGGTTCTTGATATTATCGACTGCTCTCTGAATCATGATGTCTTTTTCTTTTACGCAGCCGAGTGCTCGCATAGAAGTCGATCATGGCACTTTTATGTTATCGCCGAGAATCTCCCTAAGCACGATCCTTGTCACTCTTGTGAGCCATGGTACCTGCAAGAGATCAACTTCGTACCAGAATGGAACATCCAGTGCACACAAATTAAGTGTTATGATGTGCGATGCTTTTGAGTGTGTGTCCTATGTGTTCCCCCACGTACCCATTTTTTCCTTGCTCGCAGGGGTGATCTCACCAGCGCTCGACAACAAACTCTTAACATCCGCTCTGCTCAGTTCGAAGGATAACGTCTCGATTGGAACTTTGTCTAGATCCCTGAAGTAGTCTGCGACCTTCAATGATGCAGTAGTCACTGATGTCGTAACTGGAGAACTTGGTTCGATGGCCTCTTCTGGCCTTGTCCCCCAGACAGGGAAGGAATGGGAATTGGTTGCGAATTATTCCCTCTAGTCCGCCAGCATCGCCGCCCGCACCTCCTAGGGCCTTTGGAACTTCTTCGTCAACCAAGGGTACATTAGCAGACACAGCATGAGCCACCTCCTCTTGCAAACCCAAAAGAGCAGCCTCTCCCTCAACTTCCGCCACAACTGCTCCATCAAAATTCGGGTGACCAATTGAACAATCTTCCGAAAGAAAATCCAGCAAATTCAAGAGATGATCATTCACAAGGGTCGGGAAGAAACGGTACTCACTGGGAACACTCCTCGAAGTCAGAACGCACTGCATGTGCTCTCCACTTTTAGAGATCGTCGGGATCCCTGCTGTATAAAACTTAATGGTTAATCATGAACATACAAACCAATTAACACAAGTAACAAGGTAAATCTCCAAACACTTACTTCTGGCAAGCCACCTTCTCGCAAATCTTGGTGGATAGAGGACAAAAACCAATCATTCTTAAAATAGCTGAGTCTGCTCCATACCCCCAGGATCAAGCGACTATTAGGTTGTTCTTATATGTACATAAGGGAGGGCGACACGACACTTCTCTTCTTCAATGAATAGAGGTATCGGGTTTCGTCCCCCGTCGGCTCGATCTGCAGTCATTCCATGTATAGAATATAGGTACCGAGCAGGGAAGCATATGCATTTGGTTAGAGCTGCATTTGTGCTAATTGAAAGAAGTACATGATATCCTGAATGTACGCACACGATGGTGCACGCATCTAGCGGCACACATATGTCTATTCCGGGCAGTGTACCCCTCTGGGGGAGCGTGAGTCCTATCAGCCTTTTCGGGAACTCTGATATCATCCCAAGGTATCCCGACTTCGTACAGATTCGCCGCAATGCAGCTTCATCTATGGAAACTCCCACCTTCTGGCTCACCGCAATCAAATCCTTCAACCGGGCCTTCTTCAGCAATCCCTACTTCGTCCTCGACCACTGGTTTGTTTGCGCTTACGTTCAGATGTCGAGAGCCTTCGGGCTGCACCGTTCGACCTTGTGAGCTAGACGGATCCACTTGTTAAGACGATGCGGAAGGCCCAGACCTACCGTTGTTGCTCTTTGGTCAGCTAGAATGGTAAGAATCTTCATTGGAATTCGGAGATGTTCCTACGAGCTCGGCTTCCAAGCCCTGAAGTCGTCTGGATCTTCTCCTTGTCATTAAGATATACTCAAAATGTAGTCACATTAGAACCACATAGAAACCCTGTACCGCTTTACGCTAGTGTATGCTAACGTGAAACGCGCAGTGTTTTGAAATACAGATGCGACTTTGCTACTTTAACTTGGTACGTGACAACAATCATCGATTCTAAGACTATGATAATCACTGTCATCGATCGACGTCAACGAACTTGAATACACCCATCGTTATGTTATGGCCGAAGCTACCAATAGTATAGCCAAATGTCCATAGTGCGAGTTTATGCTCTAACCCTATGTGCAATCCAGAAATGTCTATTAACAGTTCAGGCATAAAAGCAGCAATAGCCAAAGTGCTCAGTCGTGATCCCGGTCCGGCCACGCGGCCCAACAATAACAATGCAAGTCCACCAATGAGTCGCCCGAAACATGAATTCTCAATAGGACCGGAAGGATGCAACATTATTGTGGAGATTCAGAGTCAATATAGCCTCGGAGATGCATCTCAGCATCCCCAAGGCTAGAGAAACCGTATCTCACACCAACTAGTGCCACTTCCCCTATCCGTCTAAAAATTCTCCTCCCGGGCTTCACGAAAAAATGTCTTGCATCCACATCTCTGGAAATTTTGTATCCCATACCACTAAGGGAGGATACAAAATTCTCGTACCCCGAACAGGATACGAAATCATATATTGCCGGGGTACGGTGCCTTTTATGTCCCACAAGATGCATGGGATACGAGACTCCCTTCTCTCCCACTTTTCTCCTTCATCTCCTTTCCCTTTCTTCCCTCTGTTATCACCTGTTCTCCCCCTCCAAATCCTTCTCAACACCAAAATTCGGACCCGCGTACAATGATTCCCTCTAGAATCACCCCTGAACTCGAACGGAAGCATGGATCTGACCCATTCGATCATGAACATAGATCCCGAGGAGCACGTCATTAATTGACTCGATGTTCGACTCGAGGGTCGGCATCGATGTCGATCTTGTAGGGAATGATCTCGAGTCCAATTCCCAAGTTATGTTCCAGAACCACCTTGTCAAAGATCAAGTTAGCTTTGGATATGGGAACTCTTGATTTTTCTTCCAGAGCTACTGAAAATGAGAAGGAGAGGAGAGAAAGGCAAGCTTATATGCAAAAAGAGATAAAGAGTGTAACATCCCGCATTTTACATATCGAAAGATCGTAAAATATTTTTATTTTATTCACTGAGGGTCGGATCATTCTCATCTTTTAATATGTTGCTTATGAGGATGTGAGACATATCCATAACTTTAACCGATTTTGTTTGTGACCATTTTGCCACTGTCAGTCTTGTACAAGGAATAAATTTTGTCTCAGGTCGACCAAAGGGTGAGACCTGTGCCATTGAAAAGGAATTCATGATTGCCTTTCCGTAGAGTGGTTACAATAAGGATTTGGCTCAACGGTTTGGGAGAAATCGTTGTTTTAGGGTTTTTCAGTTGGTTGTTCAGATTTGGAGAGCCTAATTGGATGAATTGGGGAGGCCCATTGGTGGGTTGGTGGAAACTATAAATAGAGGGTGAGGGATATGGAGAATCGGTTACTTCTCTCATTCTCTCATTTGGAGACCTTGTGCTTCTTCTTCCTCTAACACCTTTCCACCATTAAAAATCCAAATCCAAGGAGGGAAATCGAAGATCTACACCATTCGAGGCTAGATCTACATCGTTCCAAGGGCAAATTCATCGGATCAAGGATCTTGGTTCGAAGTATTCGCTGTTCGGATTCATAATTCTATCATTTTAGCTTGTTTTGAGAATTGGTGAGTGATTTACATCTCTCATATGAATGCAATGAAGGATATGAGTGTTTGTGCATGTTTCTCATCAAATTTGAATATTTTACCATAGATTTAAACCATTACATGCTCATTTTCGTATGCATCACCCTATGATCTAATCTAACAAGTTTTACTTGTTAATTTCATGTCATTTTACATGTTTATGTTAGTTAGATCTCTCATTTTGATCATATGTTCATTTTAATGGTTTTTGGTGAGATTTACATTATTTTTGTGGTAATCATCATATTCAAGTGGTTAGTAATGTTATGATATGTTTATGATTGTGCTTGATGATTTTGGTTGAGTTGGTTTCGTCAGATTCGTTGTTTGGTGAAGTTTTGGCCGAAATCGGAGTTGAATTGCAATATGCAGGTTTTAACTCGGCCATAATTGACTCAGCCAGAATTGACTCGGCTAGAATTGACTGGCCAGAAATTGGCTCAGCCAGAAGTTGGATCGGGAAGTAGTTGGCTCGGCCAGAAGTTGGCTCGGCCAGAAGTTGGCTCGGCCAGAAGTTGGCTTGGCCAGAAGTTGGCTCGGGCAGAAGTGGGATCGGCCATAAGTTGGCTTGGGCAGAAGTTGGCTCGGGCAGAAGTTGGATCGGGCAGAAGTTGGCTCGGGCAGAAGTTGGCTCGGCCAGAATTGGATCGGCCAGAATTGGCTCAGCCAGAATTGGATCAGCTAGAAGTGATTCGGACTAAAGTGACCCAGATATTTCCAGTAATGGTGTGACTTCAAAGAAAATTTAATCGGGAAATCAGGAAGTGCTGAAATAATGTTGTTTATTGCTTTGAACCTTATAAAGATGTTGGTTGGTTAAACGATGGTGGTGGCTTTGACAAGAGTCCAAAAGGGGATCTTCGAAGTGATGTGATACGTTCGTTGATCGGTAAAAAGCAATGAACAGGCAGACAACTCAAAGGTCATGAGTTGGTGGATAATGGTTGCTCGAGAAGGTCGCTTGAGCAGTAATTAGCCATCAAGGTTGGACGACTAGAGATGTTGAAGGCCGAGAGAATATTGTTGTCGTAAGTTCTAGCAGTCTCAAAGCAGGGGTACGATGGGGGCACCCAAAAGACCGATTGTAGGTCGAGTACCTTGGGTATCGTTGAAAGACCTAGTTGTAAAGGTTGGACAATGTCAAGGTTGGACATATGGAGTTTATGCTAGAACTGGGGTTACCATTAGCCCTTGACCTTTGGCAAGGTTGGCCGTCATACGATTAACGACGGTTTCAAAGTAGGATTGGCGGTGGTAGCCAGAGTCAGTCATGGATGATTGGTTGTTCTGTTTGTACCGTCTCATGTAGGTTGTCCAAAGTCGAAGGAGATGTTTCATGGGTGCTTGTCTGATATTGGTTTAGGCCTCTAGGGCTTGCACTTAAGGGATGTTGAATTCGATTAGGATGGTTTACATGAGATATATATAATTTGGATGTTATGAGTGCTTTCCGTGATTGAATGGGTGTTTTGGTTTCCATGGATGAATGATTGAATTGTTTATAATAAAGGCTATCACTGTCCGACGTGGGGAGGATAAGGTTGAGTTCTTCTCTGGTGTCGTGGGTAGATTAGCATGCTTATCTATCCCTTCTCATATACTTGATTGTTGAAGTTTGTTAGCTGTTTTATCGCTCACTAAGACTGTTGTCGGACTCAAGGTTTTATGTTTCCTCTTATTACCTTGGGTTGTTCATCCGATTGTTGGATGGGCAGACTAAGTAGCAGGTAACAGGTAGCTTAAGTGAGGACAGTGTTGCTGTTCGGAGGCGAGAAGGAGGCTGACATACTATTTTTACTACTATTTAGTATTTGTTTCCGCTGTGTGCTATTTTTATGAGTGTTGTAGTGAGGCAAATTGTACAAACACTACTGTTGTTATCCACGTGTATGGGAATACTTTCTAGTTGTCATGAAAGTTTAGTGTTTTTTCCTTCACTATCATTACCTGTTTTATATGTTCTATTATATTTTATCCTTGCGCTGTGAGTTTGCGACAGATTTCATTTATCTACCATACCTTGATGATCATCCATAGCTGCCTGGCGTACCTTTCAGCGCATTATTCCTCTTGTATAGTGCGAGGGCTGTGGGCGATCGTCACATTTGGTATCGGAGCCAGGTTAATGATTGTGGCCAAAGTTCTAAGACGTAATTACATATGAGAGACGTACTTGTAGATTTCAATAGGATGTTTACTATATATATAAGCATATATTGTAGTAGTGGTTATTTTCCTTTAGCAGTTTATCCTGTAAGTGGACTAATCATTCTATTTTAGATTTAGAATGAGTCGTCAAACCTTTAGGAGTGAGCCTGAGACTGGAAGAGTAGGAGATGGAAGCCAATTGGGAGCATTAGTTGTTACCCCGGAGTATCTAGTTATGTTTGGGGCAGCCATGATGGCAGTAGCCATATAAGGAGGCCTGTTCCAGAAGCGTCAGTAGAGCATGGTGTTCCTGTGCAAGTACCTAAAAGGGATTCAGTTAAGCGACAGAGAGAATATTCTCCTATAGATGAAGAAACCTTTATTGGCCCCAGTGCTAATAAGAAGAAAAGCAGGAAGAAGAGATTTAAGAAGAATGTCACTTGCTTTAATTGTCAATTGGAGGGTCATTATGCCAATGATTGTGAGAAACCAAAAATCGAAAGGAAGTTCTTTGAGTGCGGCAAGCCTGGACATAAGTAGAAAGACTGTTTGGACCTTCCAAAGAATAGGCAACCGGAGGAAGCATGTGTTGAGGAAGCTATTCCAATTTCCTATTGTATTCCTGAAGAGAACTAGGAGAAGTTGTTGTCTGGATGTGCTTCCAACTAGTGAAGTTGTTTGAGTTCTATTTGGTACTATAGAATCGTCATCTTTTACCTATAATAAGATTGTACGTTGAATGGGTTCGGAACTTGAAGTTGTAATAGGCCTTTAGTTGTAATTGATATAGTATGGGTTCATCTGCTTTATGCAAGCTTTGTGGATCAAGTATTGTTGATCATGAATGCTCATTTATGAATGGTTGCTCAGTTGTAACTTTCCTTGTGTTTGAAATCATCTTGGGCATGGATTGGCCCAAGAGATGTGCGACAAAAGTAAGTTGTGAAAAGCTATAGATGACAGTCGGGGATGTGGAAGGGCGGGAGGTGTTGATTCGGGGTAACCCGAAGACAGTGTTCTTATAAGTTGTTATATTTGCTTGTGATTCCACAAGAAGACTTGTCATCTGTGCTGATCGCTAAGGAGTATAAAGATGTCTCTGATGAGGTCAAAGGGTTGCTGCCACATCGAGAAATCGAGTTTACGATTGATTTGCTCGAGGGTGTTAGACCAATCGTTATGCTTCTTAGGCGGATGACACCTAAGGAACAACGAGAGTTAGAGATGTAGATTTGTGACCTTTTGGGAAAAGTGATTCATTCGGAGAAGTGTTTCTGAATGGGTTGCACCAGTCGTGTTTGCAACAAGGCAGATGGCTCGTTAAGATTGTGTGTGGACTATCGTGAGCTGAACAAGGTGACTAAGAAGAACAAGTATCCATTGCCAAGGATTGATGACTTGTTCGATCAACTTCACGAAGCCAAAGTGTTTTCTCAAATGGGTTTGGCAACAGGATTTCACCAATTGAGGGGGGCCAAGGATAGTGTACCGAAGACTGCTTTTAGGACACCATCCGGATTCTTCGAATGGTTGGTGATGCCATTTGGGTTGACTAACGCGCCAGCGTATTTTATGGATCTTATGAGTAGGGTTTTCAGAGGTCAGTTGAATAAGTTCGTGTTTGTGTTTGTGGATGACATTTTGGTTTACTCTCGGAATAAGGAAGAGCACAAGACGCACTTGAGAGTTGTGTTACAGATCTTGCGAAAGCATCAGTTGAAAGCTAAGTTCTCGAAGTGTCACTTCTAGAAGGATGAAGTGAGGTTCTTATGTTATGTTGTTTTTGGAAATGGGATAGCGGTTGACCTTGCTAAAGTGGCAGCAATCCAGGACTGGGATAGACCTAAGAATGCAACAGATATTCGGAGTTTCCTTGGGTTGGCAGGATATTACCGACAGTTTATCAAGGATTTCTCCAAGATGGTTGCACTGTCAACAAGATTACGAAGAAGAACCAAGTGTTCACATGGAATGTGAAGTGTTAACAAGCATTCGGAATCCTGAAAGAGAGACTAACGAGTACTCCTGTGTTAACCATTCCAAGTGGGAATGAAGAAATGGTGGTATACACCGATGCATGTGGTACTGGACTTGGAGCAGTGCTAATGCGAAAGGATAAGGTTGTGGCCTATGCAAGTCGACAGCTGAAGCCACATGAGAGAAAGTACCAAACTCATGATTTAGAGTTGGCGGCGATTGTGTTTGCTTTGAAGATGTGGAGACGTTACCTATTGGGAGTTAGATTCGAGTAGTTCACGGATCATAAGTCGTTAAAGTATCTTTTCTCCCCAAAGGATTTGAATCTTCGGCATCAACGATGGTTGGAGTTTCTGGCATCGTATGATTTTGCATATAGCCTATACTCCTGGTAAAGGTAACATAGTTGCAGATGCATTAAGTCGAAGACACACAAGTTTGGGAGTGATGCTTTCGGAATGGAAGAGCCTTGAGTATTTGGCAAGGTTTGATTTCAGGCCAAAGTGCGAGTTGGAAACTGAAATGTTGGCAAGCTAATCGATAAGAACTACTCTCATCGAAAGGATTGGCGATAGCCAAAAGGCAAGATGCAAAGCTTGTCGAGTTTATCCCAAAGCTGGAACCGAAAGACAAGGAGTTCGAAGTCGATCGAGAAGGTTGGCTTCAAAAGCATGGGCGATTAGTTGTTCCTGATATTGATGGATTGAGAGATGAGGTTCCGAGAGAATGTCATCGCTCGAACTTGACGATTCATCCCGGTAGTAATAAAATGAATCAAGATATTAAGTGAAACTACTACTGGAAAGGGATGAAGCGATATATTGGAAAGTTCATTTCCAAGTGCATAAATTGTTTGTTGGTGAAAGCTGAATAGAAGAAGCCGAGTGGGTTGCTTCAGCCATTAGAAGTTCCTGCATGTAAGTGGAAGCAAGTATCGATGGATTTTATCATTGGACTACCTAAAACCAAGCCAGGAAATGGGTCGATCATGTTGGAGGAGTTTTCAGCAACGCTTCTGAATGCTGTGGTGGGTAGCTTAAGTGCTATGGGTTGTTGGACTGGTTCTGATAGACGAGCAAATCCGAAAGCTCACGTATAAAGTGATTTTACGCGAGCGATGTAGAGTGTGCACAATATTCTGTGAGTCGTTTTTGCGAAAATATTCGCATGGTCCGGATGTGGTAGTACCTCCGGAATAGTACGTCAACCTTGTAGTTCAGTTTGCAGTTACGACACCTTAAAAGCCACTTCGTGTTATGGAGAATAACACGAAACAGCTTAGGGAGAGGGCGTTTTATTTAGTTAAGTTACAATGGAGTGGAGATGGCGACGATGGTACGTGGGAGACGAAGGAGAGTATAAGGAAGACCCATCCAAAATTCTTCGTCCATAGGACCCGTTGATATCGCGCCATCATCACATCATTATTACTTGTTGTCATTACTGTACTTGTTGATATTGTTGTTATTTTGGGGTTGTTTGATAGAATTCCGTGTGCTAGGATAAGGCTATGGATGCATGGCTTGTTGTTTGCTAGTTTGGATGATAGAATTGGCTTCTCATGGATGATAGGCATGCGGAAATTGTTGTAGTTGCTTATGTTTACTTGGAATTTCGGGGGCGAAATTCTTAAGGGGGGAAGAATGTAACAGCCTGCATTTTACGTATCGGAAGATCGTAAAATATTTTTATTTTATTCCCCGAGGGTCGGATCATTCTCATCTTTTAATATGTTGCTTATGGGGATGTGAGACATGTCCATAATTTTTACCGATTTTGTTTGTGACCATTTTTCCACTGTCAGTCTTGTACAAGGTGTAACTTTTGACTCAGGTCGAATCAAAGGGTGAGACCTGTGCCATTAAAAAGGAATTGATGATTGCCTTTCCGTAGAGTGGTTACATTAAGGATTTGGCTCAGCGGTTTGGGAGAAAACGCTGTTTTAGAGTTTTTCAGTTGTTGTTCAGGTTTGGAGAGCCTTATGGGATGAATTGGGGAGGCCCATTAGTGGGTTGGTGGAAACTATAAATAGAGGGCGAGTGGTATGGAGAATAGGTTACTTCTCTCATTCTCTCATTTGGAGAACTTGTGCTTCTTCTTCCTCTAACACCTTTCCACCATTAAAAATCCAAATCCAAGGAGGGAAATCGAAGATCTACCATATTCGAGTCTAGATCTACATCGTTCCAAGGGCAAATTCATCGGATCAAGGAGCTTGGTTCGAAGTATTCGCTGTTCGGATTCATAATTCTATTATTTTAGCTTGTTTTGGAGAATCGATGAGTGATTTACATCTCTCACATGAATGCAATGAAGTATATGAGTGTTCGTGCATGTTTCTAATCAAATTTGAACGTTTTACCATAGATTTACACTATTACATGCTCTTTTTCGTGTGCATCACCCTATGATCTAATCTAACAAGTTTTACTCGTTAATTTCATGTCATTTTACATGTTTATGTTAGTTAGATCTCTCATTTTGATCATATGTTCATTTTAATGGGTTTTGGTGAGATTTACATCATTTTTGTAGTAATCGTCATATTCATGTGGTTAGTAATGTTATGATATGTTTATGATTGTGTTTGATGATTTTGATTGAGTTGGTTTCGCCGGATTCGTCGTTTGGCGAAGTTTTGGTCGAAATCGGATTTGAATTGCAATATGCAGGTTTTGACTCAACCGGAATTGACTCGGCCAGAATTGACTCGGCCAGAATTGACTCAGGCAGAAGTTGGCTCAGGCAGAAGTTGGATCAGGAAAAGTTGGCTCGGGCAGAAGTTGGCTCGGGCAGAAGTTGGATCGGGAAGAAGTTGGCTCGAGCAGAAGTTGGCTTGACCAGAAGTTGGATCGGCCAGAAGTTGGCTCGGGCAGAAGTTGGCTCGGGCAGAAGTTGGCTTGGGAAGAAGTTGGATCTGGCATAAGTTGGCTCGGGTAGAAGTTGGCTCGGCCAGAAGTTGAATCGGGCAGAAGTTGGATGGGGCAGAATTGGCTCAGCCAGAATTGGATCAGCCAGAAGTGATTCACACTAAAGTGACCTGGACATTTCCAGTAATGGTGTGACTTCAAAGTAAATTTAATCGAGAAGTCGGGAAGTGCTGAAATAATGCTATGGATTGCTTTGAATCTTATAAAGATGTTGGTTGGTTCAACGATGGTGGTGGCTTCGATAAGAGTCTAGAAGAGGATGTTCGAAGTGATGTGATACGTTCGTTGATCGGTGAAAAGCAACGAATAGGCAGACAACTCCAAGGTCGTGAGTTGGTGGATAATGGTTGCTCGAGAAGGTCGCTTGAGCAGTAAATAGTCGTCAAGGTTGGACGACTAGAGATATTGAAGGCCAAGAGATTATCGTTGTCGTAAGTTCTAGCAGGCTCAAAGCAGGGGTACGATGGGGGCACCCTAAAGACTGATTGTAGGTCGAGTACCTTAGGTATCGTCGAAAGGCCTAGTTGTCAAGGTTGGACATTGTCAAGGTTGGACATAATATGCTAGAACTGGGGTTACCATTAGCCCTTGACCTTTGGCAAGGTTGGCCGTCATACGATTAACGATGGTTTCAAAGCAGGATTGGCGGTGATAGACAGAGTCAGTCATGGATGATTGGTTGTTCTGTTTGTACCGTCTCATGTAGGTTGTCCAAAGTCGAAGGAGATGTTTCATGGGTGCTTATCTGATATTGGTTTAGGCCGCTGGGGCTTCTACTTAAGGGATGTTGAATTTGATTAGGATGGTCTGCATGAGATATATATAATTTGGATGTTATGAGTGCTTTCCATGATTAAATGGGTGTTTTGATTTCCATGGATGAATGATTGAATTGTTTGTAGTAAAGGCTATCATTGTCCGATGTGGGTAGGATAAGGTTGAGTTCTTCTCTAGTGTCGTGGGTAGATTAGTATGCTTATCTATCCCTTTTCATATCCATTATTGTTTAAGTTTGTTAGCTGTTTTATCGCTCACTAAGACTGTTGTCTGACTCAAGGTTTTATGTTTCCTTTTATAACCTTGGGTTGTTCATCCGATTGTCGGATGGGCAGACAAAGTAGCAGGTAATAGGTAGCTTAAGTGAGGACGGTGTTGCTTTTCGGAGGCGAGCAGGAGGTTGGCGTACTATTTTTACTACTATTTAGTATTTGTTTCCGCTGTGTGCTATTTTTATGAGTGTTGTAGTGAGGCAAATTGTACAAACACTACTGTTGTTATCCACGTGTATGGGAATACTTTCTAGTTGTCATGAAAGTTTCGTGTTTTCTGCTTCACTATCATTACCTGTTGTATATGTTCTATTATATTTATCCTTGCGCTGTGAGTTTATGACAAATTTCGTTTATCTACCATACCTTGATGATCGTCCATAGCTGCTTGGCACACCTTTCAGCGCATTATTCCTCTTGTATAGTGCGGGGGCTGTGGGCAGTCGTCACAAAGAGACAGTGGGCCGAGGCCCGCGCAACCATCATAATACGAATGATTCGCATCCCATTGGGATGTGGAATTTTGCATCCCTCCGGGATACGAATATTTCGTATCCCCTCCACAAAATATTTATATATGTATATACACAAATATATGATTTTTATGCATGTATATGCATGCGCGTGTCATACACGTGTGCTTACATGTCTCGAACGACTACATATACATCCATTTGCTCATATATATACGTATTCACGTTCATGAAAATCTTGGATGAACGAGGACGAATATTCCGAGCCTTAGGAGATTTCAGCTCACGATCTCGACTACGGCCACGCGTACATGTTTTTGACGTTACATCGGTCAACACCAATCCAATTCGCTAGCTTACAGTACATATGAAGGTGTTAAACAATGCGAAAATGTAAAACAAACGATCGAATCCATGATTTGACGTCGTTTCTCAAAATCAAACTCACGTATTTGTAGACCAACGACATATTTACTATCCATGCTTTATTTTTGAACTCTGGTCGCACCACACAAAACAACGTGAGACGTGTGATCATATACACGACACTATGCCGATAACGACTCGTTTGCGTCATGACGTAAACGAGGGTCGATAACTAATGTTTGAATTCATGAGTAAGCAGGAACTAGACTTTCAATGAAGCTATTGAAGAATCAACGTCCTCGACACGCTCAACAACATCAATGATTTCAACTCAAAGCATATCATGTCGAGACAAGACGTACTTTGGGGAGCAAATGTTAACCAGATTTTTGATTTGGTTACCAAAAGTACACCAGGCTCACTTAACTCAATACATCGCGAGGCACCAAAGCCCGAAGTGTCACAAAAGCAATAAGGATTCAAGCTCGAGAGAAGTCATGCGAGTGCCTACCTCACAACTCCTCAAAATGGTGCAATTACCAGAATATCGCATCCCTCGATATTTCATATCCCACGAGCATCTCATATCCCTCAAGCATCTCTCCTCCCTCAAAATCTCATATCCATCGAGCATCTCGCATCCCCCATGTTTGAATACGAACCTCGTATCCCCTTTCTGGATATGAATTTTGTATCCCACAAGGGATACGATTTTGTACCCCTTCGGGGATATGGGATGATCCCTCTCCGCATCCCCCGGGATGCGAGATCACATTACTCTGGGATGCGAACTCGCATCCCTCTGCGATACGAGCTCGGATCACTTCGGACGCAAATCTCGCATCCCTCTAGGATGTGAAATTCACATTCCTCAGGGGATACGAAATATGATAAAGACTTAGATATGGGATACAAATTTCCGTGCTTTCCACCTAATTTTTACCTACTCCATTACCAACCCATTCCTATAAATGCCCCCTCATTTCCAACGTGAAGAGGGTTGGTCGAAGCTCCCCTCCAAGATCTAATGGCTTCCTAAGAAGAAGGTAATCTTCCTTAAGCCTCTCAAACACCTTCCATCGTCCCAAGAAGAAGAAGATGCATATTATTTGACACGCGAGCATACTCTCCAACATTTAACACTTTTGGACACTAAACCACATTTGGCCTATTTTGGGATCAGAGAAGAAGATAAGATGATCAACCTTAGACCTCCGCGCCACCATGGCCATGCTCTCCGCATAAGAGTTTCAACATTTCCATTACGTCATAAGGAACATAGAAGTTCATGTGTATTTGGACTCATCCCGACTAAATGTTGTAACGTGTATTTGAGATATAATAATGAGCAAAACCATTCAAAGTAGACGTAAGCCCCGACAGGCCGAGCCACTATAAACTTTATGTGATCATTTAGTCGTGTTGTCTCCCCTACATACTCTATTGCTACTTATTTTCCATCGTTGGACATTTATTTCCGCTCATGTGGAAATCATGAGCATTGACGACAACTTTCGATGTTAACAATGTCCTTCTAACATAAGAAGTCCTTACCACTAATTCTAGACAACCATAGAGCTCCTCCTTTCCATCTACCACTTTTTACGAACTAGTTCTCATTCCCTCATAAAGTGAGACAACATGTGAAACCTTCCTATTTCCTCAAGAAGTGCTGAAAAAAGATTTTCATTAATTACAAACCGTGTCATAAACAAATCCTAACTTGCTCTTTCCAATTCATTTTCTCTTTATCCTTTTTGCATAAACCACACAAGTTCAAAAATTACCTTAAACTTTTCTCTATTAAATAATAATCACATGAGAGACGTCTTTCGAAAAATTTCTTTTTCTCGATTCTCTCTCATTACTGCATACCGTTTGAGTGTTTACCATGTCTAATTCTTACATCTTAACTCTTCCTTAAGACTTTTTATGATTACCACTCAGGTTTTATAGTTTTACTCACATACCAAAATAATTCGTCATACCTTTACCAACTATTCATGCACACTACTGGAATAGTTTTTACTCAACCATCTTTAATTCAATACAATTTTATATTCTCAAGACCTTTATCAAAAGTTAAAAAAGGGTTATGCACTTCAACTCAGTTGGAGCTTATTTATTTTAATACACATTTCTTTTCTAAGTGGAATTAATAAGATTAAGTTTTTATAAATCTTTTCTAAGGGAGAATTTTGTGTTCTATGTAAAGTAACAGGGAAACTTCATTATTTTAATACTTTTCATTTCTTTGTAGAAATGAAATTTGCTGCACAAAATTTGGTGTTTCACTTGTACTTTGTACACTTCTTTCGTTGCACCTTTCCTTGTTACTTTAGCAAAACACATTTACTTACAAACTTATTGATTCATAAAAACATTTCATAATTTTTCTTGTTCCGATAAGTTAAAGTGTGTCAAATCCAAAGAAAAACTTTTATATTTTCTGTCACTCAAGATCACCTATGCACCACATATGTATAATCTATTTATATTGATGCTTTCTCTTAACCACTTAAATTGCTTAAACCCACAACTTGCCTACACAATTTATTCTTTTGAAAAGAAATTTGTATAATTTTCTCAAAAATTATTTTAATGCAACTCTTAATGTTACAAATAAGTTATTTTTTGAAAAGTGTAAACTTTTTAATTTGAAACTTGAAAAACTCTTCTAGAGATCTTTTTCCATATCTTTACTTTTTCAAGTTTTATCAAAAGTTTAATTGTAAGACTAAGTAAAAAAGGGGTTTCTTAATTTTTCATTCCTATATCCTTTGCGCAAAATTGTTTTTCTATATCAAAATTCTTTATCATGCTAATTCCTCTAGAGCTATCTGAACTTAAATTTGAGTCTAGTGTCACTTTTGCGTCAAATGTATATATAAATTCCTAATCCATTTTCCTTCTTGTTCTTTCCCAATTTACATGGCCCTACTACCCAACCCACAAATCTAAAATACAGAAATTTCGTATATTAACACATGGAATTCCCTCATTTATTACAACATACTATGCA
Source organism: Allium sativum (assembly GCA_030737875.1). NCBI lineage: Eukaryota > Viridiplantae > Streptophyta > Magnoliopsida > Asparagales > Amaryllidaceae > Allium > Allium sativum. The sequence continues at coordinate 1,024,622,555 of CM060912.1, forward strand.
TTTTACATTCTGGCTACTCATGGGCTTAATTTTTCTCAAATTTTCACAATCATTGCCTATGTGTATAGAACTAATATTCTAACCTTATTTTCACATGTCGCTCTTCTTATTTAGTGGGTTTCTTTATGGATCTAGGTATATATATTATATTTATATTATAAAAATACAAATACGCTCACTGACTATCTATATAGGGATCATGAACCTGATTCTGATATCAGATGTAACAACCCAAATCCAGCAGGGCAGAATTTGTGTAGAAATACTAAATTTCAAGCTTATTGAAACTCAAGTATGTTTGTGTAGTATCCTGCAGAAAGAAAAAGATGCATATATTAGAGCTCACAATAAATATCTCATATCGGAACTGAAATTTTTTAATAATAGGTAAATACTTGCCTTAATAATGACACCGACTATCAAGTGTCTTTAACTTGTAAAATCTCTACCAACTATCTCACCTGCGGGTTTGTTATGAGGATGGGGTCAGAACAAAAGTCCTGTTGAATTGAAAAAATATACTTTTTACAAATAACACCACATATGTCGTTTTATCACTGGTTTGTACTTATTCTATTATTTGGGTTCATTGCACATTACATTCCTTGGTTTTACGCACGAGTCGTACTCATCTACTCCCAAGTATATTAACCTAATAAATCATATATGCAGCTATAAGCCTAATATAGCGAGATATTCCCCATAGTTTCCCTCTCGAGTGATCTTCATCACCGCACTGCGAAAACGTACTAAATTTCCACTGCCATCATATGGAAGCGTAGTTGGCCATGCTACGAAGATGCACTAAATATCCATCTCCACGCTACAAAAGCGTACTAGGATGCGCTACGCTACGAAATCCAATAAGCCTTCATCGCCATGCTACGAAATCTCTCTAATCCCGAGTTCCCCTATGGAACTCAGTTAGAGGATTTCTATATCTGTAATGGACATCTTCGTTAGGCCTACAATACAGGTATCCATAGATTGGTCTGCTTCTTTTCTCGATGGCTATGGCCCCTCTCGGCCCCCCTAACTAATGGAAAAAACATTCAAAGTGCTAAGTGACTATGCCTGTAATGGTCCCGCTTTTTGCCCGGTAATTAAACCAACTTAAACCGTTCATAAAGGCAGATTGTTATAGGCACTTACACATTTGCACAAAATAAAAAGAACTTTTCCATTATCATTAAAACAATATTACATTAGAGTTACAAGAGATACTTCAAAGTACATCGATTACACAGTGGAAAAGATAATAAATTTAGCGGAAGAATGCGAATGCTCCAAGACATAATAGCTCCAGCTAAAACCAGAATCCTGCTCCAACTAACTCCAAGACTAAATCTGCGAACCAAACTACTAGGCTGCCCATGTAAAAATTATGGGCACCCATAGTTTAGGTGTGGGAACAATAAACTCCAAGTCGGTCATGAGACTGGTGTGAGAACTCAAAATAGCTGGTTTTTTTTTGTTTACTTTAAAGTTAGGTAATTCACCGGACCACGCCGCTAATGCGGAACGGGTTTACTCCATGTGAATACCAGTGCATAGAAATCCATAATGACTTTTTGAAAAATAAAGCTATCATAAGCTCGTTCCACATCACACAATGTAAGCGCACACCAGATGGGTGAGTTTTGCCTTATCATAACCAAAAATGCCTTCATACGTGAAAATCCTCTTTTACTACTATATATAGTGTGAAAACCATTTTATCAAATAAATGTATTAATCTCAACCAGCATAATGCCCCAACCCATTATACTGACGTAATCCTTCCAGTAACCAGCATGTTATACAATCAAAACCGTATGGGATCGTAGTGGAGATTGGTTTTCCAACATGATGGTTCCTGGTACGAAAGATCATTCGTGGGCTCACAAACTTTCTTGCACGCATCATCCGAGTACTCGCGGATAACGTCCAGACTCAGAATCCGTTATACTAGCCCACCATACATGAATCATAGTACCCAACAAATAGCATCCCAGACTGGGGACTTCGTAGTACCCTTTCATCATCACATCCCGGTGCACCGAACATATGAAACGAACATAAAAATTTGACGACCAGTTTACCATCAATCTGGGGTGTGAGGTTCGTCGAGGTCACGATATACACAAAGCTACGCTAAAATAAGCCATGCTTTGATCATCCATAGCTCATCACATAACTTAAGTGTGTCACATTGTCCATTCACTATGCATCACTGATTTCCATCAATATATAACCTCTAAGCTCATACGTCTTAGAGAAGGGTGTTAAGCAAGAGAATAAATTCTCCGCCACCAAACAGATATATATTAATAAAGATCAGTGCTGCACAGTCAATTACAATGTCAGACACACAATCCACACATGTCTGTTCTAGGTCTGAACGAAACAACAATCCAGAATTCCTTCACATACGTTCAGGCTTCTTGCCACTTAACTGATATGTAAAATTCATCTGCGAATGGGAGCCATCCATTCGAGACATTCAGCAAGTCACCCTAACGACATGAAGGGTCCTGGTCTTCAATGTCGTCTCCAATGTATTTAATTGCTCACAACATCGTATTATTACTTGGAATGATTTTCGGACATACATTTGATCCCGGTCTTTCCAAATAACAAGCGCAATTTAAAAAAATACAATTACGGAACACACAGGCTTTCAACCAAATCTCCTTCCATCTTAGATTTTGTTAAATTAAATTTCTTTAAATCAATTCTCAAAATATAACAAAATCCATATTTAACCTTTATCTTTTAAAATACATCCCTTAAATCAAAGATAATTTAGCCTCAAAGCCTTAATTAATTTTCCATTTGATAACTCATTATTAAAAACCCAGTTTTCTTTGAAAACCCTTACCCTACATTTCAACCCTAGTTTCCAATTAAATTGATTTTCCAGTATTCCATTCTTTAATCTTAACTAAAAGATTATACTTTCTTTCCAATTCCTCACTTTTAATTTCCTCAAATCAAAAATCTGATTAAATCCTCAAATTACGATATGAATTTCCGTAACTCAATCTTATTAAGTTTTAAGAATGATATTATTGAAGATACGATTCAAAACAAAACCCAAATCAATCGATATTGAACATAAGTTAGACAGAAATTGTATCTGCTTATATTCGATATCAATTCTCATAATCAACGAATACTATAAGTGGAATAACGATATAATTATATCTTCCAAATTCCTCAAAAGTATACATTCACACCACAGAATTTCATATCGAATATCTAAAGATTATTTCTGTCCAACTTATCCCAATCAACTTAGGATACTCATATCTTAATTAAAAGATTTAACCAACTCTTTAACATTAGATTTGGATAGAAATTCCATCAACTTATCCTCAATATTAATCTTTGTATCCAACTCACACTATAAGTGGAATAATGGTGAACTTCCTTTTTAAATTCCTCAAATAGTAAGAGCTATTATCTACTGAATTAAAATCAAACATCTGAGGATTTATCTCCAACCATATCCAAAAACTGAAAACCCGTTTTAATATTAAATAAATCAATTTAAATTCCATACAAAATATTCTCAATACTTTTGAACCTTTGAAAACATTCCACAAATCATTTAAAAATGATTACCTATAGTTCGGAAAATAGTTTGCGGGTTAAAAACTTCAAAATAGATTGTTTTCGAAGAAAGCGTTACAATAGTGTTTTCAAAAGCATTACAAAACATTTATCTTAATTACTTCGATCCAAATATCGTTTATCTTAGTTAAAACTTAAACTTTACAATTCAAAATATTTTTACATAATTTATAATGATTTTACAAAAAAAACATATTTTTAAAACATTTAAAATAGTTGTTTATAGTTACGGTCTACTACACTCTTACAGCGACATTTTCCAAAAAGGTTTTAAAAATAACTTGAAAATTATAACCCGAAATTAAAACCCGCTTTCACTCATTTAAAAGCTCTTGTTAATATAAATAAAATGTTTTTCGTTTCATGGAAATCCGATTTAGACTGCAAAAGTTATAAGCATTTATAGTTTGTAACTAAAACACACAAATTGCCATTGTGCGACGAGCTCTATTTTGACCGCAATTAAAATTATTCTTCAATATTTCAAAATACCTTAGAAAACCATTATATACCATTTAAAATCATTTAAGGTAATTTACATTGACTTTCCAAATTATCTCGGGTTCAAAATTCAACTTTTATTTTTCACTTAATTAAATATTAAATTAAAAATCCAATTTATTTCTAAATTCAAATAACTTCAAATTAACCATCCCATCTGTCGGATCAGTTAGAGATAGCCAGGGAGAGCAGGAAACTATATTTCCAAACCCAAGCCTAGACACTATCCTCTCTGTCATCCTAGAACGTTCCGGTATTTATTTATTCATTTAAAGAAATTTTATCAATATATACGAATTCATACATATGTGTCATTTCCATCCATTAACCTTCAATTTCAATAATAATAATGCTTCTAATTACGAAGGAGATTTGCCGATCACCCATGTGATACCATAATTGTTGTGTTATAGTGTGTGCGAAACAACATCAACAACCATTATAAACATCCATAGCAACCATCATTAACATGATTAAATAAATCATAATTGTGCACAAACGTTATAACACTAACACTTAATAGTGTTTGTTCTAAACTACTCATCCATCATCCATCACAACAAACATCAACCATCATTAACCATTAATAATCCATCACTATATTTAAATTAGTCCAACTCCTAATTAAACACATAAATTGTGGTTAAAGAGTTCTCATCAAACAGCTTTCCAAATCTTCACGATAGGCGAGCCTAGCTGAGCGAACCGCCAGACAGTATTTTGATGCAACGTCTTCTTCACCAATATATATATATATATATATATATATATATATCACTAAGATATATATATATATATCACTAATCTCTCTCTCTTTATATTATAAGAGGAGCAGGAGGAGGATGTCTACGAACTTCGGCAAGGTGGTGGTGGAAAAGAGGAAGACTTATGCCATGGAAACCATGGCCATAAGCTTTAAGAAGAAGGTGGAAAGGAGGAAATGGGATGGAGTGGTAAGAAATGGAGAAAAGACCTCCTCATATAGGAATGGAGGGTTAAGGAGGTAATGACACCTCAGGGGGAAAGTGGAAGGCATGCATGGAAGGAGGCATGCAAAATACAAGTGTCCTTACACTTGTCTTTAGGAGAGAAAGTGAGCTTTTGGTAGCATTTTCCCTTAAATGCTATGAAAAGTAACGGTAACACTTAATACTAAAGCTACTGATTCATGTTATGGTTTGACAAATCCGATTGAACGACAAATAGTATCAATAAATCCAAACTCATTAATAATTATTCTCATTTATAATTCAAGTAAAGTCTATCATACAACTTATCAAAATTATTAAATATTCTTAACTATATATATTTATGTCAAAATCAAATTTAAATTCAAATTAAGTAATAAAAATTCCAATTTTAAATTGGTTAAAAATTCTGGATCGTTACAATGCCCCTAACAAATAATCTAAAAAACCAATTTGGCGTTGTCCCTCGTCCAATGTCCCAATAGTGAAAGATCATTAGTTTGTTGGTTTAGTTCTATCCTTTCCCGTACCTGCTCCAATTGATGATGATCGATATCAGACGGTCTATTATCCTTATTGGGTCCTGACCATGAAACCTACTCTCGAAGACAAGGCAACGCCGAATCTTAAAAATCATCACATTGGTCTTTTGGCTACCCTCAAACATAAACGTAGCCAAGGCATACTCTATGGATGAAACCGTACAGACCTGCCTTTGTGGGTACAACTTTGTTAGGCCTGCTCCATAGAGTCATCTCAGAGTATCCTCATGTCACATAGATGCCTTACTTCCTTCCAGTCCATCGAATAATAAGTTAGATGTGTTCCTACCATGTCTCCAGTCACCTACGATTATTTTCCTTCTTGGGCTTTTATCCCTTCGGACTGGACCAAACACATATCATTATTCTATTAGACCCTATATCTAATTTACAATTATGTGTTTTACTTACTTTTCTTTTCGTTTATTTTCAATATTATTTAATCCATTTAATTTGAATATTCATTATTTGTTAATCAACTTTATTGCTTACATATAATCACTTAATAATCATAGATTATAGCCTAATCGCAAGGCTATCATAGAATATCGCTTAATCATAAGGCCATCATAGAATCGCTTAATCACAAGGTCACCATAGAAGTTTGCATATTATACTTAATTCATTTCACTTTTTAAATTATAACATTTATTTTATAATCCTACTTTCACCATAAAAACCATTTCCATATAATTGCGCTTATTTATTTTTACAATTGCAAGTTTATAAAAAGTGTTTCTTTTTTCTTTTCATTTCATAACATCTTTCGGTTATGTTACCCATTTCCTTTTCATCTTTTCAATTTATTCATTAAAAGGTTATGCATATTCCTAATTGATTGGTTACTAAAACTATATAGAATCTATTTCCATAATTTATGGAAATCATTATAATAGGAACCCAAAATTGCAAAACATACATTTCCATTATTTTTAGGTTTATGAATAGTGTGCAGTACGGCTAAATCCCTTTCTCGCACTAATCCACGCCTTTACTTCTTTTCACGCTTGCAATTATGTTTCCCGTTTCTCTTATAGACCAAACTATGAAAATATATTCCTTTTTTTCTAACCAATCAAACTAGGTTATTTCTAACTTCTCATTTTTATTAAAGGTGTCAAGTGGGTCATTTAGGGTCGTACGAGGGTTAACCAAAATTTGACTTAACTCATTTACGATCCATATATTTTGACTCATTTAACACAAAGCTTTATCTAACACAACCCATTTATTAATTGGGATACCCATTTGACCCATCTAAATATAGTATGCTATCTTTTATATACAATTATGATAATTACTCTGTTATTTTCTAAGTATAAACGTTAATCACCTTGGAGAGCTATAGTGTTTGTTTATAGGACGAAATATCATAGTGTTCCATACTGTTCGTAATTTAGATGGGAATCGAGTAAGTATGAAGAAATTATTGTAGTTTTTACAAAATAAATTGTGACTCTGTATGTAGGAAGAGTTCAAATACGGGAATATAGCCTGTTATTTTCTAAGTACAACCGGTAGTCACCTTGGAGAACTACAGTGTTCAGTCATAAGGCAAAACGTACAAGTGTTTCATACTGTCCATAATTTAGGCGAGAATCTATCTGTCAAAGTCTCATCTGGCTCCGAGGCAGTATGAAGAAATTACTGCACTTTTACAAAAAAAAAAACGACTTTGTATATAGGTAGATTTCAAATATGGGAACATAGCCTGTTATTTTCTAAGTACAAACGGTAGTCACCTTGGAGAACTATAGTGTTCGGTCACAGGAAAAAAATGCCAAAGTGTTTCACACTGTCTGTAATTGAGGTGGGAATCTATCTGTCGAAGTCTTATCCTATTCTGAGGCAGTATGAAGAAATTATTGTAGTTTTTTACAAAAAAATAGCGACTCTGTATGTAGGCAGAGTTCAAATATGAGAATATAGCCTGTTATTTTCTAAGTACAACTGGTAATCACCCTAGAGAACTACACTGTTCGGTCATAGGACGACTGGTGTTTCACACTGTTTATAATTTAGGTGAGAATCTATCGGTCGAAGTCTCATCCGATTCTGAGGCCGTATGAAGAAATTTCTACAGTTTTTACAAAAAAATTAGCGACTTTGTATGTAGGCAGAGTTAAATGGGTAAGTGGGTTACCCATTTCTAACCCTTTTATGACCCATTTAATAAAAAAATTATAAATGGGTTGACCAAATAGGGTTGTGATTATGATAAGGTGGGTTGGGTAAATGGGTAGGGTAATATTTTGACAGGTCTAATTTTTATAGCTATATGCAAATTGCTGATTCTTCCCTTTATTCCCCAAATTTGACATATTTCCTATAAGTTTGAATCCAATTAGTATTATGCCCTTTTTTCCATTCCAATCTATTTTGACATTTACCCATGTCAAAATTTAAAATATAGCCTTTACAAACAAAAATGGGAATCTCAGATTTTCAATTCAAATTACAGATTTATTACACATATGAAATTTCTTATGTTATTCCAACAGGGATCCACAGTAAGAATTGAATTAGGAAAAGTCATATTCAAATAATGTAGGGAATAAATTACCATAGTTAAACAATTCCAAATTACCAAAATTTTACATAAATCAAGCAATATCATGTACCATTATATAGAAATATAATTTAAATCCACTCACCTATAGTGCATTCTAAGGGTTGGACTGATTAGGATCTAAGTTTATTTTCCATTATCTTTTCTGTTCGAATCTATGAATCTATTTAGGCAAGAAGTTCGGACTTCTAAATCTTGAATTCACTGGTTTTGCCACCAAATCTTGAAACAAACATCCTAAATCTAATATATTTTATTTTTAAAAGATTTAGAGGAGAAAGGGAATGAAAGAGCTCCAATGCCCACTTAGAAAATGTAACGACCCGGGGAATTCACGATCCTGAGTAACCGACATAAACTCAGTGTCGACTATTCAAGCATCGGAAATACCGGATAGTTAATGAAAGAATATAGAGGGTGAGAATAGATAAGATAGAAAGTTAGAATAGAAGAAGAAGAAGAAGAACATACAACATTAGAGTAAACACGAATCTCACAGCGGTACGAATAAAATATAACATAGCTTTGAAATAAAACCAGTATATGTATACAATAACATTCAGAGTACAACACTTACCACAGCGGAAATAAACAATTGCTATAAAATCTTAAAGCCTCCTGCTCCAAGCTCTCAGTATATGTAAAATCCTGACTACTTGACTGCCCGTATAAATTTGGGCACCCAAGAGTTTAGGGAAAACAAAATAAATTCCGGGTCAGTCATGGGACTGGTATGAGTAAAACCATTTAAAACAGTTTGAGCAATTAAACGATATCACATAAGACAACGCCGTATAACGGAACGGGTTTTTCCTGTGACGACCCCAAACTTATGTGGTATGAAAGTAAGGAAAATCATAGGAGCATAACATAATTACAACAATAACAGATATCAGATAATAGCATAACACATAAATCATTGCAGTGGAAATGGAAATGTCATCACAACATAACATCACAGACATCATAGTACGCAGTTACAGGATACACTTAGCAAATAGAAGTCTCAACAAAGAAAGAAATAAGTCTCAATCTCCATAAATACATCGAAGATCAATAATGTCTAAATGTCTCAAAAAGCAATTAAAAAAAAGGAAAATGTTCTTCATCCTCTTCGTAAGCAAGCTCCAGTCCAGAATGCATCAATACCTAAACTTGTCATTTGGCTGCCCGTGTGGAAAGAGGGCACCCGAGTTTGCAAAGTGAAACAAACTACGAGTCAGTCATAGGACTGGTACGAGAAATCTTTTCTTAACTAACAATACAGCTAATCACAGGACCACACCGCTAACGCGGAACGGGTTTACTCCATTGGATTGCCAATGCATATGTTTAATAAATTTTATTTCAAAAACAACGCAATGTTTTAGAAAATGAAATCATTATATGACTCAAGTCCCATCACACAATGCAACGAAAACCGGAGGATAGAGTTTTACCTTATAATGATAAAAAATGCTTGATACGTAGAAAATAATATTTTTAATATTATTATTAGTGTCTAATAGGTTTCAAAAATACTTCAAAGTGAATATATCAATCTGAGAAGGCATGGTACCCCATCCTACTATGTCGCCATATATAGGTTTACAATCAAAACCGTAATGTCGTATTAGAGAGTGGATTTCCATCATGATTCAAGGCTAGGGACGATCTCCTAACCGATTCGAGACACTCTAGCAATGTCTCCGGATCACACCTATGGGCAACCCTTGGATCCTGCAGGGCCGGTCCACAAATACTTTAGTGGATTGGCAATTCCTGAACACACACTTCCCGATCCTATTGGACCTATAAAATGGTCACAATCGACCAATAAAACTGAGGCGCCTCATTCCGTCAACCACATAAGTAAAATGCCAGGGCTTGCAAAACCCTGATACCACTTCTAGCTAGAAAGAAGCGTGTGCACTCCTTGCGTTCCCTTGTCCCGTTTCTGACTCTACCGGGGTGTGAGGCTCGCGAGGTAACGTAATACACAAAGCTATTCCGAAATAGGCTATGCTTTGATTATCATCCACAAGGCTCTGCTTTTCAACAAAAGCCTCGATCAATTGCATCTTGGCATGTTACATTGACAATTCACGCCATGCGATCGATAACTACCAATATATAACCTTTGAGCTCATGCGTCTCGGAGAAGGGTGTTAAGAAAGAGAATAAATTCTCCGCTACCAATAGATTTATATTAAATAGAAATCAATTTACATGGAATGAAATCCAATGTCGGACACACATCCATTTACAAGTCCGTTCTGGGTCTGAACGGAACCGAAGTCACCTTATTCCTCGTCCCGTATGTCCAATACGGAAGAGAGATGCTTGCATATCCGTACAATCAACAAGTAAGTCTGGATAACTACCACTTTAACCCTTTACTGGGAGCTAACCAATGCCGAGCATCAGTGGTTATTCTTTCGATGTGAAGATCGTCGATCTACAATCGTCGTCTTCAATATCTTTAAATTAAATCGTCGTATAATCATTTGAAATGAGATTGAACTCGGTCTTTTCAAATGATCCTCGCACATATATAGTTTAAAACCATTTCATATCATCAATAGTATTTAATGACGATTTATCGCTATTTTTTTTATTTATATAAAAATAGCTAAATTAATTTAACGACGCTTCGGGTCAATAGGCGGCCTGGCGCTGTTTTTATCGAAATTTAATTTACACTTATCTCGAAATCTAACTGTTGGATTTTAACAAAGTTTACATCATTGGAAAGATCTTCCCAAAGCGGTCCTAACGGCTCAAGTTTTAGGAAAATCCGACGGTCGGATCTTTCGGTATAATCATTTAAAGTTACGATCCTGAAACGCGAACTACCGTGCACGATTCGTTTAATTTTAATATATATATATATATATATATATATAATTATATATAAATATAAACCATTCGACGATTTCACTAACGTTTTTAATATGCCAAATAAAAGAATGTTTTTATTGGCATATTATATCTATGTACTGTCAAACATGATACATTTCATTCACACGAAGATTGAACCAATGACCAGTTAACTTTGCATATAAATCCTAATATATGCAAAGGTAAATATAAATGTAATTTTGACAATGCATATAAATTTTAATATATGCATTGCAAATAAAAATGTTGTTTTAACAATGCATATAAGTTCTAATATATGCAATGTAATTATAAATGTAATTTTAACAACGAATATAAATGTAATTTAAACAACGCATACAAATTCTAATATATGCGATGTAAATATAAATGTGATTTTAACAACGCATATAAATTCTAATATATGTGATGTAAATATAAATGTGATTTTAACAACGTGTGTAAATTCTAATATATGCGATGTAAATATAAATGTGATTTTAACAACGCATGTAAATTCTAATATATGCGTTGTAAATATAAATGCGATTTTAACAACGCATATAAATTCTAATATATGCGATGCAAATATAACTGCAATTTTGACAACGCATATAAATTCGAATATATGCGTTGCAAATATAAATGCAATTTTAACAATGCATATAAAATCTAATATATGGATGCAAATATAAATGTAATTTTAACAAAGCATATAAATTCTAATATATGTGAAGTAAATATAAATGTAATTTTAACCATTTCATTAAAAACAATGTTTTTAATGTAAACGTGTTTTATTTTGAAAACATGCATGTTTGTCCAGCTTCTATTATAACATTAAAAGTGAATTTTTAATGTGAAACATGTTTTCTACTTAAAACATGAATCTTTATCTAAATTTCTACTATTACATTAAAAGTGAATTTTTTTTATGTAATACATATTTTCATTTTAAAACATATTCCTTTTTCTACATTTCTGTTGTTACATTAAAAAGTGAATTTTTAGTGTAAAACATATTTTCATTTTAAAACATGAATCTTTTCACTAATTTCTAATATTACATTAAAAAGTATATTTATAATGTAAAACATATTTTCATTTTAAAACATATTCCTTTTTCTACATTTCTACTGTTACATTAAAAAGTGAATTTTTAATGTAAAACATATTTTCATTTTAAGACATGAATGTTTTCACTAATTTCTAATATTACATTAAAAAGTATATTTTTAATATAAAACATATTTTCATTTTAAAACATATTCCTTTTTCTACATTTTTATTGTTACATTAAAAAGTGATTTTTTTTTTAATGTAAAACATATTTTCATTTTAAAACATGAATCTTTTCACTAATTTCTAATATTACATTAAAAAGTATATTTTTAATGTAATCATGTTTTGATTTTAAAACATGTACACTTTTCTTATTTTTAACATTACATCGAAAATGCATATTTTTAGTGAAATCATGTTTTGATTTTAAAACATGAACACCTTTCTTATTTTCAACATTACATTAAAAATGTATAATTTAATGGAATCATGTTCTTATTCAAAACATGTGCATTTTCTATTTATTTTTTATTCTTGACATTAAAAATGTAAATTGTTAATGAAATCATGTTTTTATTCAAAACATGAATATTTTCTATTTTCTAACATTACATTAAAAATGTAAACTTTTGAATGTAGTGTTCTTATTTTTTTTTAAACATGAATATTTCTATTTTTATAATAATTCCATAAAATGATAGAAATTTATATTTCATTTTTGTTGAATATTCTAATTCAACTAAATGACAAAATCTGATATTTTCCTCTGATTGAAAATTCTAACTCAATCAAATAACAAAAGAGTATATTTCATTTTGATTGATAATTCTAATTCAATCAAACAACAAACAAAAGTGATATTTTATTTTGATTGAAAATCCTAATTCAATCAAACAACAACAAAAGTGATATTTGATTTTGATTGCAAATTCTAATTCAATCAAAGTGACAAAATGTATGATTTATTGCAAATTTAATTCCAACCAAATATGATAAAAGTAATACTCCATTTTTTTTTTGAATATTTTGATTTAACAAAATAACAATAAAAATGTTTGATACATTTTTATTGCAAATTTAATGCCAATCAAATATGATAAAGGTGATACTCATTTTTTGTTGAATATTTTGATTCAACAAAATAACAATAAAAATGTTTGATTCATTTTTATTGCAAATTTAATGCCAATCAAATATGATAAAGGTGATACTCATTTTTTTGTTGAAAATTCTAATTCAACGGATGACAAAATGTGATATTCCATTTTGATTGAAAATTCTAATTCAATCAAAATGACAACAATGTATATTTCATTTGAGTGAAAATTCTAATTAAATCAACATGGCAAAAGTGATATTTCATTTTGTTGAAAATTCTAATTCAATCAAAATGACAACAATGCATGATTCATTTTTGTTGAAAATTTTGATTCAACAAATTGTATAAAAGGAGGTACTTCATTTGTTGAACGTTTTGATTCAACAAAATGTATAAAATGTGATATTCCATTTTGACAATAAGAATGAACATTTTATTGTAGATCTATATTTGACAAAACAGTGTCTCATGTCCCTAAATAAAATATGAAATTTATATCATAACATCAAATCACTATACATAAATCTGAAATAAAAGTAATGTTTTTATTTCAAATCAAGATCAGATAATAAACCATAGATTCAAACAAGATCTAACAAACATGAGAATCATTATCAACAATCAACAGATTCAAATCACGGATTTGACTTAATTATCATAACTATATGGATTCAACTGACGATAATTCATTAAATTTTTAATTATAAAACATATAAGAAATCTCATAGTCGTTTGAATCTGAGTGGTTCAGATCTGTAATTTAGGCCCAAATTCAATCAGCTCAGAATTGGTTCTAGTCAGTCTAGAAACGTAGATCTCGGGCTCCCGATCGCAATGCTTTTGAAATCGTCCAATTCTGAATTCGTATGATGAAGTTATGATTTATTTAAGTTGATAACATTTTAAATATAATAAATTAATTTACTTTAGAATTTTATGCCTTCTTGTACAATCAGAACTTAGGCCGATGGTTTTTTCAATTCCTTCAAACCTAGGGTTCAGATTTTCACGAAATCAAGAGCGCCACACGCCGATCGAACAGCACCGCGTCATAGTGCTTGGAAGGGCGCACCAACGGACCCTACCCTCGTCGAGTTCGAACTGATGAAGGAGGGGCTGATCGGTCAAGAGCGGCGGCGGTTTGTGGTTACGGTTCTCGGATTTCATGCCACCTGGGGATGATCCAACCATACGGAGTTGAAGAGAAGGAGAAGCACTATGATAATGTCCAAAGGAGGAGGAGATTTTATTGAGGGGATTCAGAGATCTTAAGGGAAGAAGATAGGAGAAAATCGGCCATACATAACGATGGTGGCGGCTATAATACGATGCGTATTAGGGTTATACGGATGGTGTATATATAACGTATTTTATATTTATTTCAAATTTATTTAATTCTTCTTAAATCCAAAAATACCCTTTAGCTCATACGAACTCCAATTCAAACCCAACGAGTGTCGTCCCTAGCTAAATACCCCCATTCCAGACATAATGGGATATGTCCCGTAAGCCAAATCAACTGTTTCACTAGGTTTTTCTTTAAATTAAATAGATATCAATATATATTTAATTTAAACGGACATTTTAATTTACCAGGGCAACATACGGACTCTAAAAATTCCCAAAAAAATATATCTAGCTATGTTTTGACAATACGGTTCTAACAAAATTAATTTCGTTGAATTTGGAGACCGTTTGAAAATTTGCCTTTTAATGGTCGATCAAATTCAATAGAAATTATCGAATCACAGTTTAATTTACTACGCTAACAAATTAATTCCAAAAATTCTGGAAAATTAAATTTAGCAATAATTTGACATTCTGGATCCGACAAATGTGGCTTCGTCGAAAACGGAGATCGTTTGTAAAATGGCCTTTTATACGGGCTATAAATTATGCTATATTCCGTAGTGACAATTCTGAATATTCAATTGGCCATAACTTTTGATTCCCGCTATGAAATTTCAATTTTTCGAATTTGTTGGAATGATATTTTTAAACAGATTTTGATATTTTTGGTTTCACTAAAATCCATTTGATTTTGAATCCTATACATTCAGTCAAAGTTCAGATTTGACTTTTCAAACTATCGTGCTATTTCTAATTCCTTTTGAATTTAAAATAAATATATTCGTTCTAACTTCGATTAAAATATTTTTTTAATCGTTATTATTTAAAATAAATTATTTTAACTATTCAAAATTCACTAAAATAGCCAAAATAAAAAATTTCTATTGGTTCTGATTTTCCGGGTTGTTACAATCTCCCCCACTTAAAAGCCTTTCATCCCCGAAAAGGAAACAATAGTAAAGTAGGAAACAAAACGGAAGATGCAAGGTATTGTAAATGTACCTCAACACAAGAGTTACTTGGAGATGTCCGCTCTGCACTTGGGATAAGCATGTTTGATGCTATCCTCAGCCTCCCATGTACAGTCTCTAAGATCCCCGCTCCACTGCACTTTAACTAGGTGGATCCTCTTATTCCTTAGAACTCGGGTCTCTTTGCCAACAATTTTCACTGGCTCCCTTCTCACTGCTAAGCTCGGGGTAATCTCCAAATCTTGTTGTGTTGCTTCCTCCATAACTAAATCTGGATCATGAACATGCTTTCGGAGTTGAGACACATGGAATACACCGTGAACCCCTGGCAACCAGTCAGGAAACTGCACTCTATAGCGAGGGTTCCAATCCTTTCGAGAGTAGGGAATGGACCAATGAATCTCGGCGCCAATTTCCCAGTCTTCCCAAATCGAATTACACCTCTCAGTGGGGAAACCCTCAAGTATACAAGATCACGAAAAGAGAATTCTAAATCTCTTCTTCGTGAGTCAGCATAGCTCTTCTGTCGGCTTTGAGCAGCCAGTAGTCACGTCTTAATAAAATCAACTTTATCTGATACTTCACGAATCATGCCAGGACACAATACTAGTCGATTACCTGGTTCCACCCAACATGCAGGAGATCTGCATGGCCTGCCATATAATGCTTCAAATGGCGACATCTGCAAGCTCACTTGGTAACTTTTATTATAAGAGAATTCAACCAAGTGCAAATGATCTTCCCATGACCCACCAAAATCAAGAATGAATGCTCGCAAAAAGTCTTCCAATATGCGGTTCACCCTCTCAGTCTGGCCATCTGTCTGAGGATGATAAGCGGTGCTCATATTCAATTTGGTCCTAAGCTCTTCTTGGAAAGCTTCCCAGAACTTGCTAGAAAATATCGGATCGCGATCACTAACGACGCTACTGAAAACTCCATCTAGTCCGAAAATCTCTTTGAAATAAAGCTGCGCCAGACTTCGAGTTGTTCTATTAGATTTGACAAGGATGAAATGGGTTGTCTTAGCAGTTGCAACAATCCTGCTAGCTTCTGCTGATCGCTTTTGACTTGCTGGCAGGTAGGACGTTTAGCAACATATATAGAAATGTCTCTCTTCATTGCCTTCCACCAAAAAGTACGCTTAAGATCATGATACATCTTACTTACTCCTCGATGGATGATGAGCTTAGATTTGTGACATTCATCCATAACATCTCTTTTTAGCTCAGGAATATATGGCACACATATTCGCCCTTGTAGTCTAAGGGTTCCCTTGCTATCTATTTGGAAGCTTGACGCTTCTCCCTTTCGAACTCGCTCACTAATCGTCTGAATAAATTTATCATCTTTATGAAGAGCAGAGATCTTATTCATTAATGTAGGCGTAATGGTAAGACTGGCGATGATAAGATTGGTGTTGGTCGTATTCTTCCTGCTGAGCTACAACATTAGCTTTTCCTGGTGTATATAAGATGTCCAGGTCATAGGCCGCAAGAAATTCAACCCAACATTGTTGCCTCAAGTTCAAATCCCTTTGGGTGAACAGATACTTCAAGGATTTGTGATCAGTATACAGTTCGAATTTCCCACCCAAGAGATAGTGCCTCCATATCTTTAGAGAAACTACGATGGCCATCAACTCAAGATCATGAGTGGGGTATTTCTTCTCATGCGGTTTCAACTGACGGCTAGCATACGCGACTACTTTGTCCCTTTGCATTAGCACCGCACCAATACCTTCAATGGGAGCAGCTGTCCAGACTTTCAAATCCTTATTGCCATCAATAATGGACAACATAGGAGCAGTGGTCCACCTCCATTTCAACTCTTGGAAAGCAGCCTCACATTCGGGTGTCCAAATGAACTTTGTATGCTTCTTAGTCAGCTTCGTCAATAGACAAGATAATTTCGAAAAATCCTTAACGAATTTCCGATAATAGCCAGCCAGTCCTAAGAAACTTCTAACTTTTGTAGGAGTGCTAGGCTGCTTCCAATCTGGTATAGCTGAGATCTTTCCTGGATCTACTGAAATGCCTTCCTTTGATACAACATGGCTGAGGAATTTCACCTCTTCTTGCCAGAATATGGATTTGGAGAATTTGGCTTTCAACACATCTCTTCGCAAAATCTCCAAGACTTCTTTCAAATGCTTTTCATGCTCAGCAGTGGATTTAGAAAAGATCAGAATGTCATTGATGAACACCAGCACTAATTTATTTAAAACATCTCGGAATACTCTGTTCATCAGATCAACCAAGTATGCTGGAGCGTTGCATAAGCCGAAGGGCATCACTATCCATTCATAAAATAAGTCTGGTCTTTTGAAAGCGGTCAAAGGAACACATTCCTCGACAATGTGTAATTGGTGGAAACCTGTAGCTAGGTCCATCCTAGAGAATCCTTATGCTCCATTCAAGCGGTCTAACAGATCATCGATACGTGGCAGTGGATATTTATTTTTCAACGTATGCTTATTGAGGTAACGGTAGTCCACACATAGTCTGAGGGTACCATCTGACTTTGGGACAAACACCACTGCTGCACCCCAGTTTGAGAAGCTAGGCCTCAACAGAGCCTTCCACAAAAGCTGTTTAGTTAGATTTCTCAGCTCCTCTTTTTCTTTCAGTGTCATTCTCCGAATAGGGTGCACCACGGGCCTTGCATTCGGAACTAAGTCAATTCTGAAGTCAATTTCTCTGCGCAGAGGTAAGCTGTCAACTTCTTCAAACACATCTGCATAATCATTGACGACAGGAATATCCTCAATAGAAGCCGGTGTGACTTCTAGAGAAACCAAAATTATTTCCTATATGTGGCTGAGCCGTGGCATGGAATAACAATAATATCTCCGAATTTGGTTTTAATTCCGACTACTCTTTCAGCGCATAGTAACTCAGCCTCATACTTAGTTAGCCAATCTAGCCCAAGTATGATATCATATTCAGAAAAACTCATAACGATCAAGTCAAAAGGGAAGTGGAAGTAAGAATAAGAAACAGGAACTCTATAATACCGATAAAGCATAAGTGAACCTCCTATCATACCATGGGCCCTTATCAATTCTTTAAGTTTTCTTGGTTTCAGTTTAATCTTTTTAACCGTGTCACTAGAAATGAAACTTCTTGATTCACCAGTGTCAAACAAAACTGTAATAGGAATGTTCTTAATGTTAAGAGTACCTCCTAAAACATCAGGTTTACCTGCTCCTTCGGAAGAAGCCGGTGCACGCACTCCATCATAGACATGTGCTACCTCAGATTTCTTTAGCAAAGGACAATTTCTGATAAAGTGCCCCATCTTATAGCAATTAAAGCACTCCTGAGTGTTCTGAGAATTCTGACCACAGTTCTGACTTAGTCCAGACTCATTCCTTCTTGGTTTCTTCAAGGCTAGGCATTCATAGTCAAAGTGCCCCATCTTTTGGCAGTTGAAGCATTTCACCTTGGATTTGTCCCTCTTCTTTTTCCCTTAGGGCTTGGCGGTAGAAGAATCGCTTGCCTCTGCTTTCCTATCAGCTTGCTTTATTTTATTATTACTCTGATTCTTTTCCCGCTCCTGCTGTGTATTCCTGTCATTATCCTCATAGCGGCAAGCCATTTCGATCAGGTCATTAAAGGGGAGCTGGATGTGAGCAGTGACCCGGTTCAGGTATTTCTCGGAGAGGCCATTGATAAATCTCTTGTTCTTCTGCACTGGTTCCTGAACTAGCTCTGGAGCGTAGCGTGAAAGTTCCTCAAACTTCCGCATATATTCTGAAATTGTCATTTCTCCCTGCTGCAAATTGGCAAATTGATCATGGAGCGCCTCAACTTCCTGCGGAGGGATATACTTATGGTTGAAGAGCTCTTTGAATCTGGCCCATGACATGTCGGCCACATTATTACCTATTTTGACTGTGTCCCACCAAATTTCAGCTTGGTCTTTCAATAGCCATGTTGCCAAAAAGTGCTTGCGTTGATCTTCCAACTCCAAGCCTTCAAAGATTTTATCGCAGTTCTTTAACCATGCCTGTGCCTCAATCACAGTCTCTCGCCCGGTAAAGGTACGCCCCTAAGTTTCTGTACTTCGTGGACATGTTATCCAAGTCAAAGGCTGCGGGGGTGGAGGTGGTGTTACAGCCTCTGGAGTGGGCTGTCCCTGGGCCGTAGGAGTCTCATCTCTAGCTGTGCCTCTAGCCCCACCTCTGCCTCAGGCTCTAGCTCGTGCTCATGTGCTCATTTCTTAATTAGTTATGTACCATCAAGGAAAGAGTCAACCTAAGAGAAATGATAATTTTAAAGGAAAGATTAAAAGTGGAGACACATGATAAGATGATAATGATGTAATGACTGATTAATATGTGCTATATTGTTGTGCTCATTCTAGGACGTTGCTAATCCTATCTCTAATGAGCTACTCATCTTAGAATACTATTGATTCTATCTAGACGAATTGTTCTAAAAATGTTATACTCCGAAGCTAAGGTTAACCTTTAGCTCTGATACCAACTGTGACGACCTCAAAATTCCTTGGTACGGAAGTAAGGAAAATCATAGGAGCATAACATAATTACAACAATAACAGATCTCAGATAATAGCATAACACATAAATCATTGCAGTGGAAATGGAAATGTCATCACAACATAACATCACAGACATCCGAGTATGCAGTTACAGGATACACTTAGCAAATAGATGTCTCAAAAAAGAAAGAAATAAGTTTCAGTCTCCACAAATACCTCAAAGATCAATAATGTCTAAATGTCTCAAGAAGCAATAAAAAGAAAAAAGGAATATGTTCTTCTTCCTCTTCATAAGCAAGCTCCAGTCCAGAATGCATCAATACCTAAACCTGTCATTTGGCTGCCCGTGTGGAAAGAGGGCACCCGAGTTTGCAAAGTGAAACAAACTACGAGTCAGTCATGGGACTGGTATGAGCAATCTTTTCTTAACTAACAATATGGCTAATCACAGGACCACGCCGCTAACCCATATAGGTTTACTCCATTGGATTGCCAGTGCATATGTTTAATAAATTTTATTTCAAAAACAATGCAATGTTTTTTAGAAAATGAAATCATTATAAGACTCAAGTCCCATCACACAATGCAACGCAAACCGGAGGATAGAGTTTTACATTATAATGATAAAAAATGCTTGACACGTAGAAAATAATATTTTTAATATTATTATTAGTGTCTAATAGGTTTCAAAAATACTTCAAAGTGAATGTATCAATCCTAGACGGCATAGTACCCCCATCCTACTATGTCGCCATATATAGGTTTACAATCAAAACCGTAATGTCATATTGGAGAGTGGATTTCCATCATGAGTCAAGGCTAGGGATGATCTCCTAACTGATTCGAGACACTCGAGCAATGTCTCAGGATCACACCTACGGGCAACTCTTGGATCCTGCAGGGCCGGTCCATAAATACTTTAGTGGATTGGCAATTCTTGAACACACGCTTCCCGATCCTATTGGACCTATAAAATGGTGACAATCGACCAATTAAACTGAGGTGCCTCATTCCATCAAACACATAAGTAAAATGTCAGGGCTTGCAAAACCTTGATAC
This sequence comes from Allium sativum, assembly GCA_030737875.1. Taxonomy (NCBI): domain Eukaryota; kingdom Viridiplantae; phylum Streptophyta; class Magnoliopsida; order Asparagales; family Amaryllidaceae; genus Allium; species Allium sativum. The sequence goes on from CM060912.1 coordinate 1,024,643,656, forward strand.
CACTTCTAGCTAGAAAGAAGAGTGTGCACTCCCTGTGTTCCCTTGTCCTGTTTCTGACTCTACCGGGGTGTGAGGCTCTCGAGGTAACATAATACACAAAGCTATACCGAAATAGGCTATGCTTTGATCATCATCCACAAGGCTCTTCTTTTAAACAAAAGCCTCGACCAATTGTATCTTGGCATGTCACATTGACAATTCATGCCATGTGATCGATAACTACCAATATATTTCCTCTGATCTCATGCGTCTCAGAGAAGGGTATTAAGCAAGAGAATAAATTCTCTGCCACCAACAGATATATATTAAATAGAAATCAATTTACATGGAATGAAATTCAATGTCGGACACACATCCATTTACAAGTCTGTTCTGAGTCTGAACGAAACCGGAGTCACCTTATTCCTCGTCCCGTACGTCCAATACGGAAGAGAGGTGCTCACATATCCGGACAATCAACAAGTACATCTGGATAACTACCACTTTAACCATTTACTGAGAGCTAACTAATGTCGGGCATCAGTAGTTATCCTTTCGATGTGACGATCGCCGGTCTTCAATCGCCGTCTTCAATATCTTTGAATTAAATCGTCGTATAATCATTTGAAATGAGATTGAACTTGGTCTTTTCAAATGATCCTCGCATATATATAGTTCAAAACCATTTCATATCATTAATAGTATTTAATGACGATTTATCATTATTATTTTTATTTATATAAAAATAGCTAAATTAATTTAACGACACTACGGGTCAATAGGCGGCCCTAGCGTTGTTTATATCAAAATTTAATTTACACTTATCTTGAAATCTAACCGTTGGATTTTAACGAAGTTTATATCGTTGGAAAGATATTCCCAAAGCGGTCCTAACGGCTCCAGTTTTAGGAAAATCCGACGGTCGGATCTTTCGGTATAATCGTTTAAAGTTACGATCCCGAAACGCGAACTTCCGTGCGCGATTCGTTTAATTTTAATATATATATATATATATATATAATTACATATAAATATAAACCATTCGACGATTTCGCTAACGTTTTTAATATGCCAAATAAAAGAATGTTTTTATTGGCATATCTTTGAAAGGCAATTTTATTAATATTCACGAAAGTAGCTATTACAATGTTCAACAAAATGACCAAAATTAAAGAACAACCATACTTATGCAGTATTGAGAAAAAAAACTCCATACAGTATTACAAGCAGACCCATAAAAAAACCTCAATACCGCGCAATACTATATAAGTACAAAATTACAAAACAAACAAAAAAAACACTACTTGCAAAACCAATGAAAAATATTCACAACCTAATATATCATCCCATAAAGCCTTCAGAATGCATGTTCCTTCACCATTTATATTTAAAAGTATCAAACCTCAACCATTCATACGAACATCCGCAGTGCCCCATGCTAGCAGTTAATTTCCTTGAGTCATGACAGCTCACAATCACCATGAATTTAGCATTTACAATCACCATAAAGTTTTCACAATCACCAAACTAGCAGTACTGCATAAAGTATTCACAATCACCATTAACATCTGCAGAACAACCATAATTTTGCATGATTAGACTAGATTCCTGCTAGTATGACGCGATGGAAATTTCATTGAATTGGGGAGAAAATCCTCTAACGAATAATCAATTCCCCCGTCCAAATCCTCCTCCTCACATTCAGCTGCCTTCTTCTTCCGAGACCGCCTCTTTGCATTCTTAATAGCAGTCTTAGTTTGTGTTGAAGAGGAAGGCGTGGAAATAAATGGCGAAGTAGATGGAGGTGGTAATATAATGTGAGGTGAGAGGTTAAGATGTGCATATAGAGATTTGGAAGGATGAATAGTAGAAGTATTAGCATCAACCGCTTCCTTACCTTGCTTGTTACCATTCCCTCCATCATCATTATCCCAAAATTTCCCAAATAATTTTGATAGTGATGATGACAAATGACCAGAATTTGAAACATGCAAATCTGCTTGAGCTTTAGCAGAACCTGAATGCACATTAGAAGTATTTGGTGATTCCTGTATATCATTTTGAGAGTCTACCTTTTTACCCTTATCACAAGGTTGCCTAGCCTCAAGATCTTCATCAAATAAACCACCAAGATCAAAATCCTCAGCTTCTTTTTTGAAAAACTTCCCTTTATCACCATCAGCATATACATCATGCGAGCCATTAAAAAAGTTACTATCCTTACCCGAAACAGCATCAATATTTGCATGATTCATAATGTTGCCTTTGTAACGAACCGCTAATTTTGACATTTTAAAATATAAATTAATTTTAGAATTAATTGTTGAAATAAATATTTATATTTTGACATAAAATTGGACTTTTATTTATATCGAATGTAAGTTGATCCTAATTTTGAAAAGAAAAAATGAATTTCCTTCATAAATTTAAATTTTAATATGACCGCTTGTCAAAAGAAGCGTTAGTGACATTTTGGCCAATTTAAGTATTTGAATAACTGAAAGGTAACTTTGAAATAATGCTTGTAACTTAGTTGAGAAAGAAATCCAATTTAATTGTAGATTTAATATTTGAAGATTCTTTTAAAGATTAGTTGAAAATGTCATCGCTAAATATAACTTTTATTTCAAGATTCAAAGTTGAAAACCGAGCAACTTAAAAGAAGAAACGAATTATGGAATAATCATATATTGAGATAACGTGTTTAAAACAAATAACAACGTTGTTCTTTTTAACCGTGCTAAACCCAATGTTGTATACCGTTCACAAACAACGTTTGAACCCATATCTGAGATTTTGAATCAGTCAACACTCCACATAATTTGCAGCATGCGAATGACAGATGTTGGATAGCCTCTGAATATATTACCCCTTGTTTTCTCTTACTATGTTATACACAGTTCCTTCTACAGTCCACCAAGATTTCGAAATCTTGTTCTTTGAACTATAGAAGATTTCCAAATCTCCCTCTGTCAATTTCAAATATTTCATAACAATGCATCGAGATCTTTGAAACCTTCTCGTATAGAGAAATCATACCACATGGCCTTACTTTCCTGTTACTCGCATGTTCCTCTTCTCTTCTTAATGCTACCCTTTCGCTCAGAATTTCACAGCAAGAGAAAATCACTAATTAGAAGGGAAAGGGGATTTTACTTAACAGTGTCCTCAAATCGAAATTCCCAAAAAGGAAGAAAACTGTTCCTTCCTCGTGACAGCCAATAAAGAACCGCGTCATGGCCTCGCCCACTCCTCACCAACCACCTGACGCCGTTCGCTAAAGCCACTGCACCGGTTGCCCCAGTCATCAACTCCGGCGCCAACGCTCTGCTCCTCTCACTGTTCGAAGTTGAAATCGGAAAAAAGGGAAAAGGGAGTGGCATCCCTCTTATTTTCACCAAAAGCGATACAAGCGTCTTCAAATTAGAGATCACTTGCCTTCCTCCTTGCCATTCGCAGGCCACCAGAAGCCTAAGACCCGGTGTATCCATTTCTTGAACGCCCAGATCGGAGAAAAAAGAGAGGAATCTGCACAAAACCGAGATCCGTAACCACCTGCAACACACTCGATGATCTGGCAACATCACAACACCCTTCTGAACCTGATAGATCCGTCATCTAGGCCTCACCCCACTGCGTATGCTTATCTCCAGCAGCACACGTGCTCGTACAAATGGCTGAAAGGCAGTTTTGTTGAAGCAAAGCGAAGGGTGGGTCTGCGGGATGTTGGGCTGAGTTCTGAGGTTGGTTATTGCTGACTGGCTCGCCTAACAGATCTAGGTGGTGAGTTTTGGCTTTGATTATTAAAAATAGTTGCATGCATGTAGTTTAAAAACATCGTTTTGATTCGCTGTTTGGTTTAACTCAGTTGAGGAGAACGACTTGATTGAAAATACAATATCGATAAGCAGTTGGTCTTGTTATCAAGGGTCGAATAACTGGGGTTTATACACTTCCAATAATACTTTCTTAGGAATTTATCGGGAGTATATTCGCTAGCTGACTCCTAACCGTCGTTCATAAATTTCCATGTCAAAATTGTGTCATCCAAGAAAGGTGAGTTTTTCTCACTCACAGACTAATATTTTTATTAAGTGAATTAAAGACTTAAAATGTTGAATGAAATGTTAGGGTGCTCTAGTTTTATTTGCTTTGTGTTTGTGCACATGCGACGCAAACACTATTATTTCACATGACACATATGGATGAATGGTTGACATGCTATGTTTATTTATCACCATGCAAGTTCCCCCTTTTATTAGAAACATTACGTGTTGAAATGATACATACCCGAACCCCTTGTGTATTCGAATTGATTTGGGATGCGGGTTGAAATGATACATACCCGGGATTCGAATATTTTAAAGAACGGATTGAAATGATAAATATCCGTACCACTTGACCATATGCTAGAAAAATTTATACAGACACCATGGTCAATAAAATAAAGTATTTTAAAAGATTTTATTGATTTCATAAGTAGAAATTTTAATGAATACTTCTTTTAGCATAAAAGAAAGTTTGTTCAAAATTTTACTTGAACTGTTATGAGCAATCCAATGAGTATTGATAAATTTTGAAGTGATTCTCGCAAGTCAATACATAACTTTGAAATTATTTGAATAAATTCTTTATAATTTTATATTCATATAATCAATTCAATAACATGACAAGTTTTGAATTAAATGGTTTAATATAAAAGATTTACAGAGACGTGATAAATATTTTCAATACTTATTTAGTATATGATTTGTCGAATGGAATTTCACTTTGTGAATGTATAAAAAGGATTTTGATCCATAACTATTGCTAAAGTGGTTTGGGATTATTAATTGAATGGGTATGTGAATTCAAGGCAAATAATAAATTGAGAATTGTTGGCCATGAAACATTAGAATTGAACCAAATCCAAGAATTGGATTTTTTATGAAACTAGTTGGGAAGGAATTGTAAGACTTGGACTTCGATTTGGATTTGGACTAATATTATTAGAATAAAACTATAATTTTATGAAAAGCGATTTTTCCACATTACTTGATTTTGTAAATATTCTTTATAAAATGACTTGATTACTTTAATCATATAGATTTTATAATAGTTTTCCAAAATATGTATATGTTTATACATTACTTTAAATTTAATATATACACACTCTTTTCAATTTTAACTCTTCCAAATGTATTTATTTATTTTTATCTTATTTGAATAAACTCATGTCCAATCCAGTCTATAGAATCCGAGGATGAATATTGGTTTTATAACCTTAATCGAATGTGTTAGACCGAAAACTAGGCCTAACACCCAAACTTTATGTGAAATCCTCACAAATCACAGATTACAGATAAAAAGCAATAAAAACAGGGAACACACGAGATTTTTATAGTGGTTCGGCTAAATCCAAGCCTACGTCCACTTTATAATTTCTTAAGTCCTAAGAAATTACAATTGCAATGGTGTCTCACAGTCCGTGAGATTCGATTATACACAATAGCCTTGTGTTGTAATGAAGAAGAGGAGAAAAGAGATTGAATTTATGCACGATAGCCTCGTTTTAATGTGAATAGAGTGATCCTCCTTGCTTTTGTGAAGCAATAGTGGAAGCCAATTTAAGTGAGAGCCGAAAAGAGGTCCCTTGAAATGTCCATGTCATGGTGTATTTATAGGCGTAGAGGAGCTGCTGGGAGCCCTGAATCGGATCGGATCGGGTGGACACGTGTCACGACCAGAGTTAATCTCGAAAAGTAGTGGAAGAAGTCCCTCTGTTCGGGTTTTGCCAAGTGGAGCCAGATCCATGATCGTAGGAGCGGTTACCCCTTTAGAAGCGGTCAAAATAGTTGTGTAACAGTAGGTAAAGGGGGATCAGATCGGTTCTCCGATCCGAACAGGGGCGAGGCCTTTGTACTGAAGACATTGTGCTCTCCTGAGCAACTGATATGAGGCGGGTCGGATTCTCCTTGTTCTGAACCGAGCCGTCATTTCCGATCCGAACCGAGATGGAGTTTCCGAACGGTAGACATGATGTGCATTTCTGTGCAGAGCAAGGCTGTTCAGGTTATGATGGTCCAATCAGAACCGAAGTGAGATGGAGTTGATGTCTGAGCGTCTTTGAAGTACGGGGTCGGAGCGGGTCCGATCCGATCCGGGGTTCTATTTAATGCTAAATTCCAGATTTCTGGTTCTGCATGCGTTCACGGAAACGGGCGTAACTTTCAAACCGTAAGTCCGTTTGAGCCAAACCAAAGCTCAAACTGAAGCTGATTCAGAGATCTACAAGTGTTTTAGAGCTCAGCTCCGTAATTGCTGTTTTCGGGCCCAAAAAAGGTCATCTGATAGGAGTTCCGGGCCAATCTTTGTTTGTGATGCGACTTCAACCAAATCGCTTGCTGTCTTCTGACGGTATTCCCAATACTCTAGTGTGTTGTTTATCAGAGATTCCATATGTGACTGCTTTGACTAAAAAGCAAGTCAACAGAATGATTTATCAATGATTGGGGAAAACAATTTTTGGGGCAAGACTTGGATAAATCGATTTGCGATACTTAAAAATACGATTTCAAATCCAATGTCCACGGTGTGAAAAATGTAAGCTTCGGTTGTTAAAGAGACCGGAGTCGGTAAGTGGCATACTCTCTGTCAGTGTTGATACCACTTTAACAACTGTATACGTGATGGAGTATCGGAACGACAGCGGGATGGCTTGGAAGCAACTTCTGGATCGAAGAAGGCGAACGATGACGAAATGGCCTTGACCTTCGAGTCATAATTAAAATGACTAAAATAGGAGCTATACCGTGATTAATTGAGGTCGCTCCTCATATCGGACACACTTCTTCGATACCATCTCTATTACTATTGTGATTGATTTGGGCGCACACCTTTTGATTTGGGAGTGTGTTCCGAGGTAGGTGGTAGTGGCTGTTGTGCATTACCACCGGTCCGGGAGTGCAACTGGTAGAATCCTACCCTGGGCATTGCCTCGTGTGACTTGTCATATTTATCCCATACGAGCCCATACGATTTTGATTTAGTATTGCTTTCTATGTAGTGCCCTCTGATAACGCCAATGCGGTGAATTTACGGTACCGTATAGACTGTGATGCCTATAAACTGCGTAAGGGTAATATGGTAATCCCGCTTACGCAATTTTTAGTATATTTACTTTACTGAATATACATTACAATAATAGCGTACTATTTTATATTTATTATTTCCGCGGATCCTTAGAGGATGGGAATCCCAAAAATCCTTTGAGTTATTGTACATTTCAGTTAACACTTCATCTGATTTAACTCACTTATATAAGACTGTTAGTCCTGACTCGTGTATTTTATTTGTTTATTCCTTGCAAAATGCGCGGGTCAGACCGAGTATTTCTGCTTGAAGAAATATCTGTTAGAATTTGAGAATCATTGGAGTTCCAACTGTCCATCTACCATGTCATATTCAGTTATGCCCATCTCTACTTATTTCTGAATATTAGTATGATTCTATATTCATTCTCCCGCTGTTTCTATATTTATTCTGTACTCTGATATTATGTAAATGTAAAAGATTTTGTAATGTTGTTTATATTTTCTTCTGCTGTGAGATATTTTGTGTTCTGATTCTATGATGATTCGTATTTCAACTTCATAAGCAATAACAATATGTCATTTTGAATGGTATGAGTTGGTTTAATTACCGAAAGCCAGGTCATTACAGCGTGGTATCAGAGCTTTGGTTCATATAAAGCTTAGCTTATGAGGTTGAAACACTCATTAGAGATGGAGTGGAAATACTCTAGAATGAGTGAAATCATCTTGGAATCATACACGAGAGAGCGTATTTGAAAATAAAACATTTTAAATGTTTTAAGGGATTTTAAAGGATTTTCTATATAAATAAATTGGAATTTTGCCTTGTTTTATAAAAATATCCTTGTGTAAAATCTCGTTTCTTGGAACTCGTCCCTCGGCTGGATCCCTCCTAAGTCAGGATTTTCCAAATCTGAGACTAGATCGTGCTTAGGCATGACTTAGGAAATTGAAATTGTCGCTTAGATCCTGAATCTCTTCCAATTCGCTTGACTTTCTTTAGACCTTGGAAAATTCTTTTGATTTGATTCGGTCGATATTCTAGCTTCTAGCCTATGTTCGCACGTAGCTCGAATTGGGTTAATGTAAGACACGACAAAGCTTGAATAATCAACTAAGTGTTAAGTACTTGAGTGTATTAAATGAATTAAAGAGAAAATCCAATAGAAATGAGTTATATATAAAATATTACAACTTGTACTGAAGGAAATTTTGTCGATTAAAATATTTATGAACTCATAAGTTTATATTAAAGTCAATTGTAACCAAGTAGAATTTGAAAAAAAAAGGAAAAAAAATTTGACTATCAAGTACGGGAGATTTTGGATATACGCCTAGCTAACGTATATACAAAGTCCTTGTGCAAGATAAATACAAAACCGCACTCTAGTCGCCTAAAATAGAATTCTGACGATGGTCGCGGCATCATCGGTATTTATTTTAGGTTTCGAAAGTGCTATAACAAATAATTTCAGTTGAAAAGTTTGATTGATACTTAAGTTATTTTCGTAAATATTGTACGATGTTTATAAGAAAATTTGTGTAGCAAATGAGAACTAAAAAAAATAACCTGGAATGAATAAATAACTAGAGTATTAAACACCTGGGTGAATCATAAAAATATTAGCGTTTGTATTATATTATAAACACTTCAATATGAATCAAATTAAGTAATTTGTTTTCCCTAAATTACATTTTCAGTATCCAACCAGGATATAATCGTTGCGTTGTTATACTTAAGTTTTCCCTTCTGCATTTTCCTAAGCAACTAAAATCGTTGTGAATGAATTCTTTTTCTACCATTGCACGAAAGTTTCCAATATCATTGATTCTTCGAATAAAGCTTAAACAAACTATTACCCTTAAATTTAACTAATATTGAATCAAGTTTATAAGAAATCATACAGGTTGCAATAAAGACTTTTGCTACATAATGCCAGACTGAACGGGCCCACCAAAGTTCTAACATTTTGTTTTGGTCATGCGAGGCTAAATATATCAGCATTACTGCGGTATGGAAATTACAGCTACAACTATATTACTACAACAGCTGAAAACATATGTCAAACTTAACTGCATTTTTCTTTCCCTTTTTTTCTTTTTTCTTTCATATATGCATAACCACATGCGAAGTCCTGTATAGTGGGAGTGTTGCATTCTTTATCAATTTGGGGAATACATTGTATATACCATCTTAATTTCCAAATTTAGAATAAAACGGTTTGGTATTTATGCTACTAAAAAAAATTGTGAGAGTTTACAAAAATTTAAACCCAAGAAGTCAAATGATTTTTGAAAAATATATTTATTTTGGGGTGTTAAAGATTTATTTGACATCAATAATAATATACATAAAACTATATGACTGAAATATAAATTATCAAGCAGTTCGACCATTGAATTGAATGGAATCAAGAACATATCCTTCAAAATTATATGTTGCGCTGACGAAGTTAGAGACCCTGCCAGACATCAAAGACTCGGTCAAATTTGCTCACCTAAATTCCTTTTCCTTGTCTTCATCTGCAGTACCACCACAGCTAATATAACATTCATTGAATGAACGACTGAATTTGACATTGTATTTACTTCTTTGGACCCGGCAGCAGCTTTTCCACTGCACCCTTTAGTCCCTCCCTCTTTATAAATTCCTTTTTTTATTTTCCTTAAATTTTAACTGCAGTTTTGCCCAATATACTCACAACTAAACTCCTTTAAGTTAAAACATGCACCTCACTGAATACTTCTTGTATTGCATAACAATAATTTTCAGACATGTTGATTCAGACCTTATGATAATGATTTCAGCTTATATACATGTACAATCCTTAAAACATAACAGTACATAATATTATTACGACATGTATATGCTTAGCAAGGTTATTATATTTTCATGTTCAAATACCGACCTTCATTCCAAGAACGAAATAGGTAATTTAAAAGCCATTCGAATTTCAGTAAAGTATTAATTTAGCAGCATGTCTCACAGATAGTAGCACACTTGCCATGGAGATATGTAAGTGGATTATTTCAACTTGATGTAAGGCCACCTTGAAAATATCCCTAATTTACATTTATCTTGCACCTTTTCTATCTGTAAAGCAAATAATTTACTGTAAATTTCATTAAATGAATGGTAAAAAAAAGTACGAAACATAAATGAATTTCGAGTAACATATTGAAATACAAATTAATAAGTATAAGTGTGCTTAAGAAATTATAAAATTTCCTTATACAAATATTAATTAATATAAAGTAGTGGTTTACAGGGAACTTTTATATTTTGAGTAAACTGTAAGTATAACATAAGTAAATTCTTGTCTTAAGGATGCTGCCATGAAACAACAGCAGTTTTGTACAAAAAAAAGTGAAGAGAGAAAATCCCACAGCAACTGCTGTTAAAGAATGCTTTGCAGTAGTCTTGTCCCAATAAGCACATAGGCAAATGTTGGTGATTGGAAATTCTGATTGAAATGCAATACGGTGATAAAGACTTTAACAGAATGTAATATTAAAAATGATTCATAAGCAATGACAAAATGCCCATAAGAATAATACCAAACCAATTGCATGGCATATGCTATTTTAAGTATCGTTAATACTATGGTTTGAGTTTCTTGGCACTACTTGTGATATGACCATGGATGAACTTAAAATGCACATTGATAGTACTCACCTTGTTTGGAAAGAAATTGTAACACCCCGTATTTTCTGTAAACGTTAATGTAACAAATCAAATTATACTTAATTTTTAAAAGAAGAATTAAGGGAAATGGGTTATGCCATTGCGTTTGTCTCGGAATTCTGCTTGAGATAGAGTCCGAGTTTGCATGAATCGGACTTCGTATGAAGAAGTTATGGCCTTCGGAAGTTTCAGCTCAAATTTAAAAACAGCTCAAAACTGAATTCAAAATTCAAAACAGAACCCAGAAGCGGGCTGGGCGGGAAATTTCCCGCCCAGGACCCAGGTCGACCAGGGGGTCGACCTCCCCCCTATAGGTCGACCTAGGGGTCGACCTGCCCTGTTTTTCTAGATCCGAGGCAGATTCATTTTTATGTATCCGGGCTGATTTTTGGACCAAATTCATGAGTTCTACGCTATATAAACGCCCCCAAACTTCACTTTCTCCACACAACTTCATTACGCCTATACTCTACCTCAATCCTAATTAAAATAAATCTTATTCTCCATTAAAACAAGTTATCGTTCTTCTTCAAATTGGAGATTCAAATTAAGATAAAGCTTCAAGTTGGACCATAAGCGTTCTGCTTCAAGCAACGTCAGTCGAATCATAGCAAATCACCTTTTCTAAACCGATCACTATAAGTTCGTTTATTCCTTAGATTTGAACGTGTAATTGGAATTGTAGATGTAATGAGTCAAAATATAGAACTATACCAATTTGCAAGTTAATTATCTTTGATTCGGGCTTATGTCAAATCTAACGTTATCTATGCCTTTGGATATGATTCTTGATTGTGGCCTAGAACTTATTGTGGCTAATTACCAATGACTATGATTATGGGACTTTTGCCAATGACTATGAAACTCTTGCCCATGAAACTATCGCCTATGACTATGATCCATGACAAACAGACTATTACCAAGATTTATGACTATGAGACTATTGCCTATGACATTGATTATGAAACTATCGTGATTAGTCGCCCATGACTATTGTGGTTAATTGCCTATAACTATTGTAGTCAGTGACTTATGCCTATTCCCATTAACCTATTAGGTTGTAATTCGAATTGGCATTATGTTGAACCAAATCACCTATGCCTATTCCCTTAATTATGTTGGATCCCATTTTTTTGGGGTGTAACTTGTCTAGTTTATTCCTATTCACTGTTATGTACATCAAACCCATTGGAACAATTATTTTTTTATTTGGTTCATTCTGGCATGGTTATTCTTTTATGTCAATTCTCGTGCTTATCCCCTATTCCTTGCTTTGATACCATTAGTATCATTTCATGAGTACTTAGAAACTTGTGAAATCATGTTATACGTACGATTACGGCGCGGGAATTTGGGCGTAGCTTAATTAAGTTAGTTTGGTGTAATAAATATGTTGGCATAGTCTAAATCGACTATAATAGTGAATGATTTACATGCATATTAGACTTGGGCATAAGTTGATAAATTTAATTGGCCGCAAAGTGTGTAATTGGCATGTAAACCAAGTTTCGGACAAAAACGGTAAACTAGAATATTAAATATAGTTTTGACATGAATTGTAAATAGGAATATTAATCTGGATTGGGCATGAATTGAAAAAGGGGAATATTAAATCTAAATTGGTATAAACTGCAAGTTGGGTTAATTGATTGGTAAATCAAGTTTTGGCATAGAATATAAGTATGTTAATTTGCATGACAAATAAATATGATCTAGGCTAAATTGATTTACGGAAAATTTACATAAATAGTAAATATGTAAATTTAGTAAAAGACGAATATGCCTAACCCGAGGTTAGACTGAGTTGTGGTGTAAAACTGCGCGGAACCGACCGGCACATCCAGTGACCGCAACAATACCCGTCTAATGTGGGTGGTTAGTGCATCAAGCCCAGAAAGACCCGAGGTTAGACTGAGCTGTGGTGTAAACCTGCCCGGAACCGACTGGCACATCCAGTAACCACAACAATATCTGTCTAATGTGAGTGGTTGGTGCTTGAATTAATTAATTAATTAAGGCTCATGAATAAATCAAGCTATAAATTGTGAGGTTAAGTAATTTGGGAAACACTTAACCGTAATAACATGTTAACTAGGCAAGTGGGTGAGGTTAAGTAAAATTAGAACACTTAACCGTTACAACATGTTAATTAGACAAGTGGGTGAGGTTAAGTAAATTTAGAACACTTAACCGTTGTAACATGTTAATTAAGTAGATGATAGGGTTAAGTTAACTAAGGTAACACTTAACCAAAATATATAATGACATGTGGTGGGGTTAAGTAATACAAGAGGAAAACACTTAACCAATTATATAACATGATGTATGGGAAGGGTTAAGTTAACACGAGAACAACACTTAACCAATATAACATGATTTGAGGTAGGGTCAAGTCTACACCAGAAGGAAACACTTAACCAACATGACGTGACGGGTGGATGGGTTAAGTCAATTTGAATTGATTAATGACACTTGACCAATATAACTTGATGAGCAAATGGGGTTAAGTTAAATGGGAAATACTTAACCAATATAATTGGATGAATGAACAGGGTTAAGTTAATAAATCATACTTAACCAATCCAACATGATAAGCAAGAAAGCTTAAGTTAATAAGAACCACTTAACCAACACGACTTGACGAGTAGGAGGTTAAGTACACATCGGGTAGGTTGGTAATATTAGTAAATATAGGCCCACAAAACTTAACCATTCAATAAACATACTTGAATCCGTGGGAAGGTTAAGTGCACGTCTTGTTGGTGGGCAATATTAGTAAATATCGGCCCACAAAACTTAACCGTTAAGAAAACATGCTAGAATTGGTGGGAGGGTTAAGTACATCTCGTATAGGTAGGTAATATTTGTATATATAGGCCCACAAACTTAACCAGCAGGAAACCCTAGTAACGGGGATCCATTTCAGCAGTAACCCATATAAATGTATCATGGTACCCTGAAACTAGGCAGGGTGGGGCACGATTACTGGGCTGATTATAAGCGGTAAAAAATAGCGGCAGGGGGTACGTCAGTGTAGGTTCCGACGGTTTACGGGCGTGCACGTACTCCAGAGTGGAAAAAGCAGGCATTGGATACCAGTAGTTATACAATGTGCATTTTGAATCGTGTCGAGTCGCTATCATACGGCTTGATACACCTTATGGTGGGGCCATCACAGAGTATCTACAGGCAAGAGAGGGCGGACTGACACAGACACATGGCAAAATTAATACAAGTAGGTAGCATAATCCCTAGTCGGACCTAGGTCGCGTAAACCCTGAATCCGAGAAGCGTTCAATAGGTAGCATAAACCCCAGTGGCCTTGGGTAGAATAAATCATGGTTGAATATAGTAAGCATTCGATAGTAAACCCTAGATTAGATCTAGGTTATAAATGGAATCCCCATAATAGATGTACAGCTGAAGGCAACCGAAAATACCGGGATTGGGATCATGTTATCATATGATCACAGGTTACTAGTTTGGACACCAGTTAGGTAGTGCAGAGATATAGAAATTAGTATAAACCGGGTAGTTGCGAAACAAAGAAGGAGTAGAAGCGCATTCAGTTTATCAATACATTCAGTTTATCAGTGCATTCAGTTTATCAGTACATTCAGTTTATCGGTACATTCAGTTTATCTTGCCATATCCCATGCTTATCCCATATTATCTTGTTACTATGGTTTAGTCTTATATTTAGTTTATTCATGTCATGACCTTTTCCTCGTTTAAATACTAAGAATCACTGGACTTACCAAACTTTATGTCCGACCTAGTTTGCTTTCGCCTCATTTCTTCCGTTTCCCCCCACCCCCTCCCCAGGTAGTCAGGGAGGGAATAGCTCAGGTTTGTTTGGACTGTTACTCTTTCCAAGCTTGAAGACTCTTTGATGTGTTGCCTTGGACTCTCTCTTCTACTGCTATGGCTGGCTCATGCTTTATTTGGGGAAATCATTTTATGCTTCTTTATTTTTGTAAGCAAGACAGGATACTTTGGTATTGTAAAACATTCTTTGTGCAAGTTGTTTATCAATGAAATAAAGTTTTATTTATTTGCCGCTACTTTAATTGTCTGTCTTGTAATTTATCTGCATCTTTTACCTATAATGCTCCACCGAAATTAAGGCATTCCCTTTGTGAGTGACCTTAACGGAGGTGGGGTGTTTCAGAAATAGTTTGGCTCTGAATTCTGTAGTAACAGCAAGGGGTTTTGTAGTACCAAGTTTGGCAAATTAAATACTTTCTAAAGGTAATGGGATATCACTGTGGAAGTTTTGGGAATTTATTTTTGAAGAAATATTGATTTCATTTTTATTTAATGTTTCTTGCTGAGGCTATTTCATTCACTAGTCCAAATAATTCCATTCACGGGAGCATATCATATCACCAATAGAATAAAGTAAAGGGGGTTAGCAGCAGCAAAACTGCTGCTGGTGGAAGCTGCTGCCATAAGCGCAGCAGCAGAAAGAAAAAAAGAGAGAGAAAAAAGAAAGAACTGCTGCCGCCTGCAGCGCAGCGAAAGCTGCTATGCAGCGAGGCCGCTGCCCGCAACAGCTCTAAAAGAAAAAAAAAACTGAAAAAAAAAACTGCATTAATAGAGAAAAAGGGCGTAGCAGCAAAGGCTGTTGTTACAAAAAGAAGAAAAAGACTAACATTGCCTGCATTTTAACCTTACAAGAAACAATAACATGAATTATTTTGTTGGTAGATAAACATATAGGAAATGCATGGAGAAGGCAACAAGTTAGACAATAATAGAAAGAGTATGCAAAATGTTAACATCACTTACATGAATTGTTTGATTCGGTTGTTCTATTTGTCGACATGTCATGCTTATTATGTTTTTGTTATGCATATTTATTTTTCTTTATGATTACTCGATTCTCATATATTCGTTGAGATTTCTAGTAGGTTGCAATGGCGCATGCTTCGCTTTGGAGCTCGCTTTTGCGCAAATGCAAAGAAAATAAGCAAATACGCTTTAAAATGCTAAATAAGGTACGTAACTCGGTTTACATATCGCATTTGGGTTGTTTTACTTTTGTTTACCCTATGTTGGGATGCCTCGTCATGTAGACGAGATGTATATTAACTTTGTAAAAAAAATTTGAGCAAGCCGTACATAGGAGGTGCTGCCAAAATTTTCTGTAAATCCCGAGTGTTAGAAAATTTTTGAGTTTTAAAAATTTATTACTCATTTTTCCTTTTAACAAATTTAAGACTAAGTAAAGTATTTGTAATGGAATATATGTAGAATTAAATTTGTATAACGTTCCTTTTCGAGGACGAAAAGCGCTAAGTGGGGGAGGCTGTAATGAACCGCTAATTTTGACATTTTAAAATATAAATTAAATTTAGAATTAATTGTTGAAATAAATATTTATATTTCGACATAAAATTGGACTTTTATTTATATCGAACATAATTTGATCCTACTTCTGAAAAGAAAAAAATGAATTTCCTTCATAAATTTAAATTTTAATATGACCGCTTGTTAAAAGAAGCGTTAGTGACATTTTGGCCAATTTAAGTATTTGAATAACTGAAAGGTAACTTTGAAATAATGCTTGTAACTTAGTTGAGAAAAAAATCCAATTTAATGGTAGATTTAATATTTGAAGATTCTTTTGAAGATTAGTTGAAAATGTCGTCGCTAAATATAACTTTTATTTCAAGATTCAAAGTTGAAATCCGAGCAACTTAAAAGAAGAAGCAAATTATGGAATAATCATATGCACATATGGCGTTCACGTTAAATATTGAGATAACGTGTTTAAAACAAATAATAACATTGTTCTTTTTAACCGTGCTAAGCCCAATGTTGTATACCGTTCACAAACAACGTTTGAACCCATATCTGAGATTTTAAATCAGTCAACACTCCACATAATTTGCAGCATGCGAATGACAGATGTTGGATAGCCTCTGAATATGTTACCCCTTGTTTTCTCTTACTGTGTTATACACAGTTCCTTCTACAGTGCACCAAGAAATCTTGTTCTTTGAACTGTAGACGATTTCCAAATCTCCCTCTGTCAATTTCAAAGATTTCGTAACAATGCATCGAGATCTTTGAAACCTTCTCATGTAGAGAAATCATACCACGTGGCCTTACTTTCCTGTTACTCGCATGTTCCTCTTCTCTTCTTAATGCTACCCTTTCACTCAGAATTTCTCAGCAAGAGAAAATCACTAATTAGAAGGGAAAGGGGATTTTACTTAACAGTGTCCTCAAATCGAAATTCCCAAAAAGGAAGAAAATTGTTCCTTCCTCGTGACAGCCAACAAAGAACCGCGTCATAGCCTCGCCCACTCCTCACCAACCACCTGACACCGTTCGCTAAAGCCACTGCACCGGTTGCCCCAGTCATCAAGTCCGGCGCAAACGCTCTGCTCCTATCTCTCTTCGAAGTTGAAATCGGAAAAGGGGGAAAAGGAAGCAGCATCCCTCTTATTTTCACCAGAAACAATACAAGCGTTTTCAAATTAGAGATTACGTGCCTTCTTCCTTGCCATTTGCAAGCCACCAGAAGCCTAAGACCCGGTGTCTCTATTTCTTGAACGCCCAGATCAAAGAAAAAAGAGAGGAATCTGCACGAAACCGAGACCCATAACCACCTGCAACCCACTCGATGATCTGGCAACATCACAACACCCGTCTAAACCCGATAGATCCGTCATCTAGGCCTCACCCCACTGCGTATGCTTATCTCCAGCAGCACATGTGCTCGAACAAATGCCTGAAAGGCAGTTTTGCTGAAGCAAAGCGAAGGGTGGGTCTGCGGGATGTTGGGCTGAGTTCTGAGGTTGGTTATTGCTTAATGGCTCGCCTAACAGATCCTAGGTGGTGAGTTTTGGCTTTGATTATTAAAAATATTTGCATGCATGTAGTTTAAAAACATCGTTTTGATTCGTTGTTTGGTTTAACTCAGTTGAGGAGAACGACTTGATTGAAAATACAATATCGATAAGCAGCTGGTCTTGTTATCAAGGGTCGAATAATTGGGGTTTATACACTTCCAATAATACTTTCTTAGGAATTTATTGGGAGTATATTCGCTAGCTGACTCCTAAGCGTCGTTCACAAATTTCCATGTCAAAATTGTGTCATCAAAGAAAGGTGAGTTTTTCTCACTCACTGACTAATATTTTTATTAAGTGAATTAAAGACTTGAAATGTTGAATGAAATGTTAGGGTGCTCTAGTTTTGTTTGCTTTGTGTTTGTGCACGTGCGACGCACACACTTTTATTTCACATGACACATATGGATGAATGGTTGACATGCTATGTTTATTTGTCACCATGCAAGTTCCCCTTTTTATTAGAAACATTACGGGTTGACATGATACATACCCGAACCCCATGTGTATTCGAATCGATTTGGGATGCGGGTTGAAATGATACATACCCGGGTTTCGAATATTTTAAAGAACGAATTGAAATGATAAATATCCGTATCACTTGACCATACACTAGAAAATTTTATACAGACACCATGGTCAATAAAATAAAGTATTTTATCGATTTCATAAGTAGAAATTTTAATGAAAACTTCTTTTAGCATAAAGGAAAGTTTGTTCAAAATTTTACTTGAAATGTTATGAGCAATCCAATGATTTGAAGTGATTCTCGCAAGTCAATACTTAACTTTGAAATTATTTGAATAAATTCTTTATAATTTTATATTCATATAATCAATTCAATAACATGACAAGTTTTGAATTAAATGGTTTAATATAAAAGATTTACAAAGACGTGATAAATATTTTCAATACTTATTTAGTATATGATTTGTCGAATGGAATTTCACCTTATGAATGTATACAAAGGATTTTGATCCATAACTATTGCCAAAATGGTTTGGGATTATTAATTGAATGGGTATGTGAATTCAAGGCAAACAATAAATTGAGAATTGTTGGCCATGAAACATTAGAATTGAACCAAATCCAAGAATTGGATTTTATATGAAACTAGCTGGGAAGGAATTGTAAGACTTGGACTTCGATTTGGATTTGGACTAATATTATTAGAATAAAACTATAATTTTATGAAAAGTGATTTTTCCACATTACTTGATTTCGTAAATATTCTTTATAAAATGATTTGATTACTTTAACCATATAGATTTTATAATAGTTTTCCAAAATATGTATATGTTTATACATTACTTTAAATTTAATATATACACACTCTTTTCAAATTTAACTCTTGCAAATGTATTTATTTATTTTTATCTTATTTGAATAAACTCATGTCCAATCCAGCCTAGAGAATCCGAGGATGAATATTTGTGACGGCCCGCCCCACACCAACCGACATTTACTCCAAAAGTGCATTGTACACATGCCCGACTAGCGCGGAACGGTCGCCAAAGAAAGGAAAGAAGAGAGTTAACTAACAAGGAACATGTAGAATGTCTCACAGCGCATGGAACAAAATATAATAATAACATACTTGACAAAAAACAGGTGAGACAGTGCATAAGCTGATAACTAAGACCAACATCAACATCATCATCAGAGCAG
The DNA here is from genome assembly GCA_030737875.1 of Allium sativum. Classification (NCBI taxonomy): domain Eukaryota; kingdom Viridiplantae; phylum Streptophyta; class Magnoliopsida; order Asparagales; family Amaryllidaceae; genus Allium; species Allium sativum. Next base: position 1,024,662,924 of record CM060912.1, read on the forward strand.
CGGAAATCCAAATACAGCTTGTGATCCAATATGATTATTACAACTTTAAACTGTCTCTAAAGCAAAAGAAAGCTAAAGTAGAAGATGCACTACTAATGCCCAAGCAGTGATCTTCAACAACACAGGGAGAATACTATATGTATCATACGTGGAAGCCTCCTGCTCGTCTCCGAATCAGCTACTCGTGCATACCCAGCTAACCTGTCTCTAGTCTGCTCGTGAGAGCACCCAAAGTAATAAGAAGAGACATAAAACTCTGGGTCAGACAAAAATTCTGGTATGAGCGATAAGCAGCTAAACAGAACAATAACAGGTATACTAAACCATACCTGAACCTGGACCTGCAACCAAAGAATTAGCACTACATACCGTACAATACTCTAAGGTGCCACTAAATAGATGGTGTAAAGAATACGGGGGTGGGGGTATACATGTCATAATGATGGAAAACATATCAACCATAGCAACCATCCTCACATCTCTCACTCAGTGCGTAAAACATACGATGTCCACCACTGTCAATCACTAGACCCATCGAAGTAGTGACGGAGTTCGACTTGTACAACTACTGCTACTACCAAGCTTACCACATGGAGTCATGAACAAATCTTTACAAATGACCCCACTTCATTGGTCTATAGCCCCTTTAGTCATACCTATGCCACTGTGGCCCTGAATCCGTTCACGTACTCCCTACACATAGTGATTCAAAGCTAAAAACATCGACAACCCCTTTGCACACGTCCCGCAGCAAAGCCCAATCATGAAGCTCACTCTTTGGTTCCCAACTGGATCCTGAGTCAAAGCTCCTCATTTGGACTTCCTTTGCATCTCGGGTTCTGGTCATCACCTTCTTCTCCGGACCGGTCTTCATTTCTTCACTTTACTTTACTTCAGGCCGTGGTCATCAACTCCTCGATTCGGATCGGAATACTCCTCCCTAAGCAATCAGATCGGTTCGGAATCTCCAGCTCAACCTTCCTCTCTACTTCGGGTCGGATCGGGGTGATCTTCCTCCAACGGTTCGGATCGGAGTCCACACCTCCTGGCTTCATGGAAAGCTCCTCTGGTTCGGTCCTTCTTCCCAAGCAATCGGATCAGGTCGGGTCTCTCAAGCTTCTCCATCGGGTAGGCTCGGGATTCTTGCTCCATAGCACCAGGTCGGTTCGGTTCGGATATGCTACTTCAGTTTAGCTCGTGAGGCTACCTGACTCCAGAACATCGGTTCGTGGGGAGGTCTCCTGGTCGGTTCGGTGCTGGCTCCTCCCTCCGATCCGATTCGGATCGGCCAAATTCCCGCAACTCATTCCAGTGACTGTTTACGCCATTCGACGGCGTTTCCGACCAATCTAACACTTCTAGACAATCGCAAATCATGTCATACAATCATAGCAACATGTAGCATCAACCACAAACATCAAAACAATAACTATTGCATGTAAAATGGATCAAACATACCCAAAATCCCATATTTTCCCTTAAGCATGTTTAAGCAAAACTAATCATAGGGTTAACAAAACTTAACTAAATCGAACCAAATTTCTAACAGTGGCATAAAATATTATTTAAGAATTTCTAAGCATTTTTCCAGAATTTATTAATGTATAAATTCGCTAATCTTCACTAATTACCCTTAACTAACCGTAATCAGTGTAAAACTATGCAAATCACTCACCTTGGCCACAAATAAAATTTTCAGAACTGAAACCTCGCTGATTTAGGTGAATACTGATGTCTAACAGCAGCTCTAATACTGATTTGGTGCTATTTCTCCTTGATTTGATGTTGCTAAGCTTAATCCTTGATTAGAAAGTGATTTGGGGATGTTTCTAGATGTTGGCGGCCATTGTTAGGGTTCAAGAATGAAAGTGGCGACTGAAAAATAAAGACAAGATCGTTCTCTAACTGATTTCAGCCTCCTCATAACCCTAATCCCGAAATTCCCCACTGGGCCTAGCTGTTAATTACACGGTTAAGTCCAATTAAGCTGTTTTTCACTATCTGAAACTTGTTTCAGCCATATCTCCCAAACGGTGAGTCCGTTTGGCTAATATGACCACTCTACGGAATTGTAAACCATCATCCGGAGCCAATGGATGTGGTTTCAGGTCAAAATTCCTTTCCAATCAAAAGTTATGGCCAAAACAGTACCAACTAGGGGTAAAATGGTCATTTAAAAACCAGGAAAAATCATGAACATGGGAAATGACCCCAATAGTCATCTCCCAAAGTTACATGACCATACGACTTCGTATGTGAAAGAAATAAATATTCTACGATCCTATGATGCGTAAAATGCGGGTCGTTACACTCTCCCCCCCCCCCCCCCTTAAGAAATTTCGTCCCCGAAATTCCTTAACCCAAAACATACAAAGGATCCCGCATGCCTACCAGCCACATACAACAATCAAACATGCAAAACAAGCAAACAAGCCTATCCTAGCATGCAGAAAGACTAAATCGAAGTTAAAATCTTACCAGGCGAAGAGTTCTGGGTACGTCTTCCTAATGTTCTCCTCTGTCTCCCAAGTACAGTCATTCTCATTCTCGCCCCACTGAACTTTGACTAGATTCACCGCTTTCCTTAGAAGTTGCTTCGTATCGTTCCCAACAATACGCATAGGCTTGCGGTTCCCAATCGCCTCGGGTTCAACTTCGACATCATCCAACTGATCAGGTGAAATAGTCACATCTGGGTCGTGCACGAATTTCCTTAACTGGGAAACATGAAATACATTGTGAACTTCTGCCATCTTCTCTGGTAATTCAACTTTATATGCCAAATTCCCAATTTTCTCAAGAACTGGGAATGGACCAACGAATCTTGGTGCTAACTTGCCTCTCCTGCCACGCTCTTCAACGGAGAAATCTTGACAAACACCAAGTCGCCAATGGAGAACTTTAAATCTCTTCTCCTCTTATCGGCATAACTCTTCTGCCTATCTTGGGCAGCCTTCATTCGCTGTTGGATAACCTTAATCTTGTCTGATGTTTCTCTTATCACATCTGGTCCAAGCACAAACTTCTCACCAGTTTCTAACCAACATGACGGTGAGTTGCACGGTCTTCCGTACAAAGCTTCAAACGGAGCCATACCAATACTGGACTAATAGCTATTATTATATGCAAACTCTACTAGATGCAAATGGTCATCCCATGATCCACCAAAATCCAATACATAGGCTCTCAAGAGATCCTCTAATACTCGATTCACCCTCTCTGTTTGGACGTCGGTCTGAGGATGGTATGTGGTACTGAGATGTAACTCTGATCCTAACGCCTCTTGTAAGCTCTTCCAAAATCCACTAGTGAACAACGGATCTCGGTCACTCACAATGCCTTTGGGTATTCCATGAAACCTCACTACCCACTTTATATACTGTTCCGCTAACTTAGATGTCGTCCTGTTTGACTTGATGGGTATAAACCTTGCACTTTTGGTCAATCGGTCCACAATCATCCAAATGCTATCATGGCCCGATCTAGTCCTTGGTAACCCATCAATGAAATCCATTGACACTTGTTCCCATTTCCATTCTGGAATTTCTAATGGTTGTAACAAACCACTAGGCTTCTTTTGCTCAGCTTTAACTAGCTGGCAGTTCATGCATTTGGATATAAACTTTCCCACGTCTCTTTTCATCCCTTCCCAGTAGTATGTCCGCTTCATGTCTAGATACATCTTGTTACCACCGGGATGTATAGTAAGTTTTGAGTGATGACATTCTCTAAGCACTTCATCTCTCAATCCATTGACATTGGGTACAAAAAGCTTTCCATTCTTTCTAAGCCATCTATCTCGATCAAGCCCATACTTGTTCATCTCCTCATCGACACCCATCTCTAACTTGGAGATGATTTCCAATAGGTTAGGATCGTCCCTCTGACTAGAGCCGATCCGCTCAATCAAAGTGGGTATGATCGTCAAATTTGCTAATATTTCTGGATCCAATTCACACTTTGGCCTGAAATCATACCCAGCGATGTACTCCAGTCGCTTCCATTTTAGAAACATAGCCCCTAAACTGGCATGTCTCCTACTTAATGCATCAGCCACCGCATTGCCCTTTCCCGGTGTATATGCGATGTCGAAATCATAGGAAGCTAAGAATTCTAACCACCTTTGCTGCCGGAGATTTAGATCCTTCCGAGAGAAAAGATACTTCAACGACTTATGATCTGTAAACAACTCAAATCTTTCTCCCAAGAGATAGTGTCTCCACATCTTCAACACGAACACGATCGCTGCCAATTCCAAATCATGGGTAGGGTATCTTCTCTCAGGTGGTTTCAGTTGCCGACTTGCATAAGCTACAACCCTACCGCCCTGCATCAATACAGCACCTAGTCCGGTACCACAGGCATCCGTATATACCGTCATCTCTTCATTCCCCTTAGGAATGACTAACACTGGTGCACACGTCAACTTGTCCTTTAGACTCTTGAATGCATTCTCGCACCTTTCGTCCCAGACAAAAGCTTGATTCTTCTTGGTCAACTGGGTCAACGGTGCTGCTATCTTGGAGAAGTCTTGGATAAACTTACGATAATATCCAGCTAATCCCAAGAAACTTCTTATGACCGTTGCATTCTTGGGCGTAGACCAATCTTGTATCGTAGCCATCTTCGTAGGATCCACGACGATACCATTCTCTGAAACAACATGGCCCAAGAACCTCACTTCCCTCCTCCAGAAGTGACACTCAGAAAACTTTGCTTTCAATTGGTGTTTTCTCAACACCTCCATCACTATTCTTAAATGTTCCTTGTGTTCTTCCTCTGTCCTCGAGTAGACCAAAATATCATCCACGAACACAAGGACAAACTTATTCAACTGATCTCTGAATACCCTATTCATAAGATCCATAAAATATGCTGGGGCATTGGTCAGCCCGAATGGAATGACCAACCACTCATAAAATCCAGACGGCGTCCGAAATGCCGTTTTAGCTATACTCTCAGCTTCCACTCTAAGCTGATGAAAACCTGTCGCGAGATCCAACTAAGAAAATACTCTCGCGCCACTCAACTGATCGAACAGATCATCTATACGTGGTAGAGGATACTTATTCTTCCTCATCACTTTGTTCAACTCGCGGTAGTCTACACACAAACGAAGGGAACCATCCGCCTTGGTAGCAAACACAACTAGTCCTCCCCATTCAGAAACACTCCTTCTGATAAATCCCTTCTTCAAAAGATCGCTGACTTGTACCCCGAGCTCTCGCTGCTCCCTTGGTGCCATACGACGAAGTGGCATCACTATAGGTCTGGCATCTTTCACCAAATCAATACGGAACTCAATCTCTCGATGTGGTGGAAGCCCGGTCACTTCTTCGAAGGCATCCGGATACTGGCTAACCACGGGCAAATCTAACAACTCACTATGCGGGATGTCCAGGGAATTTAGAAAACTAGCCATTACCCCATCACTAGGTAGACCACCAAACACAACCCTCTTCCCATCATCCGCTCTAGCTGTCACCAAAAAGCCCTCACAGTCTACCACCACCCCGTATCTTTGGAGCCAATCGACTCCCAAAATAATGCCAAACCCAGTAAAGACCAAAACAAAGCATTCACAACCAAATATGCATCCATGACTCGATAAGACCACATTACGACAAATTATGCTAAGGTTAGTCGAACCACCAATCGGGTTCATCACTACTAAAGGTCTATCGACAATCTCGGGCTCCAATCCCAACCTATCTACCAGGTCACTAGATATGAAAGAACTGGAAGCTCTGGTATCAAACAAAACTCTAACAGGAACATCATAAACAGAAAGCATACCTTGAATGACGACATTCTTTCCCTTCTCCGTCGTGGTTGGGGCATTCGACGAAGAAGGAATAGCATTAAGGGCATATGCTTTCACCATTTGCTTTTCTTTAGGGGGTTGCGGACATTTGTCCTTGTGATGTCCCATTTGGCCACAGTTGAAGCACTTCCTATCCGTTGGCTTGCCCCGACAATTACTAGCATAATGGCCCTTTTTTACCACAGCTGAAGCACTCAACATCTTGCTTATGCTTTTTATTCTGATCATCCTTAGTCTGATTCTGCTTTCTCTTATTCTGGGAACCACCCTTGCCTCCACCACTTGCTTGTGGCTTTGGCTCCTCTGCAGATGCAACCTCAGTCTTCGGCTTAGGGTAGAGACTTTCTGATCTCAATGCTTTCCCACAATCGATTCAAACGTCTCATTGATGTGGTTAATAAGCCTTCCCCCAAGTATTGATCCAAACCAGTTATGAATTTCTCATTCTTCTTCTCGGCAGTATCAATAAGAGATAACCCATACTTCGACAAAGTGTCGAATTCAGCAATATACTCCGAGACAGCTCTGCCATTCTGCTTGAGCTCCAAGAATTTCTTAAACAGCACTGACTTCTGAGCAGCTGGAATGAACTTCTCGCTAAAGCGAACCTTAAACTGCTCCCAAGTAATCTGATCCTCGGGAGTAGCTGCCTTTATAGCATTCCACCAATTCATTGCCCGCCCTTGCAGCTGACGGGATGCTAGCTTTCTCTTCGTCGCATCGTCGATACCCAAATCCTCGAAGATACGTTCGCAACTATCCAACCAATCCTGAACATCCGTAGCCTACTCCGTTCCGTTGAAATGCTTCCCACCAAGACTAGTATAATCCTTATTCAGCTTGGCGAAATCGGTCCTAGGCGCCTGCACTATTGGACCACCACCATTATCTCCATTGGGAGATGCCCTCTGCACATCCCTAAGCATCTCTCTCATGAGGTCAGTAAACATCGTCCTCATGTCAGCAGCATTCCCATTATTGGCTCCTCTACCGGCACCTCTGGCGTATCGGCTCATCGTTCAATCTGTAAAGAGAAACGATTAACTATTTCTATGGTGGTGCTAATGCAGTGCGACTTCATCCTTAGCTATACTAATAATATATATGTATATCTTTTGAAAACCAAAATAATCACAAATACGCTCTCTCATATACGTATACTATCTCTCCCTGATGACTTCCTTAGGTTAACTACGCAACCTAGAGCTCTGATACCAAGTGTGACGGCCCGCCCCGCACCAACCGACATTTACTCCAAAAGTGCGATGTACACATGCCCGACTAGCGCAGAACGGTCGCCAAAGAAAGGAAAGAAGGAATTAACTAACAAGGAACCTGTAGAATGTCTCACAGCGCAAGGAACAAAATATAATAATAACATACTTGACATAAAACAGGTGAGACAGTGCATAAGCTGATAACTAAGACCAACATCAACATCATCATCAGAGCAGCGGAAATCCAAATACAGCTTGTGATCCAATATGATTATTACAACTTTAAACTGTCTCTAAAGCAAAAGAAAGCTAAAGTAGAAGATACACTACTAATGCCCAAGCAGTGATCTTCAACAACACAGGGAGAATACTATATGTATCATACGTGGAAGCCTCCTGCTCGTCTCCGAATCAGCTACTCGTGCATACCCAGCTAACCTGTCTCTAGTCTGCTCGTGAGAGCACCCAAAGTAATAAGAAGAGACATAAAACTCTGGGTCAGACAAAAATTCTGGTATGAGCGATAAGCAGCTAAACAGAACAATAACAGGTATACTAAACCATACCTGAACCTGGACCTGCAACCAAAGAGTTAGCACTACATACCGTACAATACTCTAAGGTGCCACTAAACAGATAATGTAAAGAATACGGGGGTGGGGGTATGCATGTCATAATGATGGAAAACATATCAACCATAGCAACCATCCTCACATCTCTCACTCAGTGCGTAAAGCATACGATGTCCTCCACTGTCAATCACTAGACCCATCGAAGTAGTGACGGAGTTCGACTTGTACAACTACTGGTACTACCAAGCTTACCACATGGAGTCATGACCAAATCTTTACAAATGACCCCACTTCATTGGTCTATAGCCCCTTTAGTCATACATAGGCCACTGTGGCCCTGAATCCGTTCACGTACTCCCTACACATAGTGATTCAAAGCTACAAACATCGACAACCCCTTTGCACACGTCCCGCAGCAAAGCCCAATCATGAAGCTCACTCTTTGGTTCCCAACTGGATCCTGAGTCAAAGCTCCTCATTTGGACTTCCTTTGCATCTCGGGTTCTGGTCATCACCTTCTTCTCCGGACCGGTCTTCATTTCTTCACTTTACTTTACTTCAGGCCGTGGTCATCAGCTCCTCGGTTCGGATCGGAACACTCCTCCCTAAGAAATCGAATCGGTTCGGAATCTCCAGCTCAACCTTCCTCTCAACTTCGGGTCGGATCAGAGTCCACACCTCCTGGCTTCATGGAAAGCTCCTCTGGTTCGGTCCTTCTTCCCAAGCAATCGGATCAGGTCGGGTCTCTCAAGCTTCTCCATCGGGTCGGCTCGGGATTCTAGCTCCATAGCACCAGGTCGGTTCGGTTCGGATATGCTCCTTCAGTTCAGCTCGTGAGGCTACCTGACTCCAGAACATCGGTTCATGGGGAGGTCTCCTGGTCGGTTTGGTTCTGGCTCCTCCCTCCAATCCGATCCGGATCGGCCAAATTCCTGCAACTCATTCCAGCGACTGTTTACGCCATTCGACGGCGTTTTCGACCAATCTAACACTTCTAGACAATCGCAAATCATGTCATATAGTCATAGCAACATGTAACATCAACCACAAACATCAAAACAATAACTATAGCATGTAAAATGGATTAAATATAACCAAAATCTCATATTTTCCCTTAAGCATGTTTAAGCAAAACTAATCATAGGGTTAACAAAACTTAACCAAATCGAACCAAATTTCTAACAGACGCATAAAATATTATTTAAGAATTTCTAAACATTTTTCCAGAATTTATTAATGTATAAATTCGTTAATCTTCACTAATTACCCTTAACTAACCGTAATTAGTGCAAAACTATGCAAATCACTCACCTTGGCCACAAATAAAATTTTCAGCACTGAAACCTCGCTGATTTGGGTGAATACTGATGTCTAACAGCAGCACTAATACTGATTTGGTGCTATTTCTCCTTGATTTGATGTTGCTAAGCTTATTCCTTGATTAGAAAGTGATTTAGGGATGTTTCTAGATGTTGGCGGCCATTGTTAGGGTTCAAGAATGAAAGTGGCGGCCGAAAAATGAAGACAAGATCGTTCTCTAACTGATTTCAGCCTCCTCATAACCCTAATCCCGAAATTTCCCATTGGGCCTAGCTGTTAATCACCCGGTTAAGCCCAATTAAGCTGTTTTTCACTATCTGAAACTTGTTTCAGCCATATCTCCCAAAAGGTGAGTCCGTTTGGCTAGTGTGACCACTCTATGGAATTGTAAACCATCATCTGGAGCCAATGGAAGTGATTTCAAGTCAAAATTCCTTTCCAGTCAAAAGTTATGGCCAAAACAGTACCAAATAGGGGTAAAATGGCCATTTAAAAATCGGGAAAAATCATGAACATGGGAAATGACCCCAATAGTCGTCTCCCAAAGTTACATGACCATACGACTTCGTATGTGAAAGAAATAAATATTCTACGATCCTATGATGCGTAGAATGCGGGTCGTTACAATATTGGTTTTGTAACCTTAATCAAATGATTTATCAATGATTTGGGAAAACGATTTTTAGGGCAAGACTTGGATAAATCGATTTGTGATACTTAAAAATACGATTTCAAATCTAATAGCCACGGTGTGAAAAATGTAAGCGTCAGTTGTTAAAGAGACCGGAGTCGGTAAGTGGCATACTCTCTGTCAGTGTTGATACCACTTTAACAACTGTATACGTGATGAAGTATCGGAACGACAGCAGGATAGCTTGGAAGCAACTTCTGGATCGAAGAAGGCGAACGATGACCAAATGGCCTTGACCTTCGAGTCATAATTAAAATGACTGAAACAGGAGCTATACCGTGATTAATTGAGGTCGCACCTCATATCGGACACGCTTCTTCGATACCATCTCTATTACTATTGTGATTGATTTGGGTGCGTACCTTTTGATTTGGGAGTGTGTTCCGAGGTAGGAAGTAGTGGCTGCTATGCGTTACCACCAGTCTGGGAGTGCAACTGGTAGAATCCTACCCTGGGATTGCCTCGTGTGCCTTGTCATATTTATCCCATACGAGCCCGTACGATTTTGATTTAGTATTGCTTTCTATGGAGTGCCCTCTGATAACACGAGTGCGGTGAATTTACGGTACCGTATAGACCGTGATGCCTATAAACTGCGTAAGGGTAATATGGTAATCCCGCTTACGCTATTTTCAGTATATTTACTTTACTAAATAGATATTACAATAATAGCGTACTATTTTATAATTATTATTTCCGTAGATTCTCAGAGGATGGGAATCCCAAACATCCTTTGAGTTATTGTACATTTCATTTAACACTTCATCTGATTTAACTCACTTATATAAGACTGTTAGTCCTGACTCGTGTATTTTATTTGTTTATTCCTTGCAAAATGCCCGGGTCAGACCGTGTATTTCCGCTTGAAGAAATATCTGTTAGAGTTTGAGAATCATTAGAGTTCAAACTGTCCATCTACCATGTCATATTCGGTTATGCCCATCTCTCCTTATTTCCAAATATTAGTATGATTTTATATTCATTCTCACGTTGTTTCTATATTTATTCTGTACTCTGATATTATGTAAATGTAAAAGATTTTGTAATGTTGCATATATTTTCTTCCGTTGTGAGATATTCTGTGTTCTGATTCTGTGATGATTCGTATTTCAACTTCATAAGCAATAACAATCTATCGTTTAGAACGGTTTGAGTTGGTTTAATTACCGACTTGGAGTGGTCAAAAAGCCCGGTCGTTACAGCCTTCCTGATTGAAATTATCACCGAAAACCTGTTCATCCTTATTACTGTCTTCATTATTAACCAATCCATCATTAATAGTGTCAGTTGTCAGTGGGTCAAAAGAATTACTACTCGTATTTCCTGTTCCATTAACACCTTTAACATCCTTCTTATTAATATTAATATCCTTCTTCCTCCAAAACAACTTTTTCTTATTATTTATAAAAGACCATTTATTTTTATGTACATCAGTAAATGGTACCTGAGAATGATTATTCATATGAACACTCTTCTCTAAATCAACCTGTAACGACCCGGAAAATCTGAACCAGTTTGAAAATTTAAATTGGCTATTTTAGTGGATTTTAAATACTTAAAATAAATATTTTAAATAATAACAACGAAAAGTGAGTTTGAATCGATGTTTGAAAATAAATATAATTAATTCTAATTATAAACAAGGCCTGAAATGGCGCGGTAGTTTCAAAATTTGAATTCAAACTTTGACTGACTGTACCGGGTCCAAAATAAAACAGATTTTAGTGAAACCAAAAATATTTAAATCTGTTAGTGAATGTCTTTCTAACGAATCTGAAAAATCGAAGTTTCATAGCGGGCAGCCTTGTATTCAGGTTTTAGCATGATTTTTCTGGATAGCTGGAGCTGAAGATGGATTCTATCATTTATCTCTTTTTATGCTGTTCAGCTCCTATTGTACATATTATGTTTGTTTTCCGCTGTAGACATTTATGTATAGCTGAACTGTATCTTGTACTAAGTATGATCCTGTATACTGTGTAAATCTGATGATTATGTTTATCTAGTGTATTATTTGTTCATTATCTGGTGTATTTATTTATTGTTGTTCTGTTATTATCTGTTTATGTGTTATATTCCAAAGATTACCCTTAACACCGTCGTATGGGGTTTTGGGGTCGTCACACAACCTCTACATTATCCTCATTAACCATTTCTACTTTATCATTGAATGCACAGTGACAAGTCTCATGACCAAAAATCTTGCAAATGGTGCAAATACTTGGTCTCCCGTCGTAAGATAACCTAACAGGAGGGCAATCTTTACCTAAATCATCAACTATTATTCTATTAGGTAGATCGAAGTCAGCTGAAATTTCAATCAAGGCCTTAGCATATAAAAAATGCTGTAACTTTTCTGTGCTACAGTCAAAACATATTAATCTCCCAACATGGCATGCAAGCCCGTTTATACCCAATAATGTCCAAAGTACAGTAGGAATACGATAAAAATGAACCCAAATCGGCACTTTTTTGACTATAGCACGTGTATTTCCTATTGTGGGATCCCATCGAGAGATTAAGAACATACGACCTCTTATAAAAATAGGATCTGATTTTAAAATTCTCTCTCTATCCAAATTGTTTGAAAACTTAAAATAGAAGTGAATACCATCGAATTTGATACTAACTTCACCCGATAATTTACAAAATCGATTTAAGAAGTTTACCACCAATGAGTAAGAAGAAGTGCCATCCAGGAAGAAGCCTACCAAGAATTCACCCCAGTACTTCATGCCTTAAGATTTGACTAAATTTGGAATTTTCTTCTTGGATCCATCCCTTGGAATATCAAATTGTTGAGGTTGATAAATGCCAGCATTCCTCGTAAGACAAGAATAAAGAGATGCATAATCCTTTTTCAAAAAAGAGGGAAAAGAAGCTTGTGATGTATTAACTGTCAATGGAGGAATTCTTGGATCAAAAGAAGAATTACCTCCAAGATTAGCATCAGAGGGTTTATCAGGGGAAGATGGAGGTGGATTGGGGGGAACTGGAGGAGAAGAGTGAGAGTGGAGGAGAGGAAAGGCAGTGTAGAAGTTGGAAGGGAAAGAAGAGAATTTCGCGGTCGCCATTTTCAATTTTCTTATTTGTTGCTTTGTTGGATTTGTTTTTTTTATTGGCATATCATATTTATGTACTGTCAAACATGATACATTTCATTCACATGAAGATTGAACCAATGACCAGTTAACTTTGCATATAAATCCTAATGTATGCAAATGTAAATATAAATGTAATTTTGACAATGCATATAAATTCTAATATATGCATTGCAAATAAAAATGTAGTTTTAACAATGCATATAAGTTCTAATATATGCAATGCAATTATAACTGTAATTTTAACAACGCATATAAATGTAATTTAAACAACGCATACAAATTCATATATATGCGATGTAAATATAAATGTGATTTTAACAACGCATATAAATTCTAATATATGCGATGTAAATATAAATGTGATTTTAACAACGCATATAAATTCTAATATATGCGATGTAAATATAAATGTGATTTTAACAACGCATGTAAATTCTAATATACGCGATGTAAATATAAATGCAATTTTAACAACGCATATAAATTCTAATATATGCGATGCAAATATAAATGCAATTTTAACAACGCATATAAATTCTAATATATTCGATGCAAATATAAATGCAATTTTAACAACGCATATAAATTCTAATATATGCGATGCAAATATAAACGCAATTTTAACAACGCATATAAATTCTAATATATGCGATGCAAATATAAATGCAATTTTAACAATGCATATAAATTCTAATATATGCGATGCAAATATAAATGTAATTTTAACAACGCATATAAATTCTAATATATGCGATGCAAATATAAATGTAATTTTAACCATTTCATTAAAAACAATGTTTTTAATGTAAACATGTTTTATTTTGAAAACATGCATGTTTGTCCAACTTCTATTATAACATTAAAAGTGAATTTTTAATGTGAAACATGTTTTCTATTTAAAACATGAATCTTTATCTAAATTTCTACTATTACATTAAAAGTGAAATTTTAATGTAAAACATATTTTCATTTTAAAACATATTCCTTTTTCTACATTTTTGTTGTTACATTAAAAAGTGAATTTTTAGTGTAAAACATATTTTCATTTTAAAACATGAATCTTTTCACTAATTTCTAATATTACATTAAAAAGTATATTCTTAATGTAAAACATATTTTCATTTTAAAACATATTCCTTTTTCTACATTTCTATTGTTACATTAAAAAGTGAATTTTTAATGTAAAACATATTTTCATTTTAAAACATGAATCTTTTCACTAATTTCTAATATTACATTAAAAAGTATATTTTTAATGTAAAACATATTTTCATTTTAAAACATATTCCTTTTTCTACATTTCTATTGTTACATTAAAAAGTGAATTTTTAATGTAAAACATATTTTCATTTTAAAACATGAATCTTTCCACTAATTTCTAATATTACATTAAAAAGCATATTTTTAATGTAATCATGTTTTGATTTTAAAACTTGTACACTTTTCTTATTTTTAACATTACATCAAAAATGCATATTTTTAGTGAAATCATGTTTTGATTTTAAAACATGAACACCTTTCTTATTTTTAACATTACATTAAAAATGTATAATTTTAATGGAATCATTTTCTTATTCAAAACATGTACATTTTCTATTTTTTTATTCTTGACATTAAAAATGTAAATTGTTAATGAAATCGTGTTTTTATTCAAAACATGAATATTTTCTATTTTCTAGTATTACATTAAAAATGTAAACTTTTGAATGTAATGTTCTTTTTTTTAAAAAAAACATGAACATTTCTATTTTTATAATAATTCCATAAAATGATAGAAATTTATATTTCATTTTTGTTGAATATTCTAATTCAACAAAATGACAAAATCTGATATTTCCCTCTAATTGAAAATTCTAACGCAATCAAATAACAAAAGTGTATATTTCATTTTGATTGATAATTCTAATTCAATCAAACAACAAACAAAAGTGATATTTTATTTTGATTGAAAATTCTAATTCAATCAAACAACAACAAAAGTGATATTTGATTTTGATTAAAAATTCTAATTCAATCAAAGTGACAAAATGTATGATTTATTACAAATTTAATTCCAACCAAATATGATAAAAGTAATACCCCAATTTTTTTTGAATATTTTGATTTAACAAAATAACAATAAAAATGTTTGATTCATTTTTGTTGCAAATTTAATGCAAATCAAATATGATAAAGGTGAAACTCATTTTTTGTTGAATATTTAGATTCAACAAAATAACAATAAAAATGTTTGATTCATTTTTATTGCAAATTTAATGCCAATCAAATATGATAAAGGTGATACTCATTTTTTTGTTGAAAATTCTAATTCAACAGGATGACAAAATGTGATATTCCATTTTGATTGAAAATTCTAATTCAATCAAAATGACAACAATGTATATTTCATTTGAGTGAAAATTCTAATTAAATCTACATGGAAAAAGTGATATTTCATTTTGGTTGAAAATTCTAATTCAATCAAAATGACAATAATGCATGATTCATTTTTGTTGAAAATTTTGATTCAACCAATTGTATAAAAGGCGGTATTTCATTTGTTGAAAGTTTTGATTCAACAAAATGTATAAAAGGTGATATTCCATTTTGACAATAAGAATGAACATTTATTGTAGATCTATATTTGACAAAACAGTGTCTCATGTCCCTAAATAAAATATGAAATTTATATCATAACATCAAATCACTATACATAGATCTGAAATAATTTTTTTTTTATTTCAAATCTAGTTCAGATAATAAACCATAGATTCAAACAAGATCTAACAAACATGAGAATCATGATCAACAATCAACATTCAACAGATTCAAATCACATATCTGATTTACTTATCATAACTGTATGGATTCAACTGACGATAATTAATTAAATTTTTAATTATAAAAAATATAAGAAATCTCACAGTCGTTTGAATCTGAGTGGTTCAGATCTGCAATTTTAGCCAAAATTCGATCAGCTCAGAATTGGTTCTAGTCAGTCTAGAAACGCAGATCTCGGTCTCCCGACCGCAATGCTTCTGAAATCGTCCAATTCTGAATTCGTATGATGAAGTTATGATTTATTTAAGTTGATAACATTTTAAATATAATAAATTAATTTACTTTAGAATTTTATACCTTCTTCTATAATCAGGACTTAGGCCGATGGGTTTTTCAATTCCTTCGAACCTAGGGTTCAGATTTTCACGAAATCAAGAGTGCAAGATGCCGATCAAACAGCACCGCGTCGTAGTGCTTGGAAGGGCGCACCAGTGGACCCCACCCACGTCGATTTTGAACTGATGGAGGAGAGGCAGATCGGTCAAGAGCGGCGGCGGTTTGTGGTCACAGTTCTCGGAGTTCGTGCCACTTGGGGAGAATCCAACCCTATAGAGTTGTAGAGAAGGAGAAGCAATATGATAAAGTCCAAAGGAGGAGGAGATTTTATTGAGGGGATTCAGAGATCTTAAGGGAAGATAGGAGCAAATCGGCCATACAAAACGATGGTGGCGGCTGTAATACGACGCTTATTAGGGTTATACGGATGGTGTATATATACCGTATTTTATATTTATTTCTAATTTATTTAATTTATTTAATTCTCCTTAAATCCAAAAATACCCTTTAGCCCATACGAAATCCAATTCAAACCCAACGAGTGTCGCCTCTAGCTAAACACCCCCATTTCGGACATAATGGGATATGTCCCGTAAGCCAAATCAACTGTTTCACTAGGTTTTTCTTCATATTAAATATATATCAACATATATTTAATTTAAACGGACATTTTAATTTACCGGGGCCACATACATACTCTAAAAATTCCAAGAAAAAATATATCTAACTATGTTTTGACGATACGTTCCTAACAAAATTAATTTCATAGAATTGGGAGACCATTTGAAAAATGGTCTTTTTAACGGTCGATCAAATTCAACAGAAATTATCGAATCACAGTTTAATTTACTACGCTCACAAATTAATTCCAAAAATTCTGGAAAATTAAACTTAGCAATAATTTGACATTGCGGATCCGACAAAAGTAGTTTCATCGAAAACGGAGATCGTTTGTAAAATGGCCTTTTGTACGGGCTATAAATTATACTATATTCCATAGCAACTATACTGAATATTCAACTGGCCATAACTTTTGATTCCCGCTATGAAATTTCGATTTTTCGTATTTGTTGGAAAGATATTTTTAAATAGATTTAGATATTTTTGGTTTCACTAAAATCTGTTAAATTTTGAATCCTGTACATTCAGTCAAAGTTCAGATTTGACTTTTCAAACTACCGTGCTATTTCTAATTCCTTTTGAAATTAAAATAAATATATTTATTATAACTTCGATTAAAATAAATTTTTAATCGTTCTTATTTAAAAAAATTATTTTAACTATTCAAAATTGAATGAAATAGCCAAAATTAAAATTTTAACTTGCAGAACGCTTTCATTTCACATTCCACAAACATAGTATATAATCAAAAACCGTGGGCACTTATTGGTTAATGAATTCCAACTGGAAAGGTATGGGACCACCTTCGATAGTGTATCTCTAGAGAGGAACACACCGGGTTCAACAAGAACATCTTGTAACCCAAGCTAAACATGACCGGTCACTCGTTTCGCTTGAGTGTACCAAATGTATTATCCCTAACGGTTGGGGTCAGCAACCGTTTCCCGAAATGGACAACATCGAAATAGATTATAGAAGTAAAATGGAAATTCTCTAGATCAGGTGACAATACACCCTACTTGGCAGCTAACCACTTAGCCATGCGACCTACTCGATTTCATACCATTTCCTAGTTGTGAGACTAGAGGCCATAACGTACAGATCACACATTTATTTACTTTGAATGTCACATCGTCGTACCCGTCAAATCAAAAATTGATTTCCCCTAAATACCACGGGTATACAACTTAGAGAAACGAATTCCTCCACCACCAACGTATATACGTTTGAAACTATCAACTTACGCGATCTACCAGATATATTTTGTCAAACATTCATCCATTCAAGTTGTCCTGGGACTAGACAACCCGAAGGTACTATTATGTAAATCCATCTTAGGCAATTTCTACCTAGGATTTACTAAACAGCCCTTGCATAACTCCGTCTTCAATTATCTTCATCATATTTGATTCGCAACACTAATGCTATACGGAGTGGTTTTCAGATAATATATCTAATCCCGGTCTCTCCATATTGACAACGGAAATGGTCAAAATCTTTGATAGTCGGTGATTTAACTATCGAAAGAAAACATGTGAACAAATAACGACTGTATTTCCAAATGGAAATCTTACCGATCAATCATCATTTCTTTTACCAATTTCCCATTTATCGTTTCCATATATTCATAAATTCCTTATTTTCTAAAATTAGAAAATATACGTTATTAATCATTGGAAAACATTTCCATATTTACTCTCATTTCTATTTTATTTTATATTAGAAAATATTTCTGATTCTTATTTGGAAAACATTTCCAAAACTCCTTCATTGGATTTAAATAGATGTTTAAATAAAACATCGCTATGCCAACTCAAAATATTATACTTATTAACTAAATTTACTTAAGCAACCTTCACTATCGAACCTTAAACATCCCTTAGTTAAAAATGGAGTCAATCAAGTTGGGTTATAACTACCTCTCAGACCTTAACTGTACAACATTTTTAACCTCGATATAGACAAAGTTCACCTTTTAAATCCTTAACAAACTTCCTTAAGTAACTCTCTTTCGAATAATCTCTATTCGATAACTCTTTCCTTCGAATAAACTATATTCGATAATCTCTCTTTCGAATAATTATATTCGATTAACTCTATTGAATTAACTCTATTCGATTAACTTTATTGGATTAACTCTAATCGATTAACTCTTATCAATTAATTGTATTTGATTAACTTTATTCGATTAACACTAATCAATTAACTTTATTGGATTAACTATATTTGATTAACTCTAATCGATTACCTCTATTGGATTAACTCTATTTGATTAACTCTAATTGATTAACTCTATTGGATTAACTCTATTTGATTAACTCTAATCGATTAACTCTATTAGATTAACTCTAAATGATTAACTCTGTTAGATTAACTCTAGTCGATTAGCTCTTATCAATTAACTCCTTTCGACTAAACTATATTCGAATAGCTCCTTTCAAATAAACTATATTCAATTAACTCCTTTCGAACAAACTATATTCGATTAACTCCTTTCGAATAAACTATATTTGATTAACTCCTTTGGAATATACTATATTCAATTAACTCCTATCGAATAAACTATATTCGATTAACTCCTTTCGAATAACTATATTCGATTAACTCCTTTTGAATAAACTATATTCGATTAACTCCTTTCGAATAAACTATATTCGATTAACTCCTTTCGAATAACTATATTCGATTAACTCCTTTCGAATAAACTATATTCGATTAACTGCTTTCGAATAAACTATATTCGAATAACTAATATTCGATTAACTCTATTCGAATTACTAATATTTGATTAACGCTATTCGAATAACTAATATTCGACTAACTCTATTCGAATAACTAATATTCGATAAACTCTATTCGAATAACTAATATTCGATTAACTCCATTTCCTATCTTATTCAAATTCCTATTTCAACACCCAATTTCCCTTATAGATGTTTTACTTTAAAAAAATAACTATTTTAATCCATTATTCACATCGAATGTGAATAATATTTCTTTTATATATCGATTCAATTTGATTTTGTATTTTAAAATAATATTCCATTTCCAAATTCTATTTATACTTCTATTTATAGAATTATTCATACGAAATCTCCTTTTATTTCTAACAACTAAATCTCAATTATAATCCCCTTTATAAATGTTGAGTTCACATTCTACTTAACATATCGGTGTTAAAACCGATTTTCTACTCCTCTATATAAGTTCAGACTTATATATCCAATTTATCCAATGATGAAATAATTTGCTTAATTTATAAAACATATTTATAAATTAATCTTCCCAATCTATCTGTTAAAATAGATTTCTATTTAATTCCACTTTAAATAAATCTTTTCCATTTCTTATATCCTGCCAATTTTCCTTTTTATTCTATTTGTTTTTCCAAATATTTCCTCTATGTAATTCTATTTATTTTCCAAATAAATATTCCTTTTATATAATTCTATTTATTTTCTAAATAAATATTCCTTTTATATAATTCTATTTACTTTCTAAATAAATATTCCATTTATATAATTCTATTTATCTTCTATATAAGTAATCCTTTTATACTTCTATTTATTTCATATATAAATATTTCATTTTTCAATATTCACTTTGAAAATTTCCTTTTTTCATTCCAGAATTTCATATGGTATTTAAAATACCAAATAACATGACATGTGTCATCATAATCAATCACAGATTATATATCACATCATATATCACAATATATGAAAACAAACAGTATTATAAATATTGAGGAATCCAGTTGAATCCCTCCAACCTGTCTCCCTGCATTCATAGATGTTAAACAACATAAATAACATCGGTTTCATTTCAATATGAAATATTCTGATAAACAGAATCAATATTTGATTAACGACTTATATATATATATATATATATATATATATATATATATATATATATATATATATATATATATCGTTATCTACAATTTCAACCAATAAATCAGAAGTTCAACCAAACAATCAGCACACAGCATTCAATCATCATTTATCAATACTAAATTATATTAATAAAAATATAAACTATACAAAGTTAGTGAGATTTACTCACACTGGACGATCATCGTTAAATAACGATAATTGTCAATTGATTCAGCCAGATAATTTATTTCTCTATAAATTGTAACGAGCTCCAATTCACTCCCAGTCAGTTCCATTATGTAGTCGTCGTCCCTACGATCCTAAGGGATCCTGTTATGTCCGATTCTGATTACGTACGAGAAAGTTACGCATTTTAAAAGTTATAAACAATTTAAAAAATATTAATATTAAATAACTTTAATTAATTAAACCTTCATCCTTGATTTCCGCCTAATCCCATGTTTTAACAACTAATGAAATTCCTCCCCAAATACATACGAACCCGCCCTCCTTCTTTACAGGCCATTACAGCAAATGCCTCCCCTCATCTTTCCCTGTACACTCCACAAAAAAATCAACCCAAAATTTTGGCAGCTCCCCTCTTCAACTCATCTTCCATCTCATCCCAAAATCAGAGAATTTGAACCATCCTTTTGTAAATGCATGTCCTACCTCCTTACGGACATTGCCGATATCTTCAAGCTGAGATCGCTCCCTCCCCACTTCATAAACTTCAAATCTGAAACCACCACTCAATTTCTCTCTGCAAAAGAAACATCCTCGTACCACAGTTGCCAAACTAGATCCCTTCTCATGATTTCCGTCCACGGCATCCTAACGAACTACAGCAAAAAAGTATCGAAAGTTTCTATTTCCAAATCACCTCAGAATTCATCAAACTCTGCGCCTCTCCCCTATGATCGTTACTTCAATCAACGTTTCATTAATTACTGCCTCAAATCCGTGTATTGATCAACCTTAGCTCGCGTCGGAAAATGACGCAGTAGCCAAACATGATTCGCACACCAGGAAACAAGTATGGAAGTGAATGGAAACTGTAGACGAATCCAAATATACATATAACATGATTTATAGGAATTAATCCTATTTGTTTTGATTTTTAAAGCTTCACCATTTAGGTTTAGAAGGAAAAACGGTGGCGGTAAGAAACCGCATTGATCACCAGAAGAAAATTTAGGTTTAGGAATATTTCAAGCAATTTATGGAGAAGGTATAATATATTTTTTCGAAAATTTTCAATATAATAAGCTAACGCTCTTTGTATTTGACTTCTAAAAATCCGTATGATCACATACGATATCCAAAAGGCATGAAAATTAGCATGCTGCTACAGTTCGACATTTCGGACCCAATGAAACTTGTTTCGTCGAATTCAAACTCCGTTTGCTCACACAGCGTATTTTTAAAGTCATATTATCAATTGTTTTTCACATTAAAATTCCGCATGGCCACATAGTGACCCCAAAATCACGAAAATTGAAATCTAACGATAATTTAATATTCCGATCCAACAAAATTGGTTTCGTCGAAAACAGAGGTCATTTGCAAAAGTGGCTATTTTTATAGCTCTAAATAACCCCATTTAAATATTAATATATTTAAAAATAATTAAATTAAATATTAACAAATTAATATTATCATATATATTCACAATAGAATATAATCCGGCTCCAAAAAAAATACATCAGGATTTATAACTCGATATTTCAAAATTCCCAATTATATCGATGTTCAATTTATATTGAAAATCCATTTATAATATAAATAAATCATTATAAACTATAAAGGAATTCTATAGCGACTTTTCGAAAATTTGATTTCGACGTAACTCCCAATCTGCACGATGAAATCTCGATTTTTCTCTTCCATTAGAAATATATACTTCACCAGCTCCGAACGTTTCTTATTTCACAGAAATCCGATTTAAAATGGATTCTGTATATTCGTTTGAAGTTCGAATCGCCAAATTACGAACTGCCGCGCCATTTCGAGCTCGATTATAATTATAATAAAATTATACGTTCAACTGTCGTTTATATAATATATTCGTTAATATGATTCAACTCTAAATTGAATTATATATTACAAATGATCCAATTCACATAATATGGTAAATTCCACTAATTCCGACTATTTCAAAAATTAAATATATTATTTGTATTAATTAAATATTCAATATTATTTAATTCTGGTCATTTTAAATTACCAAACCATTATTTAAATAATTAAATAAATTATTTATTATCCGTTAAAAATACGGGTCGTTACATTATTCCCCCCTTAAAGTAATTTCGTCCTCGAAATTGCTAAGGTAGAAAACAAACCCTATTAACTGGGTTAAAAATTATTCGTTCACTTCTTAACTCCAGTTTCGCTGAACCAATTTATTTTTAATAAATTATTAATTCATTTCTATTAACAAAAATTTTCAAAAATTTTGAAAATTTTCTAACACTCGAAATTTTTGAAAAATTTCACCAGCACCTCCTTTGTACGGCTCAATCGGTACAATTACAACTTGCCTCTCTAGTCCTTCTTCAACCCAAAAGAAAATCAAACAGCTAAGGGGCTTGCCAATTCGACGCATAACAAGCTCATACCCAGTATAACTATAAACTGGTACCTTTTTGTCGGGCATATCAATACATCCTTTCCATCTGTTACCAATTCTGCATATACTAATGTCATCCCAATCATTAGGTTATACCCAAGTCAAATTCTGTTCTTAACTCAGATTCCATTTTTAATTTCAACCCTTAACTTACCAGTCCAATTTCATTTTAGATTATCTCCTATCCAATCTAATTCGATATTTTCTATCTCAATTCATCTTCCGCTTAACTGGTTTCAATTCAATTTCTATTTCTATTTGCTTTTACAAATTCTAATTTAATTTGTTTCAATCCAAAAAATCTCCCCCAGGGAATTTTTAAACATTTTAGCTTTTCTAAAACCAGATATCCCTTTTTCAGGATTCAAAACAACTTGCTTTTCACAAAACAATTCAAAAACAAAATCCTTGGTAGCAATCCGTCACTTAGTACTCGAAAATGAATACCGATGATGGTCGACTTCATCATTGGAAATATTTTCCAGCGATCAAAGTGAGTTCAATACTATATCACTTTACGCAACCATTTTTAAACACTTCCATTTTGAAATCGGTTCAAAATATCCTTCAAAATGCTTGAAAAACAATTTAAAATCTCCCAGGATTTTAAAATTCTCATATATTTAATCCAAATTCATTTACAAACACCTTTCCAACTTTCTAGAGTTATAATTTCAATTCTGATTTAGATTTCAGATTTAATTCATCTGATTCCATATACTACACTTATATATATTCTGATTTGTTATTTACATAACCATTTAGTTCATAATCTTACTCGATTATTATAACAACCAATATCCAATATATTATAATCATTCCAATATAAATCCTTTACATCAAAATATAATTTGGGAAAAATCATTTCGTTTACCCTCTTTTCAAAACATATCATGTCGGTTCATCGTATTCAAGCGTTTATAAATCCCTACCGATACAGTGGATCAAACTGATCGATCAAAATCCATAAACAACTCAACCAATAAATCTCCACAATATAAAACCATTTTTATATCAAATAACAAACATGTGCTCATATATATACACTCAAACTCAATCTAGGGCATTACTAACCCCATCTCTACTGAGTTACGCCACAGAGCCAAGGTAATTACTTAACCTTCAGCTCTGATACCACTGTAATGACCCGGGGAATTCGTGATCCTGAGTAACCGACATAAACTCAATGTCGACTATTCAAGCATCAGAAATACCGGATAGTTAATGAAAGAAAATAGAGGGTGAGAACAGATAAGATAGAAAGTTAGAATAGAAGAAGAAGAAGAAGAACATACAACATCAGAGTAAACACGAATCTCACAGCGGAACGAATAAAATATAACATAACTTTGAAATAAAACCAGTATATATATATACAATAACATTTTTGAGAGTACAACGCAGCGGAAATAAACAATTACTATAAAATCCTGAAGCCTCCTGCTCGAAGCTCTCAGTATCTGTAAAATCCTGACTACTTAACTGTCTGTACAAATTTGGGCACCCAAGAGTTTAGGGAAAACAAAACAAAATAAACTCCAGGTCGGTCACGGGACTGGTATGAGTAAAACCATTTAAAACAGTTTGAGCAATTAAACGATATCTCATAAGACCACGCCGTATAACGGAATCGGTTTTTCCCTTATGAGAATCCAAAACACTTGGTCCAACATTCAAAAACCTTTTGAAAGGAACGATAATCTTTATATCAAACTCATTAGACATTATAATAATGTATATCAACCAAACTTAATAATCAACAAGTAGAACGCTTTCATCTCACGTTCCGCATACATAATATATAATCAAAAACCGCGGGCGCTTATTGGTTAACGAATTCCAACTGGCAAGGTATGGGACCACCTTCCGACAGTGTATCTCTAGAGAGGAATACACCGGGTTCAACAAGAACATCTTGTAACCCAGGCTAAACATGACTGATCACCCATTTCGCTTGGGTGTACCGAATGTATTATCACCAGCAGTTGGGATCGGCAACCATTTCCCGAAAGGGACATCATCGAAATAGATTATAGAAGTAAAATGGTATTTCTCTAGATCAGGTGATAATACACCCTAATTGGCAGCTAACCACTTAGCCACGCGACCTACCCGATTTTATACCATTTCCTGGTTGTGAAGCTAGAGGCCATAACGTACAGATCACACCCTTATTTACTTTGAATGTCACATCGTCATACCCATTGAATCACAAATTGATTTCCCCAAAAATACCATGGGTATACAGCTAAGAAAAACGAATTCCTCCGCCACCAACGTAAATATGTTTGAAACGATCAACTTACGCGATCTACCAGATATACTCTGTCAGACATTCGTCCATTCAAGTTGTCCTGGGACTGGACAACCCGAAGGCACTATTCTGTAAATCCATCTTAGGAAATTTCTACATAGGATTTAGTGAACAGCCCTTGCATAACTCCATCTTTAATTATCTTCATCATATTTGATTCGCAGTGCTAATGCCATACGGGGTGGTTTTCAGATAATATATCTGACCCCGGTCTCTCCATATTGACAACGGAAATGGTCAAAATCTTTGATAGTCGGTGATTTAACTATCAAAAGAAAACATGTGTAAAAACAACAACTATATTTCTAAATGGAAATCTTACCGGTCAATCATCATTTCATTTCCCAATTTCCCATATATCGTTTCCATATATTCATAAATTCCTTTTTTTCTAAAATTTGAAAATATACGTTATTAATCATTGGAAAACATTTCCATATTTACTCTCATTTCTATTTTATTTTATACAAGAAAACTTTTCTAATTCTTATTTGGAAAACATTTCCAAAACTCCTTAATTCGATTTAAATAGATGTTTAAATAAAACATCGCTATGCCAACTCAAAATATTACACTCATTAACTAAATTTACTTAACTAACCTTCACTATCGAACCTTAACCATCCCTTAGTTAAAAATGGAGTCAATCAAGTTGGGGTATAACTACCTCTCAGACCTTAACTGAACAACATTTTTAACCTCGAAATAGACAAAGTTCACCTTTTAATTCCTTAACAAACTTCATCAAGTAACTCTCTTTCGAATAACTATATTCGATTAACTCTATTCAATTAACTCTATTCGATTAACTCTATTGGATTAACTCTAATCGATTAACTCTTATCAATTAACTCCATTTGATTAACTCTATTCGATTAACTCTAATCAATTAACTCTATTGGATTAACTCTATTTGATTAACTCTAATCGATTAACTCTATTTGATTAACTCTAATCGATTAACTCTACTGGATTAACTCTATTTGATTGACTCTAATCGATTAACTCTATTGGATTAACTCTATTTGATTCACTCTAATCGATTAACTCTAATCGATTAACTCTAATCGATTAACTCTTATCAATTAACTCCTTTCGACTAAACTATATTCGATTTACTCCTTTCGAGTAAACTATATTCGATTAACTCCTTTCGAATAACCTATATTCGATTAACTCCTTTCGAATAAACTATATTCGATTAACTCCTTTCGAATAAACTATATTCGATTAACTCCTTTCGAATAAACTATATTCGATTGACTCCTTTTTAATAACTATATTCGATTAACTCCTTTCGAATAAACTATATTCGATTAATTCCTTTCGAATAAACTATATTCGATTAATTCCTTTTGAACAAACTATATTCTATTAACTCCTTTCGAATAACTATATTCGATTAACTCCTTTGGAATAACTATATTTGATTAAATTCTTTCGCATAAACTATATTCAATTAACTCCTTTCGAATAAACTATATTCGATTAACTCTATTCGAATAATTAATATTCGATTAACTCTATTCGAATAACTAATATTCGATTAACTCCATTTCCTATCTTATTCAAATTCCTATTTCAAAACCCAATTTCCCTTATAAATGTTTTACTTTAAAGAAATAACTATTTTAATCCATTATTCACATCGAATGTGAATAATATTTCTTTTATATATCAATTCAATTTGATTTCGTATTTTAAAATAATATTCCATTTCCAAATTCTATCAATACTTCTATTTATTGAATTGTTCATACGAAATCTACTTTTTATTTCTAACAACTAAATCTCAATTATAATTCCCTTTATAAATGTTGAGTTCACATTCTACTTAGCATATCGGTGTCAAAACTGATTTTCTACTCTTCTATATAAGTTCAGACTTATATATCCAATTTATCCAATAATAAAATAATTTGCTTAATTTATAAAACATATTTATAAATTAATCTTTCCAGTCTATCTGTTAAAATAGATTTCTATTTAATTCCACTTTAAATAAATCTTTTCCATTTCTTTTATATCCTGCCAATTTTCCTTTTTATTCTATTTGTTTTTCCAAATATTTCCTTTATGTAATTCTATTTATTTTCCAAATAAATATTCCTTTTATATAATTTTAATTATTTTCTAAATAAATATTCCTTTTATATAATTCTATTTATTTTCTAAATAAATATTACTTTTATATAATTCTATTTGTTTTCAAAATAAATATTCCTTTTATATAATTCTATTTATTTTCTATATAAATAATCCTTTTATACTTCTACTTATTTCATATATAAATATTTCATTTTCAGTATTCACTTTGAAAATTTCCTTTTTTTTCATTCCAGTATTTCATATGGTATTTAAAATACCAAATAACATGACC
Organism: Allium sativum; assembly: GCA_030737875.1. Classification (NCBI taxonomy): domain Eukaryota; kingdom Viridiplantae; phylum Streptophyta; class Magnoliopsida; order Asparagales; family Amaryllidaceae; genus Allium; species Allium sativum. The sequence goes on from CM060912.1 coordinate 1,024,690,573, forward strand.
AGTGTCATCAAAATCAATCACAGATTATATATCACATCATATATCACAATATATGAAAACAAACAGTATTATAATTATTGAGGAATCTAGTTGGATCCCTCCAACTTGTCTCCCTGCATTCACAGATGTTAAACAATATAAATAACATCGATTTCATTTCAATATGAAATATTCTGATAAACATAATCAATATTTGATTAACGATATATATATATATATATATATATATATATATATCCTTATCTACAATTTCAACCAATTAATCAGCAATTCAACCAAATAATCAATACACAGCAATCAATCATCATTTATAAATACTAGATTATAGTTATAAAAATATAAACTGTACAGAATTAGTGAGATCTACTCACATTGGACGATCATCGTTAAATAACGATAATTGTCAGTTGATTCAGACAGACAATTTATTTAGCTATAAATTGTAACGAGCTCCAATTTACTCCCAGTTAGTTCCATTATGTAGCCGTCGTCCCTACGATCCCAACGGATCCTGTTTTGTCCAATTCTGATTACATACGAGAAAGTTACGCATTTTAAAAGTTATAAACAATTTAAACAAATACTAATATTAAATAACTTTAATTAATTAAACCTTCATCCTTGATTTCTGCATAATCCCATGTTTTAACAACTAATGATCTTCCTCCCCAGATACATACGAACCCGCCCTTTTTTTTTTGCATGCCATTCCGCAAATGCCTCCCCTCATCTTTCCCTGTACACTCCACAAAAAAATCAACCCAAAATTTCGGCAGCTCCCCTCTTCAACTCATCTTCCATCTCACCCCAAAATCAGAGAACTCGAACCATCCTTTTGTAAATGCATGTCCTACCTCCTTACGAACATTGCTGATATCTTCAAGCTGAGATCGCTCCCTCCCCACTTCATAAACTTCAAATATGAAACCACCACTCAATTTCTCTCCGCAAAAGAAACATCTTCGTACCAAAATTGCCAAACTCGGTCCCTTCTCATGATTTCCGTCCACGACATCCTCACACACTACAACCAAAAAGTATCGAATGTTTATGTTTCCAAATCACCTCACAATTCATCAAACTCTGCGCGTCTCCCCTTTGATTGTTACTTCAATCACCGTTTCACCAATTACTGCCTCAAATCTGTGTATTGATCAACCCTAGCTCACGCCAGAAAATGGCGCAGTAGCCAAACATGATTCGCACTCCATGAAACAAGAATGGAAGTGAATGGAAACTGTAGATGAATCCAAATATACATATACCATGATTTGTAGGAATTAATCCTATTTGTTTTGATTTTTAAAGCTTCACCACTTAGGTTTAGAAGGAAAAACGGTGGTGGCAAGAAACCTCATTGACCAACAAATAAAATTTAGGTTTGGGAATATTTCAGGCAATTTATAGAGAAGGTATAATATTTTTTTATTCAAATATTTTCAATATAATAAGCTAACACTCTTTGTATTTCACTTCTAAAAATCCATATGATCACATACGATATCCAAAAATCATGAAAATTGCCATGCAGCTACAATTCGACATTACGGACACAACGAAACTTGTTTCGTCGAATTCCGACTCTGTTTGCTCACACAGCGTGTTTTTAAAGTCTGATTATCAACTGTTTTTCATATTAAAATTCCGCAAGGCCACATAGTGACTCCAAAAAACAAAAAAATTGAAATCTAACAATAATTTAATATTCTGGATCCAACAAAATTGGTTTCGTCGAAAACAGAGGTCGTTTGCAAAAGTGGCTATTTTTAAAGATCTAAATAACCCCATTTAAATATTAATATATTTAAAAATAATTAAATTAAATATTAATAAATTAATATTATCGTATATATTCACAATGGAATATAATCCGGCTCCGAAATAAATACATCAGGATTTATAACTCGATATTTCAAAATTCCCAATTATATCGATATTCAATTTATATTGAAAATCTGTTTACAATGTAAATAAATCGTTATAAATTGTAAAGAATTCCATAGCGACTTTTCGAAAGTTTGATTCGGACATAACTCCCAATCTACACGATGAAATCTCGATTTTTCTCTTCCATTAGAAAAATATACTTCACCAGCTCTGAACGTTTCTTGTTTCACAGAAATCCGATTTAAAATGGATTTTGTATATTTGTTTGAAGTTCGAATCACCAAATTACGAATTTCCACGCCATTTCGAGTTTGATTATAATTATAATAAAATTATACGTTCAACTGTCGTTTATATAATATATTCGTTAATATAATTCAACTCTAAACTGAATTATATATTATAAATGATCCAATTTACACAATATTGTAAATTCCACTAATTCCGACTATTTCGGAAATTAAATATATTATTCTATTATTTACATTAATTAAAAATATTCAATATTATTTAATTCTAGTCATTATAAATTACCAAACCATTATTTAAATAATTAAATAAATTATTTATTATCCGTTAAAAATACGGGTCGTTACAGAAAATATGAGTTCAAAAGCTAGGCTTTGTAGGTCTATTTATAGATGTCTAGACGAACCAAGCTCGTCAGATTTATATAAATATAAATCCCACTGTTTAGATCGAAACGAGTTCGAAAATCATGCACTAAAAAAATCATTTGGTGCGTGATTTATTTGTTGCTCGTTTTGTTCCCTAATGTATATATGTTAAACGTTTCTTTCAATGTTATTCCTTGGTTTCTTGATTTGCTTTGTTCTCTTCTGTTCTTAACACACACCCAATTTCAAGTTTAAATGTTATTTTCTTCCATTTCTAATTCATGCGTGTTAATTCTTATGACCATTATTCAAAACATTTATTTTTATTTTCAGTTTTATATAACACGCACTAAATTTCAAATTCAAATGTATACCATCCCATTTATGTCTATTTAAATGTCATTAATGACGTGTATTAACTTTTAATTTCAAATGTACATTTCTTTTGAAATATATATTTATATATTTGTGTGAAATAAATATACATTTACACACGCTTACATGCGTGTTACTACTAACTAGTTTTCCATTTTAAAAACTTTAACGCTGCATTCTATTTATTAATTTATAACACGCAATCAATTAACTTGCATTTATTCTTCTGTAACGTTACATTTCATTTAATTCTATTCATACCTTTGCAACGCAATGTTTGCATAATGGCAACTTTTTATTTAGTTCTCATTTATTATGCACTTCGGTTTTTTAAATTCAATCGCATACTATTTATGAAATTAATGTACGTGTATATTTTCAAAATAAATGTATTCATGAGCATTTACACAAGACCGTGAACATTAATAACTTTTCCATACGAACTCCAGTCGGAACATATTAGATATGTATTAATTAAAAAATTGCTATGAATGCAATGATACGTTTCGTAGCCAAATTCTGAGTATCCTAAAATGTTTGTGTTCCATTATTAGTTATTTCTGTAATTGCTATAATCACCTTTATTATTAAAAATGCTGGATGTTACAGGATAGCATGCCAGTTTTTCCTCAAAATTTTAAACTAAGATTAAAGTACCGAAAGGACAAAGGCCTTATCAAGGTAGGCTACATACGATAGAACACTACATGTAGAACACCACAGAATGAAATATATTCCTAAACATATTCCAGATGCTTGGACCACACACAGCTCGATTGATGAGAATCACATGATAAGGATGACAATGGAAACAATAGAGTAGTCACAAGTGTTAACTTTTCGCATTGTAATACATAACTATTCCAGTTCTATTTACTGTTTATTGTATTTTGTTCTGAATCTCCGCTCTGATACTAAATGTGACACCTTACCCCGAAACCCACCCTAATAAAGAGCATTAACGAGTAATACCATCCAATAAAGAAGAGAATAGGTCTCGCTAAAGGCGACCATCCATGATTTCATATTAGACGAGTACTGAATAAGTCGATTGGGTGTATGGATTTATCTCAAGTGGATCAACTTACTCAATACATCTAATATGAAACTATGATGGCTAAAGATCATATTCAGAACAATATACAACACACCACGGATTTCAGATCATAGAACATAGACATATATATACAATCACTAAATACAACATATACATGTGCTACATCACGAATAGTTATTCACCCATTAATACAGCAAACACCAAAGAATCCAAGTACAACGACTCGAATGTACAAATATACAATAAAGTTAATAGCTTCAAAAGGTAGTCCAAACTATTCCACCGACCAAGAATCAACTACAGACTGGACCTAAAACAACTCGGTCTGACCCAAGTATTACATACACAAATCAGTTCAATTTACATATCAGTTATGGAATAGAAGAAATAAAATATCACTCCGACTTTAATTCCTTTCCATAAGAAAAAGAATCATAATACACGAATTTGCACAAAACTCAGATACAACAATCTCCTTTCTATCAAAAAGGAATGTCATACTCTAAGGTCAACAAAGAACTACAGTTATAAGTATGCAAGATTAATACAAGACTACGCGAGTGATAAACTCGAACACGGACTTAACAATGCCTTAGCACAAATTACCCGAACTCCATACCTAGGATAATTAACAGCTGGAATCACATAATACAAAATGTAAGACTCTAGATTCATAGGAATCACAAGATTAAGTCAAAAAACCACAAAAATCACTAAATCGCTGAATCATAAAATTACTGAAACTCTATTAAGAGTTTACAACCACTAATGAAATCTCCAATAATAATAAGGGTCACAACGGTGAAATCAATAACAAAAATTGAAACAACATGATTGGCAAGCCGAAGCCATGCCTACATGTGCTAACAACATGATGGTTCAAGGCCATAGCCAATACTTGTATCACACAGAAAGGGTACCCGAATGACCTGAAGGTTGACAGAGTTCACAGAGGATGATCCGAAGGTCCATAGAGTTCACACATGATGACTTGAAGGTCTAGTATCGGCGATCACACATGAATGTGTTACATACCCTCAAATAGTAACCTGAAAGGTGGTAATCGTGTGTCCCATACCACACGTCCTCACTTGACGGTTTACACATGCAAGTTAGCTTCACACTAGAAAACACGGGAAATCACAAGAAAACATAGAGAACTACAGAAATCACAGAAAATCGATGAGAATCACGAAGAATAACTAAGAGTCATGTAGAATCGCTGAAATATATTACTTCGATTGGACTATTCTGGGATTAATTGATATCGCATACGTTAGCGTCCCATTCCACAAGGTTTGTGATATCATTCAATCACCAATACGCCTTCTGCAAGGGAGCAAAACTATGTGATTATATATGTATAGAGAGAGAAAATACTGGATTTTGCAAAAATAGGATTATAAAACGAATTCAAAAACTTTTGGATTAACTCTTTAAATTTGTATAATTGGAAAATATATTGTAGCCTTGAGATGACTTTCAAAACTAGAATACAAAAAAAACCGATTTATCTTAAGGCGATAGGAAAAACCTATATATGTGTACAGTTGCTCGAAAACCGCTTAATAAAAATGTGCAGCTTCGCAAATTCATCAAAACTCGACATAGAACATAGTCCACAAAATCTTCCCGAAGCTATTAATTCGAAACTTGAATTCAATGAAAAATAGGCTTATATCGATATGATTTGACACTATAGAATTTCATCAAAAAACAACATTGAAATGCATCAACGTACTCAAGAAACAACCACTAAAACATCAGCTAAAAGCACCCAGGAAGCCACTAGAGTTGCTTGTGCAACTCTAGTAACAAATCAACCTAGGTATCGAACCCTGGGACCCTGGCGTGCAATATACTCAAGCTTTGCAACCTACTTCGCCTTCAACTTTCGACTGAATTTTGGAACAACTAGATGTTAAATTAAGGCATGCAATGGATTCAATGGCAAGTACATAACTCCAACAGTATATTAAGACAAGAATTTCATAAAACAACCATGAATTAAAAGTGCTAGGGGACCTTAAAGTTGGAATCAAGCTGAGATTGAACACGGTGAATTTACTGAAATTATTTCTAGTTATAGTAAATCGTTTTCAAATGTAATAATGAACCAAACCTAACAAATAAACATTCAAAACTCTATAAACTAAAAAGTGTGGTTTTACAAACTCTCCTTGACTGTTTTGAAGGATTCCTAACTTGAAATGCTTGCAAGATGAGAGCTTATGGCACCAAAAACCTGGTTGAATGGAAAATATTGACATGCAGCTACTTTTTCTCGCTATAACATTTTTTCCTTAATTTCAGAAATTACTGGAATATATTTGAAGATTGAAGCTTGTTACTGTTGCTAGGCTAGAAAATTGCATCTTTTTTTTGGTAGAACCGACCGGTTTTAAAGTGATCACAAACACTTTTTATTATAACAAAAAATAAATACATTTTTACATGTGATAGACGGTGTGACTATCAACTACATTCAGCTTTTAAGGTGGACCGCCCACCATAGACGTTTTTAAAGTGGATCAGCCACTTCTAAGATCAAGCTTATAGAACAAGAGCTAATCCCTAAGATTAGACTACTATAATGTTCCCACATAGGGGAAACAAATTACATGTTTTATATTACATAACCAGGAACATAAACCAAAGTCTACAATCCAATAATTTCACTAGCCAAAATGGCAGGAATTTCCAAAGCAAGCATGCTGCTAAGCCATAGTCGCCAAAGCCATCTTCCACCTGTTCTTGGGATCCAAAAATGCAGCCAAACACTTAGCCCAAGGAAATAAAACAGCAAGACAAGAAAGTCTCAACTGCTCCTACCTAAGGTAAAACGTCCAGGGCAGATCTAAATCACCAAAAGATTCCATACTACATCAAAAGTCACATGCTACAACCACAACCCAAAGTAGCCTAGTACCTTAAACACTATGACATAACAGTATAGCACAGCAACATACCATACTGCATTACAAGACCCCATGTTTCGAGAACCACACCAGCATGGGCATGATACCAGAAAAGATGGGATGTATGACAATTTATCTTCGTAGCTATGCAACCTACTAAGGAGAGGCCATCACAAGTAGGGGAAGCTCGGTCAGGACGATAAGGAGGAAACGGATATTCACCATCAGATTCAGCAAGTACAATAGCCGTAGCTTCACTAAATTTTTAAGGGTATACGAAAGAGCAGATTGATCCGGCACACCAAAAATAGACCCCATCCAAACCATGGCCCTATGACAACTTCCATTACCTAAGCATTTCATAGCAGCCTTCCTCCAGATTCCACAATAAAACAATCCTAAAACTCACACAGCTAGTAGATTTATACCCAAACAAACCACTACCAACAATTTAAAACTAACAAGATGAAAACAACATGCACATTGAAGATCAGACTCCATGAAAGTAACTAACACATTCAAACCATCAAACGGTTGGAACCAATACAGTCGCCAACACTAGCCTACCGAGCTAGGAACAAAGTACAAATATTCAGTTAAAATAAACTGCATGATTTACCAGTCAGGGAGGGAGGTTGAAGAGTCATAAATCTCTTCATGAAGGTTGAAGTTGTTGCGCTATAGAGCTGCTCCACGAAGGAAACAAAATATCCCTTTCGAAACAAGTCGAAATCACCTTCTATTGAAAGACAAAACCCATTGACAAAAACAACACTGTAGACCCAACACCACCGGAAGCGACGCCCTTCCTCCTAGTAATGCCCAGACAATCATCGGACAATAACTCACCGAGCAATGAAAAGTGCTGAATCGCTTGGACTCCTAACGTTGCACATTGCAGGCGGCATGGTAGAATCGAACAACAACAGAGGCATTATCATAGGGAATATGATTGTCTGGAGGAACCACCACGTTTAGAAAAGGAAGTGTAGATAGTTGCGAGATGGAGTAGAAAGAAGTAGACTTAAAAGAGGATTGAGGAAAATAGGAAAATCGGAGAAAAGAATAGAACTGACGAGATAGGTTTAGATCTGACGAGTTAATTAAATTTCAAGTAGGTACCCATATAGATGAAATTAGGAATAGGAGAAAGAGTGGAGGGGATAGTGGATGAGTGGAAAATAAAATGGAGGAGATAAAGTTTGAAGGGTAGAAGAAGAAGGGAGAATTAACAAGCACCCAAACCAAAACGAAACGCTTGCAATTTTGATCATTTATGTTAAGAATATTTATGTAAATATCTGCGTCATAGGCAGGACAAGGATAATGCTGACTCATACATTCGTAGGATATGGATCATGCTGACTCATACACTTAATGATATCTGCGTCATAGTCAGGATAAGGATAATGCTGACTCATGCATTCACATGATATGGATCATGCTGACTCATACACTTAATGCTTTCCTCTTATATTATTTTTCCTTTATATCTTATTAAAGGGAAATTGTTATTGCTTGTTTTAACCGCATGTACTCCATCTATATAAAGCACTGTAATGTAAATCAATTGATCAAGGAATAAGATTACAAAATTGTATGTTATCCTGCCTATGACGTAGATATCATTAAGTGTATGAGTGAGCATGATCCATATCCCGCGAATGTATGAGTCAGCATTATCCTTATCCTTCCTATGACGCAGATATTTACATAAATATTCTTAACAATTTAACTAAAATTGCATCTCTTTTGTTTCGCAGTTAAAATTAGGATTTAGTTTTCTGGATAAAGAATCAGGAAACCATAGATTTACCATCTCAGCCAAAAAGAAGAAGGGAGGGGAGGTAGGAAGAAAAATTAAGTGTTGTATTTTTATTTTTTCTAGAGTAATGCTTCAGTAAGAAATGGGTTGATCTCCCTAACTAAGCCCAAACAACTTAGTTAAGCTAATTAGTCACAAATGCACCAAGTTAAGTATTCAAAACACATTTTAACAACTTAATTATGCTAATCACACTTTAATTACTTAACTACAAATGTTACAAACACTTTAATCCATTTAACACACCCATACACAATTAAGTTTTGCTTAATTCAATAAACTCAATTATACTAGTTTAAATACGCTTTAAAGAACACTTAAACAACATCTTAATGTAATTCACAAAATTTACATTTTTACACATTTAATCATTCAAACATCCTTAAGAAATAACTTACCCTTAAATTCTCAATTCCTTAACAAATGAAAACTAAGCATTAACAAAACATTTTAACATACTCGAATATTGTTCCTCAACTAATTTTCACACTTAATTATTCTGAGTGCAACCCAATTAAATCACTCCTGTTGTTGTTAATACCATTAACACATTTAACAACAACCTTCAGTTTTTATTTTGCACCTTGACAAAAATCAACAATATACTTTTCTTTTTGAATTACATAACTATTTTTAAATATAGTTTAAACTAAATCTAATTTTATTTTGTCAAGAAATACAACTTAAATTTGAAAACACAAAATCAGTAGTTTAATTTATTATTCCTTCAAATAATTTGTCACCTACGTTGAAAATATTTCTTTTGTTTAAATGTTGATTGCTAATAAATATTATATATTTTCAGTATCTTCACCTTAATCATCAAGTTATTATTTATAAACACATATTGAAATAAATTTCTTATTATATTCACGATATTTAATTCATTCCAAAACACCAAATTCTTCATTTTCATATATTAAAACTATTATACAAGTTAAACTCATAAACTCGTATTTTATTCTTCTCATTTTTAAAAATATAGAGAACACACTACAATCTATTTAGCCCGAGTACCTAAAACCAAGGTTGTTATAGACTCCCCCTTAAATAAATTGCGTCCCCGCTGTTTACTTAAGATAACACCTATATATATATATATATTCATTTTAAATAGTTTATCCCAAAATTTTACTTACATATGGAAAGGATTTAACTTATACTAAAAACCCTACAGTTTTAAACTCTTACTCTAAACAACCTCTTAACTCAGCAAAGTTGAAAATCCTTAATGATTAGCTTACACAAATTTAAATTCCTACCCCAAATATCATAACATTTCAAAACTTATAACATATCCCTCACATAGCATATTATTTTGAATACACACCCAATTTCATTTGACTTCAAGTCGATAGAAATGTTTTCATACCATTACTTTTATATTAGTTCCTCCAAACAATGGTTGTTAAGTTGATTATAACATCAAATAGTCTCATCGTTTACTGTTTTATGTCACCAACTTGATGGTTGTAACCACTCCTTAACTCAATTCTTAAACGTGGGTATTCTAAAATATTGCTTATGCTCAGATTATTTCAAATTTCGAAACACTTTTAGTTTATGAAACACCAATTTTGTTTACCTTAAACATTTCAAAGCACAAATTTCCACTAAGTAATCCTTTAACTCTATCAGAATGGTATTAAACCACCCGTTCAACACTATTTATTCCATTATTTGGTAGCAATGTTGACATAAGATCGCTATCGCCACGCTAACCAATTTATTATTCCCATTTGTAGTACCATTTTCACGAGTATTTCAGCTTATTCGCTCTTAAATTTTATTCTGTTTTCAACAAAATATGGTGTTCGATCGTCTCATCTAAGCGTTCAAGAAATTTGTATCAATATTGTTGATCTGACGTATCGATCAGAACACCTTAAATACCTAACGGGCAATCCAACAAGATAGTTAATTACCAAATCTCCAGTGCACACAATGGTATTCACTATCATAATTATTTAAATAAGAACAACCCAACACTACTCTTTACCAACAATTCACTTGATTTATATTCACTTGGCAATTAACTCTAAACAACACTTAAGCAACAACATTATTTACCAACCCTTAACCCACTTATAGAATCATTAAATTCTACATAGCCGAAACAATTTGCATGTTTCCGCTGCGCAACTCTGATCCGTTTCTACTTAATATTTTACGACCCCCAACATGGATTTTACCCTTTATTTTCTTGGATTTAATTCATGAACCCGTCATGATTTATTAATTTAGTCCAACAATGATCTCAAACACAAAAAGGATATGTAACAACCCAAATTCTGGTAGGCCCGAGTATTTGCAAAAATGCTAAAATTCAAATCTACTAAAATCGAGTTGGTTTGTCTGGTATCCTACTCAAGAGCAAAGATAAATATATTAGAGCTCACAATAAATATCTCATAGCAGAACTGAACAAAATATAATAATAGGTAAATACTTACCCTAATAATGACATTGACTAGCAAGTTCCTCTAAACAGTAAAATCTCTATCACCTGTCTAACCTGTGGGTTTATTATGAGGAGCGGGTCAGAACAAAAGTTCTTATGAATGGACAAAATATACTTTCTATAAATAACACTACATATATCGTTCTACCATTGATTTGTACTTATTAGGTTATTGTGGTTCATTGCATATTACATTCCTCGGTTTACGCATGAATTATACCCATCCACTCCCAAGTATATTAACATAATAAATTATATATATATAGATATATATAAAGCTATATACCCAACATACTAGGTACTCCATATAGTACCACTTTGGAGTGGTCTCCATCTGCACTGCGAAAATGTACTAGAATTCCATTGTCATCCTATGAAAGCATACTAGACTACACTACAAAGATGCACTAAATCTCCATTTACACGCTGCATAAGCGTACTAGGCTACGCTACGAAAGTAAATAAGCCTCCATCATTGCCCTATGAAAGCGCCTTAATCCCGAGTTCCCCTACAAAACTCAGCCGGGGGATTTCTATATCTGTAAAATACAGCTTCATTATGCCCAACAATATAGATATCCATAGATTGATCTGTCTCTTTTCTAAATGGCTATGGCCCCACTCGCTCCCAGCTAATGAAAGATCATTCAAAGAGATAAATGACCATACCCCTAACAAATAATCTAAACATCAAATTTGGCATTGTCCCTCATCCAATGTTTCGATAGTGAAAGATCATTGGCCTATTGGTTTAGCTTCGGCCTTTTCCGTACTCACTCCAACTAACGATGACAGGTATCTGACGATCTACTATCCTTATTAGGTTTTGGCAATGAGCCTTCTCTCGATGCCACTGCAACCATCGAATCCTAAAAATCATCCTATCGGTCTTTTAGCTGCCTCAACCATAAATGCAGCCAACGCATACTCTATGGATGGAATCATACAGACCTACCTCTGGGGGTACAGCTTCGTTAGGCCTATCCTAGCGATCATCCCAGAGTATCCTCACGTCTCATAGAAGTGTCGCACTTCCTTCCAGTCCCATCGAATAATAAGTTGGACGTTCTCCTACCATTTCTCCGAACAACTATGATGATTTGTCCCACTGGGTTCTAAATCCCTTCGGATTGAACCACACACATATCACTATTTTATTAGACCATATGTCTAATTACCATTATGAGTTTTACTTACTTTTCTTTTCATTGATTTGCAATATTCGTTAATCCATTTAGTTTGAATATTCATTATTTGTTAATCAACTTTATCAGTTACTATATAACCATTTAATAACCATAGAATTGCCTAGTCACAAGGTCACCATAAAATATCGCCTAATCACAAGGCCTCCATAGAATATCGCCAAATCACGAGGCCATCATAGAATATCGCCAAATCACAAAATAACCATAGAATCGCATAATCGCAAAGCCATCATAGAAGTTGGCTTATTAAACTAAGTTCATAACTTTAATTTTATTCAAAATAAGCTTTCTTATTTTATTTCACTTTTTAAATTATAACTTTTATGTTATAATCTTACTTTCACCATAAAAACCATTACCATAGAATTTCGCTTATTAAATTTTACAATTGCAGGTTTGTAATAAGCCTTTTTTATTTCTTTTCTTTCTATAATATCTTTTAGTTATGTTACCCTTTTCTTTTCCATCTTTGCAATTTATTCTCTAGGAAGTTAGGCATGCCCCTAATTGATTGGTTATTAAAACTTTATAAAAAAAAATTTTATAGTGTAAGGAAATCACTGTAATAGGAACCCATAATTGCAAGACTTTCCATTCCATAATTTTTAGGCTATTGAACAGTGCACAATATGGCTAAACCCCTATTTTGCAATAATTCTTGCCTTTATTTCTTTTCACGCTTGCAATTATGTTTCTCATTTCTCTTACAGGCCACACTATGAAAATATACTTCTTTTTTCTAACCAATAAATCCATGTTATTCCTAACTTCTCATTTTCATAGGTATAAGCAAATTCCTGATTCTTCCTTTTATTCCCCAAATTTTACATATTTCGAGTAAGTTTGAATACAATTAGGCTTATGCCCTTTTTTTCATTCCAATCTATTTTGAAATTTACCCAATTCAAAAGGTAAACCACAGCCTTAACAAATAAAAATGGGAATTCTCATATTTTCAATTCAAATTACAGGTTTATTGTGCATGAAATTTCTTATGTCAATCCAAAAGGGATTTACAGTAAGAATTGAATTAGAATAGAATTATTCTTAAATCACAGTGGGAATAAATTATTACACTTAAACAATTATGAATTACCAAGATTTTATAGGAATCAAATGATATAATATATCATTAAATAAAAATATAATTTTAATCCACTCACCTATAGTGCGTTCTAGGATTTGGATCTGATTTGGATCTAATTTTATTTTCCATTACCTTCCTGTTCGAATCTACAATCTATTTAGGGAAGAAATTTGGACATCTAAATCTTGAATCCGCTTCTTTTGCCTTCGAATCTTGAATCAAAAACCATAAATTTAATATATTTTTTTTGTAGAACTTGGAGGAGAAAGGGAATGACAGAGCTCAAGCGCCCTCTTAGAAAATATGAGTTCAACGGCTAGGCCCTGTAGGTCTATTACATAACTGTGTTCGTCGGATTTATATTAATATAAATCGCACAGTTTAAATCAAACCAAGTTCGAAAATCATGCATTAAAAAAAAGGTTTCTTGCCAACATGGGTTGACCCACACCCTTGTATGGGTCGACCCAGACCCTATATGGGTCGAGTAACGGTCGACCGAGCAATATTCGGTTCAAACCAAATTAACCAATCAAAATGGTTCATTTCGATCGGTTCAGTTTAGTTTTAAAACCAAATCGGTTTGAATTTGGTTTGTGTAATAATTTTTTTCGGTTATCTCGGTTTAACCGAATTAACCAAACTTGTAATTTATTATCTAATTTTTTAGTGTTGCAATACTTTAAATAATCATTTTACTGATAAAATACAAAGGTATGTGTTGAAGATAGGTTAAATTTCATTATAAACATAAAATTTACAGTATAAAATTTCTCCAAACATGAATTTACGTTTTACTTTGAGCGAATTCATTATTTAAATAATAACATATCCTTCAAATTTGGTTAGATCGGTTACCGACCGAATTAACCAAAATTATTTTGGTTCGACACAGTTTAGTTTGGATTTTTTTTGGTTCTCATTCGGTTTGAGTTTTTAAACCTCAAAATCAACCGAACCGACCGAACACTCACCCCTAGTTGACCCAAATGATTTAAATTTAATCGTTTGGTGTGTGATTTATTTGTTGCTCATTTTTTTGGAAAGGCAATTTGTTGCTCATTTTGTCCCCTCACGTGTTTATTTTAAACGTTTCTTCCAACGTTATACCTTGATTTTTTGGTTTGCATTATTCTCTTTGTTTTCAACTCGCAACCAATTTCAAATTTAAACGATTGTTATTATTTTAATTAATATGTGCATTAAATTTTCTTCCATTTCTAATTCATGTGTGTTAGTTCTTAAGAACGTTATTTAAAACCTTTATTTTTATTTCCAATTTTACTAAATTTTCTTCCATTCTTAACATGTATTAAATTTCAATGTCAAACGCATACTATCCCATTTATGTCTCTTTTAATATCATTAATGATGCACATTAACTTTCAAATTAAAATCCACGTTGCTTTTGAAATTTATACATTTATATAGTCATATGAAATAAATATATATTTACACACGCTCACATGCGTGTTACTACTAATTAGTTTTCCGTTTTTAAAACTTTAACGTTACATTTAATTTATAACATGCTGTTAATTAACTTCCATCCATTCTTCGGCAATGTTTCACTTCATTTGATTCTATTCATACCTTTGCAATGTTACGTTTGTATAATAGAACTTTTTATTTAGTTTTAATTTATTCTGCACTTCAGTTATTCAAATTCAAATGCATACTCTTTATCAAATTAATGTACGTATTTATTTTCAAAATAAATGTATTCACGCGGATTTACACAAGACTTTGAATATTAATAACTTTTCCGTATGAACTCCGTTCGTAACATATTATATATGTAAATTAATCAGAAAATTGCTATAAATGCAATAGTATATGTTTTGTAGCCAAATTCTGACAATCCTAGAATGTCCGTTTTCCATTATTAATTATTTCTATAATTATTAAAATCACTTTTATTACTAAAAATGCAGGATGCTAAATTCGCCACCCTATTAGGAAATTTTGTCCCCGAAATTTGGTCAAGGTAAAATTATGTAATTTATCGCATAGTTTATAATCATCATGTATATATCCAATTTTGCATCCATCCGTGTATTTGTGCAAAGTGAAACATCTCATAAAAAATCATGAATGTCCAAGCGGTACCTCCTATATGAATGCAGATTTCTTTTACATTTTATTGAAAACATGATGCGCACATCCTAAATATACTGGCAATTTTTATGTGAATGCAATAATTTTAAAAGTAAAAGTATCTTTTCATCCTAGTTTCGCATAATCTTATAGAATAAGAGCATAGTTCATCCAATTTTTGGATCCAAACAATACAAACCAACTTTAAATTTGCAAATTTCATAAAACCCTATTTTTTGAATTTGATTTCTCATGTTAGAAAAAGGTAGAAAATGGAAAATTCTATATTTTCCACTTCACTTTTATGCACCTTTTTCACATACTTGGAAACTTTCCTCGCTACCGTATAAAAATTCATATTTTCTGTTCCAAGCATAGTTAACATAAAAAGATTTTTTTTTTCAATTCTCCTATACTACTTTGGAAGAATTTTAATTTCTCTCTTATTGTTCTCCTTTATTGTAGTTATCATCTTGATTGTCTTCTGTAAATTTTGTTTGTTTCTCTTTTAGTTATTCATCATTTTCTTCCATTATTATTTTATTTATAATATCCTTTGTCTTTTTTCTTTTCTAGTAATCATCACAAACACCTAGAAAGAGAATGTCGGACTAAACTATTCTATTTCTTCACAATAAAACAGAATACTACATAGGAGTGCATGTCTATACTGAAAGAAAGCGTGCTCTACTGCAATCATTACTAGGTAAAAGATGCAAAAGTTAAATCTGGCTATCCACAATGACTAGAAGGTCAAGAACCATGTTATTCTGACACAAGAAGGTATAAAGACGCTTTTTTCGGATATTAAGATTTATAATGATGACATGAATTTTATAAATATTAAAAAATTTATTTTGACTAATTTTGGGTAAGATATATGTAAGTATATTTTTAAGTAATATTATTTTGTTAACATATGACAAATTGGTGAAATATAGATGTTGGCAACTTATGAAATGGTATAAAGGGTTAAATATTTAAATTTTACTTTGGTTGGTTATATATATATATATATATATATATGTTTTAAGTAATGTTTTGTAATATAACAATTTCAATATTGTGTGTGTGTATATATATATATATACACACACACATTAAGGAGTATGATACCTTCAGGAATGTAGAAAAAATTGTCACATATATGTTTGTTACAAAGATATAACCAAAAATCAAAATTAACAAATAATTAAATAAGCTCATTTTTGTTAAGCATGCATTGGTGGAAATTTCAATAAAAATAAATATATGCATTTTTGTCCTCATGCATGTATGAAGTGTGCCAAGTGTCTTAAGTTAGCTGAAAGAAATTGTAAAATAAAAAGAAATAAGGAGGGGAAGAGACACACTATTCCACCGTTCTCTCACGCAAGAAAAATCTCCCTTCCCATATATCACGTTCTATCCTTCCCAAGAAATTTCATCATTACTTCTACTCCAATTATTTCTTCACCGCTACCCACTACCTTCTCTGATAATCCTCCACTTCTCCTTAAAACCGTACTCAGCTGACCTCGCTTCAGCCACATCCCCCACCTCCAGATCGTAGCTCCATCATCAACCCATCTTCGAGGCATTCCGGCTTTCCTCCCTGTTCAGCCTCCTCCCCAAACAACCACCTCCGACCCCTTGTCCAACTCCTACGCCACCTCCTGCGAGTCAACCCACCATCCAAGTCCGCCAAGTCCACACTATAACCCGCTGGAAACTTTCTGTATAGCCATACTTTCTTTCTCCTCTTGAAACAACCTGCAAACCCTTATGAACCCATCACGCCAGCTTCAGTCACCTTCTTTCTTTCCTTGTATCCATGGCAATCTCCATTTCCTTGCTTCCAGTTCACCTCCTCGCTGTCATCTTGCTCACTGTGGCCTGCATGCGCAGGTATTAAAAAAAATCAAGACGGTTTGCTCTAACATAAAAAAATAAAGAGAGAGAGAGAGCCAGTTGTGTCCACAAACCTATCCTCTTGTGTTGAGAAGAAAGCAGAAGCGTAATTATATGAGTGTGCAAAGATTTTTGTTTATATATACATGAGATTAGTTTATTAGAAAGAAAAAGAATTTAATGTGTAATGACGGCTTTTAGGTGGTCCGTTTATAGTAAAGAATCCGAACAACGAAAGAAAACGGAGCGCAATGAAGGCGATAACATCTAATTTAAATTTATATAAACTAGTAGAAATAGTAGATTTTTAATTGGTTGATGATTATAATAGGTAACATTAGTTGATCGTTTATAAATGTTCATGGTTGTGGTATGTAATGTTGATGAATGTCCATATAGTAAAACACACTAGACACTGCACATTATTGAATGTAATGCGTTGCCATACAAAGAAAATTGATTGTTCAATGGTTTCTATTGCATGCGGTGGATGCTTATAGCTAAACACACAAAACTCTAAGCGTTATTTAATGTAACGCTTGCGCACCACTTTATAATTGTTTGGATGTTGCCATGTTGATGGATGAATTTGTGTTTATATAGATCGATTTTGTTGCATCAGTTACGCACTGTAGTTGTGGAGTATACGGGTAGTCAATTCAAGTCTCTTCCCTATGTGAATAACGTTAGTTAATAAAATAAAATTTATAAGTTAAAGTTTCGAATTTAGATTTTTAAATGATTTGAAATCCAACTCATGAATAACTATACAATTTTGCCACTACGACAAAATGATTTTAGAATATCTTAGAGAGTTGTTTTGGACTCTTAAGTTAGAAATTAACAGTTTTTAAATCAAACTAAAAATTTGGTTTCTGTTAGTTGAAATTCCAAAATGATTAATAAATTTTTATATTTGAAGTTAAGATGGTTTTGAAATATAGACTGGATAATGGTTGTAATATGTTTCAGCATTAACGATTAATTTTGAGAAATTGAACGAGATATGGAAAAATATTATTTTAAGTTTCCAATTTAACTTGAAATGAACATTTGAAATTGAAAGGATGATTTTGAAGTAAAGCGATTTTGGAACTCGAATGTAAATATAAAATATTATTCAAAATATGGTTTTAACGGTTTAAGTTATAGGAAGTTAAGTTTATTTTGGAAAGAATTATGCCAATTTATATTATATATAACTTGAACTGAACATGTCGTGTAGCGATAGTTTGATAATATCAATCATGGATTTCAAACGACTTTAACATGAACATTTTGAATCGGATTAACGCAAATGTAAACGTTGAATTTTGATTTAACAATAACTTTTGAATAGAAAAGAAATTTTAAAATTACGACACATGGTTTTCAAATTATATCCAAACAAAAATTAAAAAGGCGCTATATTTACAGTTTAGGAACCGTAATAAGAAACTGATTAAAATGGATTATAAGTTGTTGGAAATTGAGGAAAATTTGGTTAAATCTTATTTTAAATGATTTGAATTGAAAGATATTAGCTTTGAATTATTTTTAATTATTCTATAGTGCTTTAAGTAATGCCTTTACATTTCTTTAGAAATGATTTGGTTTTGAAGTTTATAAAATTGTGAAGTCTAGTTCAAAACTGAAAGATTTGTAAAATATTCCAGAAGGGTTTAAAGAAATTATGGAAATATAACCAACATAATGAAATTATGTTTTAAAATTTGAGGTTGGTAAATGAATATTGGATGTTGGCGGGATTAAAAGAACTTGAAATGAATCCAACCTTACATGGATTGATAACGAACGGGAAGGAAATTTGAATTGAAACCCATGTAGTCTACAGCTTTTGCTTTAACTACGCTTATTACTTGGAAAGACCGGGATCGGATCTCAGTCCGAAAACCGTTCCAAGTAATAATACGACGCTATGAAGCAAGAGGACTTGGAAATGGCAAATGAAGACCGGGAATCTTTGGATTCATTCGGATTGATTACTGATGTCTCAAGTCGGGCCATACACCTGATACGAGGTTATAAGTGGCATGAGGTTTGAGTATACATGGAGGTTTTTGGATTTTGTTCCGTTCAGACCCAGAATGGACTTTTATGGATTGTGTGTGTCTGACATTGTAATTGACAGCATAATACTATTCCCGTTGATCTGTATTTGGTTTGTGCTTATGAGCTCGAAGTGGTTATGTATGGATGGAAATCAGTGATCATGTTGCGAATGGACAATGTGACATACTTAAGATATGAAATGAGCTTGCATGATCAAGGCATTGCTATTTAGGCAAGCTTTGTGTATGATGCGACATCGATAAACCTCACACCAAGGATTGATGAGTAACTGACGGTTAGGTTGTACACTTATATATGATTGATGATGAAAGCTGGGGCGGTGGTACCACTTACGAACTTGAGGAATAGGGTATGTTCGGGGGTCCGTGTCCGGACGAAAACTGTTGATCTGCCTCCTGATTTGTAGTTGGTGTCTGTATCTGGATGGAAAAGCCGTGTTACATTTCGTTTGTATTCTGATTGATCTTTCGTGCTAGGAATCATCAAGTTGGAAACCCAAATCTCCAATATGAGCCATGCAACTTTGATTGTAAATATATGGCGACATAATATTATGGGTATTATGCCGTCTAGGATTAATACATTTATTTGCGAAAGGGTTTTCACACTGTATAATAATAATATTGAAAGAGGATTCTACATATCAAAGCATGTTTGGTTATCATAAGTTAAAACTCGCCCATATGGTGTGCGATTGCATTATGTGATGTGGGACGAGCTTATGATAGCTTCATTTTCTCAAAATCATTGCGAATTTATATGCACGGGAAGTCACATGGAGTAAACCCATTTCGCGTTAGCGGCGTGGTCCGGTGAATTTCCAAACTTTAAAACAAATCATAAAAGCAACTGTTTTATGTTCTCACACCAGTCCCATGACTGACTTGGAGTTTATTGTTCCTTCCTAAACTCTGGGTGCCTACTAATTTCCATATGGGCAGCTAGTGTTTAGTTTTACAGTTATAGATCGTTGGAGCAAGATTCAGAGCGCTTTCTGAGTTGGAGTTCACGCTAGAGTTGGGAGCTTTTGCCATATCATATGATTTCTTCCGTTGAAAGTATTTATCTTTCTTCTGTTGTATATGATGCAAGTCTGATATTTCATGTTACTCTGATGTAATATTGAATCATGCAATGAAAAGTTTTATTATTTTGTTCAATATATGTACGTACCCATAACAATTTGCCTTTGTGAACAATTTAAGTTGGTTTAATTAATATTGAATCATGCAATGAAAAGTTTTATTATTTTGTTTAATATATGTACGTACCCATAACAATTTTCCTTTGTGAACGATTCAAGTTGGTTTAATTACTGACGAGAATCGGGGAAAAAGACGAGTCATTGCAGTTGGTATCGGAGCTTTGGTTATACAAAGCTATGGGTTACGATATATTTTAAACGGAAGATAGAACTCATTAGAGTTGTAATATCTCATTATAGATAGGGTTAGGAATACCCTAGAATGGATTTTGGAATAATTCGTTGAGAGAGCGTATTTTTAAAATAGATTATTTTGAAACTAAGTAAATGGCTTTAGAATAACTGTTTTGAAATGCAACTTTTAAAAATAAATTTTCGAGTATTTATTCGACGTTGCGGCTGGACTATTGGTATATATGAAGAGTTCAAATATATGCATGGCCGGCGTATATATGAAGTCTTGTATGTACAGGATCGATGAAAAATCACACTCTAGTCGCTCAAGGATGATTCTGTTGATACTTGATGACTGCAGCATCATCGGTATTCATTCTCTAGTTTTGAAAGTGGTATAACTATATGACTCTAGTTAAGATGTCGAGAAATACTATTTCAACAAACGTTTGCGAATGTTAAATAAATCCAACATGAGGTAGTTAAGTAAAATGTCCTTAACTTGGACAATAAGTTATAAGTGAAAACCAAGCTATTTTGTCGACAACTAAGGTAATTACATTTAGAAGTGAGCCTCACTTAGAAAATTTTAAAGGTGAAATCAAATGACTAAAATTATTAATTTTGAAGACCTTAAACTCATAAAATAATGAATATGGTTAGGAATATCTAGTAAATTAATGTTGCAATTATAAGCTAATAAAGTGAACAAGAAAAATAGTATAACCTTTTGAAATTTTAGGTTACCACTGGAAACATAATGGAATTCTGGATGACGCAAAAGCAAGAAAAAAGAGCACAGGCTCGAAAGGAAGAAGAAGAGATAGAAAAGCTTAGAAAACTTCAAGATATCCAATGTTATAGATCCTTTGGGAATGGTTATTTTGCAGTTTACTGCCCAAATAAATCTAAGAAGAAGAAGAAAGTCATTCGAAAGGATATACGTTGTTTCAAGTGTAAGAGAATTGGACATTTTAGGAATAAATGTCCCAAGAAAAAGAAAGAAACCAAGGACCCTGCAATGGTAAGAAAATGTCATAGATGCAGGATGGAAGGGAATTTGGTTCGGGACTGTCCAATGAAGAAGGGAGGAGTAACGTCTTCGCAAACGGTAGCGCAAGGAAGTAAATAATTCAATTCGTAGGATTAACTCTAAGAGTAGTACAAGGTTAAGAAATGAATGTATTAAGGTTAAGAATCAAGAATGAATGTATGAATGCTTGTGTTAATTGAAATCTTGGTTGTTACTTTATCTCTCTAAAAATTTAAATTTTCAAATTAAAAAGGTTTAAGACCCTAATGTAAGAATTTGGTTTGAATCATGTATACGCTATATCAGAGCAACGCAGCAAATGCATAATGGTATTTTGAATAGATAAGTTTCAAGAGACTAATTGGATAATGTACTCTGTAAGAAGAATGGATAAAGGTCTTATTTTTGGATTTCAGATGGATTTAAAAATAAATTGAAACTTATAAATATGATTTTTTTTTTTAAATTTGAGATGTTTGGATAAACCTTAATGAAACATTTTGATAAGCTAGAGTAAGTTGGAATAGAAGAGCAAATTTAATGAAGTAACTTGTTCATTGCTTATAAGGTACAAATTGAATTTGAATTTAAGAAGGGGGGTAACTGGAATAAAAATGTAAATGATAAGTATTTGAAACCTTGTATAGATGCCCTAACTTAGATAAGTCAAACCCTCAAAGGGTAGGAAATATTGAATTTATTTGATGTTATAAATGAATCATTTAAGTATGAAAACTTTAATAGGATCATTGGGAAGTGTTGGACTTGCATTGAAACTTAAGTAAAGGTTATTAACTACTTGGTACAATAATGATAATGATTTCTTTGGCTTGTGGTAACTTAAGTAGAACCTTTAACCATTTTTGAATACTAGGAAAATTTTGGGGTGTAAACACTTAATAATGATTTAACTTGAATTATTGGTTGACTTAAGTAAATTTCACTAAACATTTGGGGTAATAATGATCTCTGGTTGGCAATAAAGAATAGGAATGATTTAAATTTAAGTCCCTTACTATTTTATAGGTATAAGAATACATTAGTTAAGAAATTTACCCTTAATCAGCATAGTCCCACAATTTGACTTGTCTTAAATATGATAGGTAAATGATAACCAATATAAATTTTGACTTGAATTATTTTAAATATGAGTAGAAAACAATTACCTCCATAAATTTTGATTCAATAATAAACTTGGATGATTTCTAAGCTTAAATTTCTTTTACTTCTAACGATGCAGAGCCCTCAGCGTAAAACAATACGTAGCCCAGTTCCTTCCTACTAGTAATAGCAGTAGTTAGGGGTCAGATTCAGAGAATTCTTTCGAAGATACTTCGAGTGACCCTGAGGTCATGGAGACATCATCGGATGCTACTCCGACAGAAGTCTAGCCCATAGATTCAGACAGCGAGATGGAGGAGATAGAGCCGATGGTAGACGAGGAAGATTTAGTGGCAATTGATGATGTTCTCATGGTGGATAAGGATATGGGAATGGGCGATGATGGCGTTATAGCTGATGATAAAGAGGAGTTTGAGGAGGAAGAACCGGAAGAATTTGAAGAAGAACTGGAGGAGATTAGTCTATTTGTCCATCAGACGATGGATCAGACACGTTAGATGATTAGTTGATGATGGCATTGAACCTTGTATATAGTATCTTAAGTGCTTAGACGCACTAAGATGTTTTGGACTAGGATGGGTTTTTGTGACTAGTACCTGGATGGGTATACCTTTTGTGACTGTATATTTTGGACTACCTTAAGTACGTAGTATGTACTAGGGTAGGGATCCCTTTTGTATGCTGACCATGATGACCTTAAGATATGATACCCATTTGATTGACTATGATATGTGTATTCTGCTTGTATGTAATTTTGCCTATTTAGTTATATATATTTTGAAATCTATTCTAAAACTGTATAGAGGTGTTGATTTAAATATTTGTAGAGGTTTAAAAAACTAGCTACTTTCCCTTTTCAAGGACGAAAAGCCTTAAGGGGGTGAATGTAACAACTCAAGATCTTAATT
Source organism: Allium sativum (assembly GCA_030737875.1). Lineage (NCBI taxonomy): Eukaryota > Viridiplantae > Streptophyta > Magnoliopsida > Asparagales > Amaryllidaceae > Allium > Allium sativum. The sequence goes on from CM060912.1 coordinate 1,024,714,509, forward strand.
AAATTTAAATGGAATTTCTATTTTATAATTCGGGCTTCCTAAAAACAAATTTAATTTATAGGATTCAAATAAATATTGATGTCATAATCTTATATTTTGGTTTGTTAAAAATATTTTATTTTGTCTTATAAATATGATTTTGTAAAACTTATTTCAAGGATAGATTAATTTATAAATTTTTATTAGCATTGATATTAGCTTGTTTTGATACCCTATATTGATATTAATATAAGAACATAATTTGGTAAGATATAAAATGCTTTGTTTCGGATATTAAGATTTATAATGAAGACATGAATTTTATAAATATTAAAAAATTTATTTTGACTAATTTTAGGTAAGATACATGTAAGTATATTTTTAAGTAATATTATTTTGTTAACATATGACAAATTGGTGAAATATAGATGTTGGCAACTTATGAAATGGTATAAAGATGGGTTAAATATTTAAATTTTACTTTGGTTGGTTATATATATATATATATATATATATATATATATATATTAAGTAATGTTTTGTAATATAACAATTTCAATATTGTGTGTATATATATATACACACATTAAGGAGTATGATACCTTCATGAATGTAGAAAAATTTGTCATATATATGTTTGTTACAAAGATATAACCAAAAATAAAAATTAACAAATAATTAAATAAGTTCATTTTTGTTAAGCATGCATTGGTGGAAATTTTAATAAAAATAAATATATGCATTTTTGTCCTCATGTATGTAGGAAGTGTGCCAAGTGTCTTAAGTTAGCTGAAAGAAATTGTAAAATAAAAAGAAATAAGGAGGGGAAGGGACGCACTATTCAACTGTTCTCTCACGCAAGAAAAATCTCCCTTCCCAGACATCACGTTATCTCCTTCCCAAGAAATTTCATCATTACTTCTACTCCAATTATTTCTTCACCGCTACCCACTGCCTTCTCCGACAATCCTCCACTTCTCCTTAAAACTGCACTCAGCTGACCCCGCTTCAGCCACATCCGCCACCTCCAGACCATAGCTCCGTCATCAACCCATCTTCGAGCCATTCCGGCTTTCCTCCCTGTTCAGCCTCCTCGCCAGACAGCCACCTCCGACCCCTGTCCAACTCCTACGCCACCTCCTGCGAGTCAACCCACTATCCAAGTCCGCCCAGTCCACCCTAAAACCTGCTGGAAACTTCCGTATAGCCATACTTTCTTTCTCCTCTTGAAACAACCTGCAAACCCTTCTAAACCCATCACGCCAGCTTCGGTCACTTTTCGTCTCTCTTTGTATCCACGTCAAGCTCCATTTCCTTGCTTCCAGTTCACCTCCTCGCTGTCATCTTGCTCACTGTGGCCTGCATGCGCAGGTATTAAAAAAAATCAAGACTGTTCGATCTAACAGAAAATAAATAAAGAGAGAGAAAGCCAGTTGTGTCCGCAAACCTGTCTTCTTGTGTTGAGAAAAAAGCAGAAGCGTAAGTATATGAGTGTGCAAAGATTTTTGTATATATTTACATGAGATTAGTTTACTACAATGAAAAAGAATTTAACGTGTAACGACGACTTTAGGTGGTCCGTTTATAGTAAAGAATCCGATCAGCGAAAGAAAACGGAGTGCAATGAATGTGAGAACATCTAATTTAAATTATTTAAATTAGTAGAAATAGTAGATTTTTAATTGGTTGATGATTATAATGGGTAACATTAGTTGATCGCTTATAAATGTTCATGGTTGTGGTATGTAATGTTGATGAATGTCCATATAGTAAAACACACTAGACACTACGCATTATTGAATGTAATGCATTGGCACACCAAGAAAATTGATTGTTCAATGGTTGCTATTGCATGCGATGGATGTTCATAGCTAAACGCACAAAACTCTAAGCATTATTTAATGTAATGCTTGCGCACCGCTTTATAATTGTTTGGATGTTGCCATGTTGATGGATGAATTTGTGTTAATATAGATCAATTTTGATGCATCGGTTACGCACTGTAGTTTTGGAGTATACGGGTAGTCAATTCAAGTCTCTTCCCTATGTGAATAACATTAGTTAATAAAATAAAGTTTATAAGTTAAAGTTTTGAATTTAGTTTTTTAAATGATTTGAAATCCAACTCATGAATAACTATACAATTTTGCCACAACGACAAAATGATTTTAGAATATCTTAAAGAGTTGTTTTGGACTCTTATGTTACAAACATGTTTTAAATCAAACTAAAAATTTGATTTCTATTAGTTGAAATTCCAAAATGATCAATAAATGTTTATATTTGAAGTTAAGGTGGTTTTGAAATATAGACTGGATAGTGGTTGTAATATGTTTCAACATTAACGATTAATTTTGAGAAACTGAGCGAGATATGGAAAAATATTGTTTTAAGTTTCAAATTTTACTTGAAATGAACATTTGAAATTGAAAGGATGATTTTGAAGTAAAGCGATTTTGGAACTCGAATGTAAATATAAAATATTATTCGAAATATGGTTTTAACGGTTTAAGTTATAGGAAGTTAAGTTTATTTTGGAAAGAATTGTGCCAATTTATATTAAATCGTTATATAACTTGAATTGAACATGTCACATGGCGATAGTTTGACAATATTGATCATGGATTTCAAATGATTTTAACTTGAACATTTTGACTCGGATTAACGCAAACGGAAACGTTGAATTTCGATTTAACAATAACTTTTGAATAGAAAAGAAATTTTCAAATTACGATGCATGGTTTCAAATTATATCTAAACAAAAATTGAAAAGGCACTATATTTACAGTTTAGGAACCGTAATAAGAAACTGATTAAAATGGATTATAAGTAATGCCTTTACATTTCTTTAGAAATGATTTGGTTTTGACGTTCATAAAATCTTGAACTCTGGTTCAAAACTGAAAGATTTGTAAAATATTCCGGAAGGGTTTAAATAAATTATGGAAATATAACTAACATAATGAAATTATGTTTTAAAGTTTGAGGTTGGTAAACGAATATTGGATGTTGGCGGGATTGAAAAAACTTGAAATGAATCCAACCTTAAATGGATTGATAACGAACGGGAAAGAAATTTGAATTGAAACCCATGCAGTCCACAGCTTTTGCTTTAAGTACGCTTATTACTTGGAAAGACCAGGATCGGATCTCAGTTCGAAAACCATTCCAAGTAATAATACGACGCTATGAAGCAAACCGAGGACTTGGAAATTGCAAATGAAGACCAAGAATCTTTGGATTTATTTGGATTGATTGTTGATGTCTCAAGTCGGGCCTTACACCTGATACGAAGTTATAAATGGCATGAGGTCTGAGTATATTTGGAGGTTTTCGGATTTTTTTCCGTTTAGACCCGGAACGGACTTGTATGGATTGTGTGTGTCTGACATTGTAATTGACAGCATATGTAACACCCCACCTCCGTTAAGGTCACTCACAAAGGGAATGCCTTAACTTTGGTGGAGCATTTTAGTAAACAGAACAGAAACTTACAAGACAGATAAAACAGTACTTGAAAAATTTTAACTTTATTACAGCGGAAACAGAAATTAATATGGTTACATCCTTTCAATTTCAGAATTCAAGTACAAAATATCAGTCTTGTACAAAAGCCTTCAAAATGCATAGTTTAAAATCATAATCCCCATGGAACGGAAGCTATACAGAGCCAAGCCATACTTTAAGCACTTCAAGCAAAGAGAAATCCGGATCAAGCTAAAGTATTTCCCTCCTTGGATAACCTGGGGGGGAAACGGAAGAAAGGAGGCGAAAACAACAAGGGTCAGACAAAAATTCTGGCAAGTCCAGTGACTTTCAGCATATGAACAGATAATAATAATATGATATGAATATAAAACTGGATGTGAGATAACTATAACAGGTGTAGCAGATATAACAGAAAAACAGAATGATATAAACTATTGTTTTACACTTCTCTGCACTAATACTAGTATAGCAGAATTAGGTGTCACCCTAATGTCTAAATTAAAGCAGGAACGGGTACAGAATACTTTAACAGAAAACAGAATGCTAATAATGGGCCTTTACTACCCGATCAGAAACAGACAGAAGAAGAAACAGATTTATCCCTATGGAAACAGAATGTGGAATTAGGTGTACACTAGTAATGGGCCTTTACCACCCGAACAGACGGTACCACACAGAAACAGACAGGTGTTACCACCCAACAGAAACAGACGGTACCAACAGAAACAGACAGAACTAAGCGTACCCTAAAACCCTACCCCAAGCGATCGGCTCCCTAATACATAAATATCCTGTGTCGGCACCACAGTAGGGTGTATCACTCCCTAAAGTGACAACCAATTGGCACAGACCTATTTACAGATGTCACGGCGTCTTACATCCTCAGAGGCAGACCGGGATCCATGCACGCACACGACCCGGTTGGAACGCACCATCAACACCCCTCGCCATTATCAGAATGAACCACTTATAATTAGTTCAGTAAGTGTGCTCGGACCCTACCTACTGTTGGGTCAAAGTTTTGATACCAGAAAGGGTTGCTGACTAATATGGGTCCCAAACAACAGATGACACAAGTAATTCCCCTCCTAACCTTGTGTCCCCAGACTAACAGATTTCAGATTAACTTGTTTACAAGTTCAGACATACAGAATTCAGGTTTACTAATTCACAAATTAAGTTAACAAGTTTTCAGACTAACAGGTCAGATGTACAGATTTTTCAGATTTGTCTAACTTTGTATTGGGCCTACAGATTCATGGACGGGTTTTACTACATCTATTAATCCCTTTGGTTTAACCCTATTTTCCCCAATACGTTTTAGACGTCATTCTTATCTTAGATTTGCATTAATTAATTATTAATGCACAGACCTCTCACATTAGGTCGGTAGCTTGTGGCCGCTGGATATGCCGGGCGGTTCCGGGCAGACTTCTGCCACAAGCCAGACCTAACCTCGTGTCTTACGCATGTTATGACTAACTTCTCACATTAGAACCTATTGTTTGCGGCCACTGGATGTGCCGGGCGGTTCCGGGCAGATTTACGCCGCAAACTCATTCTAACCTCGAGTTAGCCATGTTTATCTTTGCGGCCAATTAATTAATAATTTACCGTTTATGCGCGTGCCCAATATATATATGCCAATTCAGATTATATCAATCACAGGATGATTATATCAACATAGCAGATAACAGATTTTATATGACATAACGGATTTAACAGATTTAGCAACTTAGCAGATTTTGGCATATAACAGGTTAGGCATTTCAACTGACAAATTTAACAGATTAGGCATTTCAATCTAATTAGCAGTCTAGGCAATATAACAAAACTAGCAGTTTAGGCAACTTGGCAAATTAGCAGATTTAACAAACTTAATATTTCTAAAGGTTCTATTTACATGCCTTGCCTAAACATAAATTAGGCCTAAATTCATATGCCTAAATAATTGTCATGATTCACAATATGATCATATACTTCCATGTTTGCATACATTTACATAGCGCAGAATATGGACATAATTTACCCTATAACATATGTTCCAATTTTTGTTAAACTAGCATTTTACAGCAGATTCACATATAGATTATACCAAATATAACCATTAATTCCAATGCATGCCATATATCCAAAAATCCCTATTTAGGTGTAATCACAATAATAGATATCCTAATTAATGCAAATCTTTTACACCTAAGCTTCCATATCTTCTTCTTTTTAAGTCATGAATCATTATGCAAACTATACCCAACAATCTAAATCTTTAAATCATATCTTCTAAAAATCAAATCTTGACTTTTATATGCATTTTGTCCAAAATCTCAAATCATATGTAATCTTACAGAGGTTCCTCTTCTTCTTTTATCACAGAATATGCATAGGTCTAAAACTAGTTTATAACATATGCTCATCTTTCTAATTAATTACAGATCTAAATTACAACATAACTATGCCTACAACATGCATAAATTATATGTTCATAGTCAAATTTATGCATCCAATCCCAAGTCACATGTCCAATATATTTTATGCCTCAGACCTAAAGTCATACATTCAATTTAGTCTTGTCAAATTTCGCATCATTCATCCCAAAATTTGCGTTCATACGTTCATCTCTTATGAGATTAGGCACAGGCTCGTGGTAGCCTGGCTATAGAAACAGAAAAGAAGAAAGGAATATAGAACAGTCACAGAAAACAGATCTAACAGAAGAGAATACAATCTCAAACTCAGATTTAAATGCATATCAAAATTATAATTAACGTTTATAGCGGAGAATAACTGTACTTTCCTTGATTGGATTAAAGAAAGAACTTTAACTTGTTGTAGAATCTTTGCAGAAACTTAAATCTCTAGTTTGAATTGAGTTGCTTAGGCTGATGTTGATTATCTTCTAGTTTTAATTCCAGCAGAGCAGAGACGCCATTTTTATTTTTTATTAGAAGAAGAGAGCAATGGAGGCTAAAGAATTGTGTAAGAAACCTAGGTAGAGTCTAGGGTCATTTTATAGAGGTTATAAACTGATTAGGACCATTGATGTTGCTTGGATTGATCGTAGCCATTCATTCGCAAGAGAGACCAATTAGAGCCTGCCACCTAGCCCTAATGACAAAGCAGACCACAGAAAATCGACTAACAGAGAATAGGCCAGCCAGGTTGGGCTGGGTTCGACCTGGCTCTGGACCAGGTCGACATGCCTGTCGACAGCCCTGTCGACCTGGTTAGACCAGGTCGACAGCCCAGTCGACTTGGGCCCATTAGGCGGGACTTTTCCCGCTTTGGCCAATTGGGCCCGATTTTTAATTTTAAACTGTTTTATTTTGTTTGAATTTTAAATTTAATTCAGAAACTTCCGAAGGCCATATCTTCTTCATACAGACTCCGTTTTTCGAAAACTCGGACTCTATTTCGCGTATTTTTCCGAGACGAACGCAATGGCGTATCCCGTTTCCCTTAGTTCTTTGATTTCAAATTAATTATACATTAATTTGTTAATTCCACAGTTATAGAATACATGGGGTGTTACAGCATAACACTGATTCTCGTTGATATGTATCTGGTTTGTGACATATGAGCTCGAAGTGGTTATGTATGAATGGAAATCAGTGATCATGTTGTGAATGGACAATGTGACATACTTAATATATGAAATGGGCTTGTACGATCAAGGCATTGCTATTTAGGCATGCTTTGTGTATGACGCGACATCGACAAACCTCACATCCCGGATTGATGAGAAACTGGCGGTTAGGTTGTATACTTATATATGATTGATGATGAAAGCTGCGGCGGTGGTACCACTTATCAACTTGAGGAATAGGATATGTTCGGGGGTCCGTGTTTGGACGAAAACCGGTGATCTACCTTGCGATTTGTAGTTGGTGTCTGTATCTGGATGGAAAAGCCGTGTTACATTTTTTTTGTATTCCGATTGATCTTTCGTGCCAGGAATCATCAAGTTGTAAACCCAAATCTCCAATACGAGCCATGCGATTTTGATTGTATATATATGGTGACATAATATTATGGGTATTATGCCGTCTAGGATTAATACAATTATCTGCGAAAGGGTTTTCACAATATATAATAATAATATTGAAAGAGGAATTTATGTATGAAAGCATATTTGGTTATCATAAGTTAAAACTCGCTCTGCTGGTGTGCGCTTGCATTGTGTGATGTGGGACGAGCTTATGATAGCTTCATTTTCTCAAAATCATTGCGAATTTATATGCACGGGAAGTCACATGGAGTAAACCCATTCCGCGTTTGCGGCGTGGTCCAGTGAATTTCCCAACTTTAAAATAAATCCTAAAAGCAACTGTTTTATGTTCTCACACCAGTCCCATGACTGACCTGAAGTTTATTGTTCCTTCCTAAACTTTGGGTGCCCACTAATTTCCACACGGGCAGCTAGTGTTTAGGTTGACAGTTACAGATCGTTGGAGCAAGATTCAGAGCGCTTTCGGAGTTGGAGTTCACGCTAGAGTTGGGACCTTTTGCCACATCATATGATTTCTTCCGCTGAGAGTATTTATCTTTCTTTCGCTGTATATGATGTAACTCTGATATTTCATGTAACTCTAATGTAATATTGAATCATGCAGTGAAATGTTCTATTATTTTGTTCAATATATGTACATACCCATAACAATTTGCCTTTGTGAACGATTTAAGTTGGTTTAATCACCGGCGAGAATCGGGCAAAAAGACGGGTCGTTACAACCAAGGTGCTCCTCCTTTCATCTATCACTCTCTACGAACTCATGCATCGTACCTTAGTTATCATTCCGTCATAAAGTAAGACAACATGTCAAAACTTTCTATTTCCTCAAGAAGTGTTGAAAGAAGATTTCCATTAATTACAAACCATATCATAATTTACTTACAAAAATCCCAACTTGCTCTTTCCAACTCATTTCCTCTTTATCCTTTTCACATAAACCATAGAAGTTCAAAAATTACCTTAAACTTTTCTCCATTAAATAATAACCACATGATAGACGTCTTCCCAAAATTTTCTTTTTTAAATTCTCTCTTATTACTAATAGCCTTTGAGTGTTTACCATTTCTCGTTCGTACATCTTAGTTTCCTCCTTAAGATTTTTTACGATTACCACTCAGGTTTTAAGGTTTACTCACATCACAAAATAATTCCTCATACATTTACCAACTGTTCGTGCACACTACCGAAACCATTCTTACTAAACCATCTTTAATTCAGTAAAATTTTATATTCTCAAGATCTTTTTCAAAAGTTAAAAAGAGTTATGCACTTTAACTTAGACTGAGCTCTTATTTCTTTTTCAAGAGGAACTAATAAGATCAAGTTTCTATAAATCTTTTCTAAAAGGGACTATTGTGTTATGTGTAAGGTAACAAGGAAACTTTACTATTTTAATATTTTTGATTTCTTTTTTGAAATAAGTAGCACAAAATATGGTGTTTCATCTATATTTTATACACCTCTTTCGCCGCACGTTTCCTTGTTACTATAACAAAACATGTTTACTTACAAACTTATTGATTCATAAAAACTTATTTTATAATTCTTCTTGTTTCAACAAGTTAAAGTGTGTCAAAATCCACACTTTTTATGATAAACTTCTATATTTTCTTTCACTCAAGATCGCCTATGCACCACATGTGCCTAATTCATTTATATTCGCGCTTTCTCTTAACCACTTATATCGCTAAACCCTATAACTTGCTTATCCACTTTATTCTTTTGAATATTTTTTTGCACAATTTTCTTAAAAAATATTTTAATGCAACTCTTAATATTACAAACTTGTAAATTTTTGAAAACCGTATACTTTCTAACTTTAAAATTGAAAAACTCTTCTAGAAATCTTTTTTTCATATCTTTACCTTTTCAAGTTCTATCTAAAGTTTAATTGTAGAACTAAGTACAAAGTGATTTCTTAATTTTTCATTCCCAAATCCTTTGTGTGGAATTATTTTTTTATATCCAAGTTCTCTATCACGCTAAATCCTCCAAAGCTATCCGAACTAAAATCCGAGTCTAACACCACTTTTTCATCAAATGTATATATATATATATATATATTCCTAATCCATTTTCCTCCTTATTCTTTCCTAATTTACAAGGCCATACTGCCCAACCGATTAATCTGAAATACGGCAATTTCGGTTATTAACACATGAAATTCCCCTATTTATTACAAAACATATTGTAAACTTTACATTCTAGCCACTCATAGGCTTACTTTTTCTCAAATTTCCACAACCATTGCCTAAGTGTACAAAACTGATATTTTGACTTTTTTCCATATGTCGCTCCTCTTGTTTAGTGAATTTCTTTATGAATCTAGGTATATAAATATAATACTTATATTATAGTAATACAAATACGCTCACTCACTATCTATATAAGAATTTAGAACCTGGCTCTAATACTAGAGTCTAGAGGTAACAACCCAAATTCCAGCAGTGCCAAATTTTTGTAAAAGGCTAAAATTCAAGTCTACTGAAACTCGAATTGGTTTGTCTGGTATACTGCAAAAACTAGAAAGACAAAGGTAAATATGTCAGTTTTCACAATAAATATCTCACATTGGAACTGAACAAAATGTAATAATAGGTAAATACTTACCCTAGTAATGACATTGTCACCTGTCTAACTTGTGGGATTGTTATGAGGAGGGGGTCAGAACAAAAGTTCAGGTGAATGGACAGATTATACTTTCTATAAATAACACCTCATATATCATTCTATCATTGGTTTGTACTTATTAGGTTATTTGGGTTCACTACATAGTACATTTCTCTGTTTTACAATGAATGATACACATTTATTCCCAAGTATATTAACCTAATAAATCATATATACGACTATATGCCTAACACAGCGAGGTACTCCCCATAGAACCCCTCTTAAGTGATCTCAATCACCGCACAGCGAAAACGTACTAGATTTCCATTGCCACCCTATGAAAGCATATTATACCACGCTACGAAAGCGAATAAGCCTCCATCGTCGCACTACGAAAGCTCCCTAAACTTGGGTTCCCCTATGGAACTCAATCGGGGGTTTCTGTATTTGTAAAGGATAACTTCGTTTGGTCTACAATACAAATATCCATAGATTGGTCTATTTCTTTTCTCGGTGGCTATGACCCCACTCGGTCCCCCAACTAATTAAAGACCATTCAAAGAGCTAAGTGATTGTTCCCTTAACAAATAATCTAAACATCCAATTTGGCGTTGTCCCTCATCCAATGTACTGATAGTGAAAGATCATTTGCTTGTTGGTTTAGGTTTAGTCTTTCACGTACTTGCTACAAATAATGAAAATAGTTATAGACGATCTGTTATCCTTATTAGGTCCTGACCATGAAGCCTGCTCTCGGGGCCAAGGCAACTGCCGAATCCTGAAAACCAACACATCGTTCTTTTGGCTCCCTCAACTATAAATGGAGCCAAGGCATATTGTATGGATAGAACCCTATAGACCTACCTTTATAGTTTCCGTTTTGTTAGGCCTACCTTATAGGGCCATCTCAGATTATCCTCAATTCCTGTAGAAGTCTCGCACTTCCTTTCAGTCTAGTCGAATAATAAGTTGGACGTGCTCCTACCATGTCTCCGTAAACCCATGATGATTTGCCTCGTTGTGATCTTCATCCCATCGTTCTGGACAAAACACATATCGCTATTTAATTAGACACTATGTTTAATTTACCATTATGTGTTTTACTTACTTTTCTTTTCGTTGATTTGCAATATTCTTTAATCCATTTAATCTGAATATTCATTATTTGCAAAATAACTTTATTAGTTACCATATAACTAATTAATAACCATAGAATTACTTGGTCGTAGGCCTACCATAGAATATCGCCTAATCACAAAGCCATTATAGAATATCGCCTAATTGTAAGGCCACCTTAGAATCGCCTAATCACAACTTCGCCACAAATTTTTGCTTATTATACTTAATTCATAATTTTATTTTTATTCAAAATAAGCTTTCCTTATTTCATTTCACTTTTTAAATTATAACTTTTATATTATAATCCTACTTTAACCAAAAATCCATTGCCATATAATTGCGCTTATTAAAATTTATAATTGCAAGTTTATAATAAGCCTTTCTTATTTCTTTTCTTTTCTTTTCATAACATCATTCTGTTATGTTACCCTTTTCCATTCTATTGACACACTTTTTGGTCAAAGCTATCATACATCAAGATTTTGGTTAGCAACGCGCTCAAGTTTTGAGAATATCATCAAAAAACACAAAGCAATTTGGTCAAAGTCGTGTCACGTCCAGAAAAGGTTGGAAATGGCATCGATTCGTAAAATCGTCGTCGATGGACTTGGAAAAACTAACATGGTAAAAATACGTGATCGACTCGGTTCGATCAGCTCAAAACTCTTGAGCGTGTCGGTCCCATCACGTGGCAAAATTCATCGTGGAAAAATATAGGGATTCTGGCAAATTCTGGTTTTGCGCACTCAAAAACACATGATCGGTATGGCATGATCACTTGAAATGGCTTGTGCAACTCACAGCACGATCAAACTTGGTAAAATCAGGATTTGGCAAAATCATGTTTCACGCACCAAAAACAGCTGATCGACATTGCATGATCACAAAATATGGCTTGCACAACTCACGGCGCGATCAAACTTGGTAAAATCAGGATTTGGAAAAATCCTATTTTGCACACTCAAAAATAGTTTATCGGAATGACACAATCATGAAAAATGACTTATGCAACTCATGTCGCGATCAAACTTGGTAAAAACAGGATTTGGCAAAATATGTCTCGATCACCCAAAACAGCTGATCGACATGGCACGATCATGAAAAATGGCTAGCGCAACTCACAACATCAAAATTTGGCACTTGGCCAAATTCTGGTTTGATACGTCCAAAAACAGGTGATCGACACATGAAAATCATCGATTTTCATGTATTCGTGCTTGGCTGATCACGTCTGGAAAATTGGTTGATCACGTGCCTTAGCATGAAAAAAATACAATGATCGAGATGAGAAAATGGCCAAAAACCACTTTTTTGCTTGGCTGGTCACATTTGATAAAGTGGTTGATCATCAGATTTGGCATAAAAAAATGAGGTAATCGGCATGGGAAAATGGCAATTTTCCACGGTCACGCATCGGGCCGATCAGCTCAGGAATTTGGCTTGGTAAGCTTGGAAATTTCGCATTAGAAATTTCGTATCCCACGAAATCCTCATGTCGTAACTCTTCTCTGGCACCGCTTCTCCATGTTTGGCAATGGATTCGAAAAGTGGCAGATCAGGAAGGATTCGAACTTTAGTATTCGCCAAGGATTTTGGCAAACGGTTTCTCCCGGTGCGCATTAGGTATTTAACGTGATCAACACACATATGCCACTGTTTTTTAGAATTCGAAATCGGGAGCATGGAAAGTGGCAGATCACTTGACCACTTGATTTTACCGTGTTGATCACGCATTTTAGGCTGATCAACACACGTTTTCACCTAAATTTTGGGGTTCGAAATATATGAACGTGGCAAAATGGCAGATCACTTGACCATTCAATTTCACCGTGTTGATCAGTTATTTTGGGCTATGCAACACGCATTTTCACCAGTTTTTTAGGAATTCGAGATTTTTTGACTTGGCTTTGGTTTTTTGACTTCATTTTTTTTGGATATGAATTTCGTATCCCTTATGGATACGAAATTTGGGGTGACACTCCCAAATCTTACCATTAAATACCCCCTAGCTTGGCATTAAAAGAGGTTGGCTCATTTGCATTTTTCCTACACATTGACATACAGAATTGAAGCTCTCAAGCATCATTAATGGCTTCCTTCATCTTCCCCATGGATTTTGGACTTTGAAACGTTGCACAAACGTTTCCCTACAACATTTGGATATTTTCTTGGACATTTACACTACTTTTGGACTGTTTTGGATATCTTTGGAATTTCTTGGATATTGAATTTACTTTTTGGACACTGCTCCATATTTTTGCTCAACGAAGAAGAAGAATGACATTTTGGTCAAAGTTTAGAATTAACAAACATTTTGTTGTTCAATTACACAACATTGTACACAAATATTGTCCAAACTTGTACAACTCTTGTAATCAACTACTATATGATGAATGATCACTAAAAAGTGGACGTAGGCATTAGTGCTGAACTACTATAAAAAGTTGTGTTCTCGCTGCATTTCATTACTTTAGATTAGACTATCATTTTTCTACAAAACGTACACTCAGGCATTGGCGTGTGCAAATAGCGATAATTCCCCCATCTCAACACTTTGGCGCGCTAGGTAAAGGGCGCACATCTTTAGCTTCTACTCCGGATTGGATTCTCAGATTTTTATTCGGATTTCGCCTTCAGATTTGGTTTTGGTTTTCGATTTTGGTTTTAGCTTTCGACTTCGACTTTGTTACTCGCTTTTCATCATAGTTAAGTGCAAGAAGCTCGACGCTATTGCTAAAGTTCAAGGTACAGGAGGTGAGGGAAGTCAAGAACTTTCTTCGACTGGAGTTCCCGCGAATTACGTCACTCGTGACGACATTGACGGGATGATTATGAATTTGGCTATGGATTTGAATGCTCGATTCGAGCGACATGAAGAAGCTTATACTACCTTCCTCACTCGGATTGAAGCTAGGATTGGAAACTCTGGAAGGCCACTGGTCAGGCAGATATTATTAGAACAAGTACCAATGTTCCTCAGGCTACGACTGGAGACATGGGAGAACCTCGAAAACTAATCAGTAGGCCGACGCTGATTCTCAGACCGGTGTCAGTCCCGCTACACTCGGGGGAACCCCTAATACCGACATTGCTTCAGCCTGTGATGCTTTGGTTGGTCAAGTTGAGGGCTTCTCTATTAGTAATGTGGTTCAAGCACCGGTGCATGCAACTTTGGATGGTAGTGCTTCAACGGTTCCAGGAGTCGAGATTATTCCCGATGCAGCCCCACAGGTTGGAATTCAACTGAATATTCCTCTCTTTAACCAACCGATTCCAAATTTAGACTTAAACACTTGGGACCAGTGTTGCTATGGACAATCTGATTCAGTTGCTTGCCTTTGATAATGGATCTCGAATCGCAGATGTTATTTGTCGATTAACTTGAGGAGGTGCCTCTTCTTCGGACTTGGATTATGTACAGTTCGTTCTCTTTAGATATCAGGAGCTCTCAAAACCCACCGGACTTCAAACTTCTTGTGCTAGAAGCTTTCGATGCAAGATGGATCCTACTGTTCATCTAATGCACTACATCTGCCATATGGAAGTACGTTCAGCTTCAAACAACGTTATGATAAAGTGCTTCCCGCTTTATCTCATAGACATTGCGGCTTTATGGTTCAGACAGTTGGAACCAGAATCTATTAACAATTGGAATGTCTTGGTGAGAAAATTCGTCGAGCAACTCAGAGTCCACATTGTCCAACCAAGGAATGTCATGACTTTGACATCAGTCAGGCAGAGATCAGGCGAGAATCGATGTAAATTTCTTGAGCGATTCAGCGCTGTGGTTGCCTCTATCGATAAGCCGGATTCGTCCATGGTCCTGATGGTCGCCGTCTCCAACATTCCTGACAAGACAGATTCAAAGTCTCATTGCGATGAGACCAGCAGAGGGATATCGCTAAATTATTCTTCAAGGAAGAAAGATTTCTTAGGAAGGAGGACTCCCGCGACGAAAAATCCGTACACCAAACCAACTTTGCAACAGGCTCAGGGACACCTGCGCTCGACAAAGGAAAGGGAAAAACTTGGGACAATCGAAACTCACGGCCTCATTTCGGGCCAAAGTTCCTAGATTACACTGAGCTCAACCATGGCTTGGAAAGAATTTATCTCGATATTCATGAAACTACACCTTTCCAAAAGCCTCCTAAGAGAGACCGGACTCTGAAACAAGCAACCTTTGACAAGTAATGCATTTTCCATGAGCTGCCAAGTCATGACACCGACCATTGCAGGTAGTTCCACGGTCCCATTGAAGCCCGCGTCAGGTGCAGCGAATAACCGTAGTATGTCAAGAATCCTATAGCAGCAACATCTTCCGCTCAACCTCCAACCACATCTCAGTATAGGGGAAAAACTGGTCTCTCCCAGAGCATTGTCATCAGCTGTCCTGGCTCTACAGATCCTCTTTAACTTTTTCGGACCCCAGTCTGACACTTATGTATTTTCTTGTTGTCGGCGACCTATCGCCTTTTAACTTTTCTTGTATGCAATCAAATGGCAACGTCAGCCCGCACACACACTTAACTGGCTTGCGGTCTTCATTCGTTCCCTGGTCTGACTTGCGACCGTTGTACTTTCGTGATATCAATAAGGATCCACACTGCATTAGTCCAGTATAATATTCGGACTCCGTCTCCCACTCGACCAGTCGAGTATAAAATTCAGACTCCGGCTCCATGCTCGACCTATCGAGGATAAAATTCAGACTCTGATCCTCCCCTCCCACTTTTGCGGGTATGTACTCGCTCCAACATACCTCAACAAGCCTAATGCTTCTTATTTTCTGGACCTCATGCATTTCAGACTCGATAGGTGGTTCTAAATATGATCCCAATGATCGTCAGAATCCCATCCTAATACGATCCCAGTATTACGATTTCAATGGTCGTCGATCTTCTACTCAAACACAACCTCGGTAGTCGTTGGACTATTCTATCTATCTTAGGTTATTCTGGTATTTTAGTTATCTCTAAATGATCTGTGGCGATCGTTGGCTTTTAGGCTTCCAGGTTCATAATTAATACGATCTGGCGCGATCGTGGCTCTTTAGTTTTTCGGTTATAGAAGTTCACTACGGACTTCCTCCGACTTTGGTTTTTGGATTTCTGGATTTTTCGCAAAACACATCTTCCATCGATTAAGCAAGACATGTTTTGGAGCAAAGTATTGACACACATTTTGGTCAAATCTGTCACACGTCAAGATTTTGGTTAGTGACACCTCAAGTTTCAAGAATATCGTCAAAAATTACAAAGCGATTTGGTCGAAGTCACATCACGTTCAAAAATGGTTGGAAATGGCATTGATTCGTAAAATCATCGTCAATGGAGTTGGAAAAACTAGCATGGTAAAAAAATGTGATCGACTCGGTCCGATCAGCTCAAAACTCTTGAGCGTGTCGATCCGATCACGTAGCAAAACTCGTTGTGGAAAAATATATGGATTCTGGCAAATTCTGGTTTTGCACACTAAAAACAACTGATCGACATGGCACTATCACTTGAAACGGCCTGCGCAACTCACGGCGCGATCAAACTTGGTAAAATTGGAATTCGGAAAAATCATGTTTCGCGCACTCAAAAACAACTGATTCACATGGAACGATCACGAAAAATGGCTTGGGCAACTCCCGGCACGATCAAACTTGGTAAAATCGAAATTTGGCAAAATCATGTTTCGCGCACTAAAAAACAATTGATCGGCATGGCACGATTATGAAAAATGGCTTGTGCAACTCACGGCATGATCAAACTTGGTAAAGTCGGGATTTGGCAAAATCAAGTGTCGATTACCTAAAAACAATTAATTTTCCAAAATCTGGCACTTGGAAAAATTCTAGTTTGGTATGTTCAAAAATAGGTAATAGACACATGAAAATCATTAATTTTCTCCTGTTCGTCCTTGGCTGATCACGTTTGGAAAATTAGCTGATAAAGTGGCTTGGCAAGAAAAAATACAGTGATCATCATGGAAAAATGGCAAAAAACCATGTGTTCATGCTTGGTTGATCACATCTGGTTAAGTGGTTGATCATCAGATTTGGCACGAAAAAATGGGGTGATCGACATGGGAAAATGACCATTTTCCATGGTCATGCATCGGGCCGATCAGCTTAGGAATTTGACTTGGCAAGCTTGGAAATTTCGTATCCTAGGAGGGATACGAAATCCCCATGTCGTGACTCTTCCCCGGACCGCTTTTTCCATGTTTGGGGATTCGAAAAGTGGCTGATCAGGAAGGATTCGAAATTAGGTATTTGCCAAGGATTTTGGCAAATTGTTATTCACTGTGTGGATCAGACTATTTCACGTGATCAACCACGTTTGCCAATGTTTTTTGGGATTTGAAATATATAGCATGGAAAGTGGTAGATCACTTGACCACTTGATTTTACTATGTTAATCATGCATTTTGGGCTGATCAACACGTGTTTTCACCCAGTTTTTGGGATTTGAAATATATGAACATAACAAAATGGCAAATCACTTGACCACTCAATTTCACCGTGTTGGTCAGCTGTTTTGGGCTGTGAATCACGCGTTTTTGCCAATTTTTCAAGAATTCGAGATTTTTCGACTTAGCTTTGGTTTTTCAACTTCGTTTTTGGGATTCGGCTGATACTTCCAAAAATCAGCTATAAATACCCCCTAGCTTGACATTTGAAGGGGTTGGCTCATTTGCATTCTTCCTACACATTGGCATACGGGACTGAAGCCCTCAAGCACCATTAATGGTTGTCTTCATCTTCCCCATGGATTTTGGACTTCTTTTGGAATTCTAAATGTTGCACAAACGTTTCCCTATAACATTTGGACATTTTCTTGGACATTTACACTGCTTTTGGCCTGTTTTGGATATTTTGGAATTTCTTGGACATTGAAACTACTTTTTGGACATTGTTCCATATTTTTGCTCAATGAAGAAGAATAAGGGCTTTTTGGTCAAAGTTTAGAATTAACTAACAATTTGTTGTTCTATTACATAACTTTGTACAGAAGTATTGTCTAAACTCGTACAACTCTTGTAATCAACTATTATATGATGAATGATTACTATAAAGTGTACTAGGAATTAGTGCCGAACCACTGTAAAACCTGTGTTTTCCCTACGTTTCATTACTTTGGATTTGGACTATCGTTTTTCTACAAAACATACACTTGGGAATTGGCGTGCACAAATAGCGACAATTCCCCACGTCAACGCTGTCCATCTTTGCAATTTATTCTTTGGGAAGTTAGGCATGTTTCTAATTAATTGGTTATTAAACTATATAAAATCAATTACCATAGTTTAAGGAAATCATTGTAATAGGAACCCATACTTGCAAGACATTACTTTTTGTAATTTTAGGCTATTGAACTGTGTGCAATACGGTTAAATCCCTATTTTGCACTAGTCCACACCTTTATTTGTTTTAACGCTTGCAGTTATGTTTCTCATTTCTCTTCCAGACCAAACTATGAAAACATATTCCTTTTTTCCAACCAATCAATCAAGGTTATTCCCAACTACTCATTTTTATAGGCATATGCAAATTCCTTATTCTTCCTTTTATTCCCCAAATTTGACATATTTCCTGGAAGTTTGAATATAATAAGGCTTATGCGTCATTTTCCATTCTAATCTATTTGGACATTTACGCAATTCAAAATTTAAACCATAGCCTTGACAAACAAAAATGGGAATTCTCGGATTTTCAACTTAAATTATAAGTTTATTGCACATGAAATTTCTTATGTCATTCCAATAGGGATTTACAGTAAGGATTGAATTAGAACAGAATTATACTCAAATCACGTGGCGAATAAAGTACATTAGTTAAATAATTCTAAATTACCAAGATTTTACAGGAAATAAACGATATCATATACCATTATCTAAAAATATGATTTAAATCCACTCACTTGTGGTGCGTTCTAAGGTCTGGAACTGATTTGGATATAAGTTTATTTTCCATTACCTTTTCTGTTTGAGTCTATGAATCTATTTAGGAAGGAAGTTTGGACATTTAAATCTTGAATGCCCTGCTTTTGCCTTCAAATCTCAAATCAAACAACCTGAATCTAATATATTTTATTTTTGAAGAATTTGGAGGAGAAAGGGAATGACAAAGCTCCAATGTCCTCTTAAAAACTATGAGTTCAATGGTTAGGAATTGCAGGTCTATTTATAGATGTTCAGACTAACCATGCTCGTCGGATTTATTTTATTATAAATCTCACCTTTTAAATCAAACTGATATTAAAAATCACACATTAAAAAAACGTTTCATGCCAATATGGGTCGACCCATACCCATGCTTGGGTCGTTCTATTGGGTTGACCCAGCTAATATATAGGTTGAGCCAAACGATTTAAATTAAATCGTTTGTTCTCTGTTTGGTGCATGATTTTTTTGTTTCTCGTTTTATTCCCTTACATATTTATTTTAAATGTTTCTTTCAATGTTATTCCTTGGTTTCCTGATTTGCTTTATTCTCTTCTGTTTTTAACATGCACCCTATTTCAAATTTAAAAGCTTTCTGTTTATGTAATTAATATGTGAATTAATTTTCTTCCGTTTCTAATTCGTGCATGTTAATTCTTATGACCGTTATTTAAAACATTTATTTTATTTTTAGTTTTATTAATTTTTCTTCCATTCTTCACACACATTAAATTTCAATTTCAAACGAATACCATCCCATTTATGTCTCTTTTAATGTCATTAATGATGCACATTAACTTTCAAATTCAAATGCGCGTTGCTTTTGAATTTTATACTTTTATATGAAATAAATATATATTTACACACGCTCACATGCATGATACTACTATCCAGTTTTCCAATTTAAAAACTTTAACGTTGCATTCTATTTATTAATTTATAACATGATATTAATTATTCTTCTGTAATATTACATTTTATTAAGCTCTATTCATACCTTTGCAACGTTATGTTTGCATAACAACTTTTTATTTAATTCTTATTTATTCTACACTTCAGTTTTTCAAATTCAAACGCATACTATTTATAAAATTAATGTACACATATATTCAAAGGGGATTGTTAAAGGGACTCCACTTTTGGTTAAGGGGAGTACCATTTTAGTTTATTTTAAAATTGTTAAGGGGGGTTAAAATAAATTAGCCACCTCTTAAACATATTAATAAAATTTCCAATGTTAACCCTATACACTTTATTAATGCAACCTTAAAACATAAACTCTAATTTAATTCTGCACATAGAAAAATAATAATACATGAAACATAAACATTCTGCACACATGAAAATAACATATTCAAACATCGTTTACTTTAGTATTCACTATCATAGTAAGCATGGAATACAATAACAAAAATATACACATACAAAACACACTAGCCATAAATGAAAATAAGAGTAACAACATACACTTAGCACAACATAAACATAAGCATAAATTCACTTAACAAACATTTGTTTTAATGCTGGAATATGTACACTGTTTTAATGTAATTACTTTTGACAAATCATCTCACAGCGAGATTGTTTTTCTTATCAAACCGTAACATATTGTGTTCACCCTCGAACAAAATCCAAACTTTCAATGACGAACCGTATTCATCGTTCGCGCAAACGAACAAAATTCATCCACTTTCTGCAAACTATATTCATCTTTTTCAACAAAATCTAAAATTTCAAAAGGGGATTTATCAACGTTCGATTTTTTTCTTTTTTTTCCATCTCGCGGCATGTTTGGATCGAACTGAGATTGAATTTTGATTGATAAGTTTTAAGGGGTGATGAGCCCGGGGGTACTTTAGTCTATATTTTATTTTATTTCTAAAATTCCAAACCCCCCTTAACAAATAAAAAATAAGATGGAGTCCCCTTAAAATTATCCTCCCCTTAACCAAAAATGGAGTTTCTTTAACAACCCCTTTTCAAAATAAATGTATTCACGCGCATTTACATAAGACTTCAAACATTAATAACTTTTCTATAAGAACTCCATTCGAAACATATTATATATGTAAATCAATCACAAAGTTGCTATGCATGCAATGATATGCGTTTCATAGCCAAATCCTAATAATCCAAAAATGTCCATTTTCCATTATTAATTATTTCTGTAATTATTATAATCACCTTTGTTATTAAAAGTGTGGGGTGTTACTGTTGTATATAACGGTGTTGTATACACAATTATATGATTTTTGTTTGATGATAACAACTAAATAAATATTATTATAAATGTGTTTGTTTTTGTATTGTTATATCACATCACAGACAGAAATATAATATTTATATTTAAATAGAATACGACTGTACACGAATTCAAATATTCAACAGTATTTTATTTAAATATAATATTTTATTTCAACATTCCATACAGTACAAAATTGATAACTCCACTATTTGTACATCACTGAATTTCATATCAGCTCTTCACTACACTTTTTTTTTTACAGACTCATATACATATACAAATTGCACAGTGTTATCTTCAGTCTTCAGTCTGTTCAGTCACTGTCAGTCCAGTCATCGTCTTCATACCTGTCATTCACAGAAACACACACACAGTACACTGCAATAGAAATAAAACAGAATTCATGCAAATATAAATTTTATTTTTAAAATTTTATTTGCCTCAGAATTTCGGTGTGTTTCTCATCATTTTTCTAACTCGATCTGAATTGATCAGCCTCGACATAATCACACTAGTTTGCTGATTTTTGATCAGCCTCAACATAGTGTGACTAGTCTGATGATATATCTTAAAAACAAAATGTCAAACATTAAAATTCAAAATGGTCGAGCACAAGAGATGGTATGCTCATATTTCAGGTGCAAAACAGTGAAACCAAGCATGTCAACACAGCATAGAATGGTCAAACATGGTAGCACAAATGCAATGAGTTTTTTTTTTTCAAACATGCTCAATACAGTGGGACATGCACAAGCAATGCAGTGGTGATACAAGAATGCATGGCAAAACAGCTGTGGCATATACATGGAGCACTTCTCAAATGGTCAAAGACAAATGACTCAGCAAGGTGATGATGCAAGTCATATGATGCAGCTTTTATTTGTGTATGTGCAAAAGGCAAGCAACGCAACTCTTTGGTGTATATGCATGTCAAGATCGTAAGGGGTGCACAAACTAATGTGGACATGCAGCAAAGAAAACAAGGGATCACAATGGCAGCATGAAGGGAGAAATCGGTTCAGCAAGTATGTACACAAATCATAAAAGGTTTGAGCATATTTCATGCATGCTCGAGACAACAAATAAGTTCATGATGGAGCAACAGCAATTGGCAAGGCTCAGACCATTTATACACAACAATGAAACATGGCACAAGTCAATCTCAAGCAGCATAGTGGTGCAAGTGTAAGGTGCAGCCGTCGTGTACATGAGGTGAATCATGGTCGAGCTCAATGTAGTTATGCTAAATCAAAGTAGCAGGAAGTTCAAATCTCTTTCAAAAAGTAATCAACACAAATGTGGTGGATGTGCATGTGTACAAACTGTAATATCAAAGCAGCATGGATTGATCATCATGTATAGTACAACAATAGTCGAGAAACAAATGTAAATGAACATGAGATTCAGACCAACAAACATACCAGAATTCAATGAAGTCGAGCATGCAAGACAACTGAAATGTGCAGCAATCAAGTGACAGTGCAAAGACAGCAAGTACAGCCAATAGGTAACTCAGGTAAGAAGGGAGTTCATGTTACAGCTAGCATATGATCATGTATATATGTACAAGTTTGCATATATAATGGTGCAAGTATGATTCATGTCCGAGTACATCATTCAAGTTCAAATAGTTCAGGAAAGAACAAGTTACTCATCATGGGTGCACCAAATCTCAAGTGCACATCAAACAAACAATAAAGCAGTTTTTTTTTTAAGAAATTCATGTTTTCTTATATATGAATAATGGTGCAACTGAGTGAGAATT
Source organism: Allium sativum (assembly GCA_030737875.1). Taxonomy (NCBI): domain Eukaryota; kingdom Viridiplantae; phylum Streptophyta; class Magnoliopsida; order Asparagales; family Amaryllidaceae; genus Allium; species Allium sativum. Next base: position 1,024,737,657 of record CM060912.1, read on the forward strand.
GTGGTGCAAGAAATCATACAAGAATGGATTATATCAGGACATAAATCATTCAGTATTTTTCCAAGTATACAGTGGCATAAATGATTTTTGGAAAGAGTTTAATTTGCAGAAAATCATACATGGCAAGTGTTTAAGTTTTCCAGAAATCACAACTTTTTTGTTTGGGCAAATCTATTGTTTCCAGTTTTGAAACAATCAGAGAATTATGGCAGAGCATATATTACTCAAGACAAACAAGGAAATCACACTGATATATATATATGGCAAGAGATTTTATTGTGCAGAAAATCATATATGGCGCAGATTAAAATCAATCTTGGCAACCATCTGTAAATTCAAATTTCAACAATCAAGGCAAAAATCGAATGGGACAATTTCAGAAAAGGCAAGAACTTTTTTCCAGAATTCATGAATACACGCCAGCCATTTAAGCCAAGCAAATCCATTGCAATCAAGAAAATCGAAGAAAACAAAAAGGGAAAGCATCGCAATTTCAGATCGAATCACTTAATTGAAATCAGAGAGCAAGTTACGGATGATGTAATCCTATTTATCACTGATTCATCATTGGCAGAGAGGAAATCATCGAAACCGAAACCCACAAAATCAGTAAAAAAATTCAAAGCAACAAATCTCAGAAAACTCACTGATTCGATCGAGCCAGAGAGAAATTCCAAGTCGGACGAGGAAAGCCATCAAAGAATCAACCTTCAGAGTTATCACAACGTCAACAATCAAGCATCGATCTGGTTTTGGAGCAATCGTTGAAACCCTAGATTTTTCCTAAATCGCCTGCCGCCATTTTTTTAGAGCAAAAGAAAATAGAACGGGTGCAACAAATTGAAATGGGCCGGCCATGTTTCTCCATGTGAAAACGGGATGACCCCTTTAAATTCAACTCCTATATTCATTTTTTAATTAGGGTTTCTCCTTGTTTTAATTTTCTATTTGTTGTATTGTTTTTATTTTGAGTTGTAAAATTGTCGAAACAGTTTTCTAATGTCTGTATAAACTAGAGTGAATCAGTCAGGGTGTTGACTGTCAGTTTCAGAGTCTGTAAAATCTGGGTTACGGATTACAGGGTTGTAATTCAGGAAATCTGATCGAGGGGATATCGATCAGTCTATGGTTTTGAGCGTAGGGTTAGTACAGGAGTAGGGAGTGCGAGTTTACAGTGTCTGTAAGCGGGATCTGTTATTAACACCTAGTAGAAACCTTAGGAATGCAGCAGTAGGCAAGATTTGCCGAAGCTGGGTATCTCTGTGTGGTATTTACTTTCTGTACTTACTTACTCTGCTTTATCTGTGCTGGGATTAATTTTTTAATTACTTGATAAACTGTGATAAACCCTATTCACCCCCCTCTAGGGTTAATCTAGATCCAACAAGTGGTATCAGAGCAGGTATTTTTTAACTCTAGAGAAATGGTGAATTCTAGTTGTCAGTCTTCTGAGAATCAGTCCAGTCGTACTCCATTTATTTTCGATGGTACAGATTTTTCAAATTGGAAACTAGAAATGGAATTATATTTAAAATCTATTGATATTAAATGTTGGGATACTGTTATTAATGGTTATGATATGGTCAATAGGAACGGTATTGGATTTAATTCTCGTGCTATTCACACTTTGTATTCTTATATTGATGATGTCCAATATAACCTCATTTCTCATTGCTTGACTGCGCAGGAAATATGGGATTTTCTCAATAGAAAGTATGGAAAGATCGACAACAGCAGCTCAAAACATAAAGTGGTCAACTCAGATTCAGATCTATGCTCAGGAGAAGAAACAAATGAAAATTCAAGTAGATCAGACGATGGAGACTCAACAGACAATGAGACTGAAAGCTTCTCATATGAAGAGTTGGTTTATATGTGTACTGATTTAACAAAAATCGTTGATAAACTCCATCGTAAAAACAAATACTTGAAATCTAAAAATCACGAGTTAAATAGCAAAATTAACTGTTTGGAATCAGAATCTACAAATGTCATGAAATTAGAAAATTCTGACTGTGAAAGTTGTTTGAATTTGAAAACTGACCTCGTTCATCTCAATAAAAATATTCAAAGGCTTAAAGAGGAAATTCTGATTTTAAAAGATAACGAGGTTGAGCTAAAAGATTCAAACAATTCTTTGCAAAAAGAATTTAATAATTTTAAGGCCATCAAAAGTTCCAAACATGAAATTGCTGAGAAAGAAAGCTTGTTGAAAAGTGATTTAATTTTAAATGAGCTTGAAAAAGAGATTGAGAATTTCAAGAAACTTGAATTTGAAAAACAAGTTAAATTTGAATCTGAAATCTTTGAGTCCAAGACCAAAATCAAACTTCTTGAAAACGAAAATTTGTCTTTGAAACAAAATGAGACTGAAAGGAGAAAGATCAACATTAATCGTTGTTCAAATCTGATAAAAGAAAACTCTGATCTTAAATCCAAAATTCAACGATTAGAATCAACTTTGGACAAATTTTCGAATGGTGAAAAATCGTTGAATATGCTGTTACAAAACCAATTTTCGGTTGGTCATAAACAAGGTCTTGGTTTTGGAAAAACAAGTGTTTTTGAAAAATTGAATTCTTGTGATTTTAAAAACCCTTTAAATTGCTTTAAAAAGGGTCTTTCTGAAAGTTTAAATTTTGACAATTCCAAAAGGTTTTTAAATCACAAACGAGACAAGAATTGGTTTGATAACAATCCAGTTGAGCAGATGTGGACCCCAAAAGGAAATAAAATGATTTTTGGAAAACCTAAACAAGTTTGGGTTCCTAAAGGCACAAAGATAGATTCGAATGGGATGTTATACAAACAGGTTTGGGTACCAAAAGTGGTAAACAAATTTCAGAGTGGTGTTACAAATTTTGTTAGACCACTTGATCCACTTAACTGCTAGGTACCAGTGAAGGTTGAGGAACTGATATGCTGAAAAGAGATTGATTTCAAGTTGTTCTATATTTCTGTATTCTTTACAGTTCCTTGGCCAAGGTTTACTGAGTTAGAGATTCTGGTTTTCACTGATTTCAGGTATGATCTCTGAACTTGTCTTTGTAAATATTTTTTTGTTTACTTCTTCTTCTACTCCTTTCCTTTTTATTTTTGTTTGTCCTGAGTCGATTTGACACTGCCATATTCTTCTTATTCTGCGATTGCAGTACTTATGATTTTCTGGAAATTCGTTTAATTTATATAAAACTGTCATGTTTTAATTCTTCCAGAATCTAAATTTAAACTTGTATATATCTGCAATTGTTTTGAAGTTTATTTTCTGATTTTTGAATTCATAACAGTGTTGATGCATTCATATCATATCTTGAACACTGTTAACTAGAATTCTAAATTTTTGAAGATCTGAATAATTAATGAAATTTCACACACTTATACTGTTTTGAGTCCCTTCCAATTCATTTTGGAAACGCTTAAAGTATTATACTCATTACAGGACTGTTACTTCTCAGTTGTGATAATCTCATTAATTTTTAGATTGGCTTGATTATTTCTGACTTGAAAAATATTTGGTTTGAATCAGTGATACATCTAGAATTTCATCTTTATTCATGATTATTATGATTGAAATTAGTTTGTTTGAAATCATCTGAAATTCTTGATATTTTGAATATCACACACCTCTTAAAATTTGAAATAATCAACCTTGTGTGACTGATTCATTATATCTCAAACTTAACATTGATTCAAGTGATTTCAAATAAATTATTTTTTAATTTCTTGTATCATGAATACCTCTCAGATTTGATGTAAATGAACTGGTATTTCTATTGGGCTTGTAAGAAATAGTTTTTGAGAAATTCTTGAAAAGTTCTTTTTGAAAATGGTCTTTGAAAATCATTGATATTTCATGATTAATTGATTTAAATATTTATTTGTTTAAAATCATTTGAAATTATTGATTTATTGAATCACACACATATCTTGAATCTGACATTAATAATTTGGTGTAATTGATTCATTGAATCTGGAGTATTTCATATTCATCAAATGATTTAAAATAAATGGTATTTTTAATCTTGGATCATGAACCATCTTATGTGACCATCATTCTGACAAGTTTGTTTCTGAAACTATTTTTGTGCTGCTCTGATACTGTTTTCAAATAACTACCTGTTTTGATTTGTATGTTGCTTGCCAAATTTGTAAATCTTGTATGCGTGGGCTCTATGTTTGAAACTCTTTGATATCCTTGTTCGTCTCAAGTGTCAATTTTAAATCCTCGAGAAGAGAGAACAATTGGTATCAGAAGTGCTGATTTTTTCTTCTCTTGTCCTGTATAGCTTTTTCACATTTCCTCTTGTAATTGATTTTCAACTTTAAAATTATTTGTTGATTATTCATTTAGAAATTGAAATCAATATCCAATTGAACTGTATTTATAATTCATCAAAATTATTATCAGTTTTTGAAGTTGTGATGAATTATGACTGCAATATATTTCATAATAAGAGGAGATTTTATGATGGTTGAATATTTATTATAATATCTTTGAACTGGCAATTATTTCACGATCATCTACTTTATCTATCATCTTTCTGCCATCCATGACAGTTCTATATTAATGTGGAGAGTTTGATATAATTTTTTTTTTAAAAAAAATTATCTTGAATAAACAGTGAAAATATTTATGATGGAATTGTGGCTATGTTATTATTATTATTCAGAATTAGTGATAGTTGAAAATTTTCAATAATCCCAGTACAGTTGAGCATATTTCATAATATAATTAATTTAGAAATTTATTTCACAGTCCATTTCTGTACCTACCACTTTTCTATCATCCATATTGATTTTATATATCGAGGAGTTTTTCTTTTTGAAACAGAAAAAGATAATAATATAATAAGTATTTCTCTAACCTCATTTAAAAATCCAAGCTCTGGTTATGCATGGTTACGAGATTACTTATATTTAAGCTGCAACTGATCTCATTTAAAAATCCAAGATCTGGTTATGCGTGGTCAGTGCGCTCTTAAATTAAAAAGAAAAAGAAAATAATTTGGATAAAATAAAGATTTATATGAAATTCTCCTTGGTGTTTATAAAAACCAGCCTATCAATCCATCTTCTATCTGTGAAATGTGTTGAAATATTATGACGTCTTATGATTTATTGATTGATAGATATTGGGATTTGAGATTATTCGATCTTGTCACTTAAATTGAATTATTAATTATAGTCCAAATTCCATCTCTGTTTTTTTGAACCTCATTTTTTTTGGAAAATAATTGGAATACTATTTTCTCCCCATTTTATATAAAATTCATTGTATATTTGTCATTCTCTACAATGTGAAATATGCCACATGTTCTTAGAATATTATGATTTTTGTTTGACTGATTGAAATTTATGATGATCGTTCTTCCTCTCATGCTGAAATTATATTTTTTGGTCATGTTTCATTTGTATTTTAAATTCTGTATCCTTTTGATGATAACAAAAGGGGGAGAATGGATTAGATTTTGATTTATGAGTGAATATTTTATAAATATTTTTAATTTTGAAAATTTATTATTATTCATAACATTCCTTTCACTCATGCACAGTTATAAGGGGAGTCTCTGCTGTAGGGGGAGCTGATAAATAGGGGGAGTTCAATATTCACTGTCAAACACATCTGTTGCATACAAAATCTTTTATTTGTTTGTCATCATCAAAAGGGGGAGATTGTTGTATATAACGGTGTTGTATACACAATTATATGATTTTTGTTTGATGATAACAACCAAATAAATATTATTATAAATGTGTTTGTTTTTGTATTGTTATATCACATCACAGACAGAAATATAATATTTATATTTAAATAGAATACGACTGTACACGAATTCAAATATTCAACAGTATTTTATTTAAATATAATATTTTATTTCAACATTCCATACAGTACAAAATTGATAACTCCACTATTTGTACATCACTGAATTTCATATCAGCTCTTCACTACACTTTTTTTTTACAGACTCATATACATATACAAATTGCACAGTGTTATCTTCAGTCTTCAGTCTGTTCAGTCACTGTCAGTCCAGTCATCGTCTTCATACCTGTCATTCACAGAAACACACACACAGTACACTGCAATAGAAATAAAACAGAATTCATGTAAATATAAATTTTATTTTTAAAATTTTATTTGCCTCAGAATTTCGGTGTGTTTCTCATCATTTTTCTGACTCGATCTGAATTGATCAGCCTCGACATAATCACACTAGTTTGCTGATTTTTGATCAGCCTCAACATAGTGTGACTAGTCTGATGATATATCTTAAAAACAAAATGTCAAACATTAAAATTCAAAATGGTCGAGCACAAGAGATGGTATGCTCATATTTCAGGTGCAAAACAGTGAAACCAAGCATGTCAACACAACATAGAATGGTCAAACATGGTAGCACAAATGCAAGGAGTTTTTTTTTTCAAACATGCTCAATACAGTGGGACATGCACAAGCAATGCAGTGGTGATACAAGAATGCATGGCAAAACAGCTGTGGCATATACATGGAGCACTTCTCAAATGGTCAAAGACAAATGACTCAGCAAGGTGATGATGCAAGTCATATGATGCAGCTTTTATTTGTGTATGTGCAAAAGGCAAGCAACGCAACTCTTTGGTGTATATGCATGTCAAGATCGTAAGGGGTGCACAAACTAATGTGGACATGCAGCAAAGAAAACAAGGGATCACAATGGCAGCATGAAGGGAGAAATCAGTTCAGCAAGTATGTACACAAATCATAAAAGGTTTGAGCATATTTCATGCATGCTCGAGACAACAAATAAGTTCATGATGGAGCAACAGCAACTGGCAAGGCTCGGACCATTTATACACAACAATGAAACATGGCATAAGTCAATCTCAAGCAGCATAGTGGTGCAAGTGTAAGGTGCAGCCGTCGTGTACATGAGGTGAATCATGGTCGAGCTCAATGTAGTTATGCTAAATCAAAGTAGCAGGAAGTTCAAATCTCTTTCAAAAAGTAATCAACACAAATGTGGTGGATGTGCATGTGTACAAACTGTAATATCAAAGCAGCATGGATTGATCATCATGTATAGTACAACAATAGTCGAGAAACAAATGTAAATGAACATGAGATTCAGACCAACAAACATACCAGAATTCAAAGAAGTCGATCATGCAAGACAACTGAAATGTGCAGCAATCAAGTGACAGTGCAAAGACAGCAAGTACAGCCAATAGGTAACTCAGGTAAGAAGGGAGTTCATGCTACACCTAGCATATGATCATGTATATATGTACAAGTTTGCATATATAATGGTGCAAGTATGATTCATGTCCGAGTACATCATTCAAGTTCAAATAGTTTAGGAAAGAACAAGTTACTCATCATGGGTGCACCAAATCTCAAGTGCACATCAAACAAACAATAAAGCAGTTTTTTTTTTAAGAAATTCATGTTTTCTTATATATGAATAATGGTGCAACTGAGTGAGAATTGTGGTGCAAGAAATCATACAAGAATGGATTATATAAGGACATAAATCATTCAGTATTTTTCCAAGTATACAGTGGCATAAATGATTTTTGGAAAGAGTTTAATTTGCAGAAAATCATACATGGCAAGTGTTTAAGTTTTCCAGAAATCACAACTTTTTTGTTTGGGCAAATCTATTGTTTCCAATTTTGAAACAATCAGAGAATTATGGCAGAGCATATATTACTCAAGACAAACAAGGAAATCACACTGATATATATATGGCAAGACATTTTATTGTGCAGAAAATCATATATGGCGCAGATTAAAATCAATCTTGGCAACCATCTGTAAATTCAAATTTCAACAATCAAGGCAAAAATCGAATGGGACAATTTCAGAAAAGGCAAGAACTTTTTTCCAGAATTCATGAATACACGCCAGCCATTTAAGCCAAGCAAATCCATTGCAATCAAGAAAATCGAAGAAAACAAAAAGGGAAAGCATCGCAATTTCAGATCGAATCACTTAATTGAAATCAGAGAGCAAGTTACGGATGATGTAATCCTATTTATCACTGATTCATCATTGGCAGAGAGGAAATCATCGAAACCGAAACCCACAAAATCAGTAAAAAAATTCAAAGCAACAAATCTCAGAAAACTCACTGATTCGATCGAGCCAGAGAGAAATTCCAAGTCGGACGAGGAAAGCCATCAAAGAATCAACCTTCAGAGTTATCACAACGTCAACAATCAAGCATCGATCTGGTTTTGGAGCAATCGTTGAAACCCTAGATTTTTCCTAAATCACCTGCCGCCATTTTTTTAGAGCAAAAGAAAATAGAACGGGTGCAACAAATTGAAATGGGCCGGCCATGTTTCTCCATGTGAAAACTGGATGACCCCTTTAAATTCAACTCCTATATTCATTTTTTAATTAGGGTTTCTCCTTGTTTTAATTTTCTATTTGTTGTATTGTTTTTATTTTGAGTTGTAAAATTGTCGAAACAGTTTTCTAGTGTCTGTATAAACTAGAGTGAATCAGTCAGGGTGTTGACTGTCAGTTTCAGAGTCTGTAAAATCTGGGTTACGGATTACAGGGTTGTAATTCGGGAAATCTGATCGAGGGGATATCGATCAGTCTACGGTTTTGAGCCTAGGGTTAGTACAGGAGCAGGGAGTGCGAGTTCACAGTGTCTGTAAGCGGGATCTGTTATTAACACCTAGTAGAAACCTTAGGAATGCAGCAGTAGGCAAGATTTGCCGAAGCTGGGTATCTCTGTGTGGTATTTACTTTCTGTACTTACTTACTCTGCTTTATCTGTGCTGGGATTAATTTTTTAATTACTTGATAAACTGTGATAAACCCTATTCACCCCCCCCTCTAAGGTTAATCTAGATCCAACAGTTACAGGATAGGGTTGAAGTTTTTCCTTAAATTTTTAATCTAAGATTAAAGCATCGAAAAGACAAGAGTAGAAATTTCTATCAAGGCATACTACAAACGATAGAACCCCACATGTGCAATACTGCAGAATGAAATATATTCCAAAACGTATTTTAAAAGCTTGTACCTAACAAAGCTCAACTGATGAGAATCAAGGGATAATGATAACAATGGAAACAATAGAGTGGTTATCTTTCCACGTTGTAACGCATGTACTATTCCAATTCTATTATGTGTTTATTGTATTTTGTTGTGAACCGCCGCTATGATACCAAATGTGACACTCACCCCAAGATCCACCTTAATAAAGAGCATTAACGAAGAATGTCGTCTATTAGAGCAGAGAATAGGGCTAGTTAGGGGCATCCATTCGTAATTTCGTATTAGATGAGTATTGAATACGTTGATGGGGTGTATGAATTTTCCTTTTCTTATCTCAAGTGGATCGACATACTTAATACATCTAACAATTGTGATGGCTAAGGATCATATTCAGAACAATATACAACACACCATAGATTTCAAATCATAGAACAAATACATATAAATACAATCACTAAATACAACATATACATGTGCTACATCACGAATAGTTGTTCACCTATAAATACAGAAATAATGTCAAAAGGTAGTCCAAGCTAGATCCACCAACCACGAATCAACTGCAGACTGGACTTGAAATAATTCAGTCTGACCCGAGTATTACGTACACAGATCAGTATAACTTACATATCAGTTTTGGAGTAGAAGAAATAAAATATCACCTCTACTTTAATTCCTTTCTATAAGAAAAGAAATCACAATACACGTTTCACACAAAACTCAAATACAACAATTTCCTTTCTATTAGAAAGGAATGTCATACTCTAAGGTCAATAAAGAACTACACTTATAAGTCCACAAGATTAGTATATGGCTATGATAGCGAGAAATCGAACATGGATTTAACACTGCCTTAGCACAAATTACCCGACCTTCACAGCTAGGGTAATCACCACTTGGAATCGCATAACAAAAAATAGAAGACTCCGAATTCACAGGAATCATAAGATGAAGTCACAAAACCACATAAATCATAAAATCATTGAAACACTAAATCATGAAATCACTAAACCTCTATTAAGAGTTTAAAAGCACTAATGAAATCTCCAATAATAATAAGGGTCGCAATGGTGAAATCAACAAGAAATCATAAAACATTGAAATAACATGATGGACAAGTCGAAACCACGCCTGCACATGTTAATAACATGATGGGTCAAGGCTATAACCAATACTTTTATCACATAGAAAGGGTATCCGAATGACCTAAAGGTTCACAGAGGATGATCCAAAGGTCCATAAAGTTCCCACAGGATGACCTAGACGTCTAGTATCGACAGCCATATAGGAAAGTGTCACATACCCTCAAATAGTAAACCGAAAGGTGATAATTGTGTCCCATACCATACGCCCTCACTTGACGGTTTACACACTGCAAGTTAGCTACACACTAGAAAACATAGGAAATCACAAGAAAACACAGAGAACTACAAAAATCACAGAAAATCTATGAGAATCGTGAAGAATTACTGAGAGTCACAAAGAATCACTGAAATTTATTACTTCGATTGGACTGTTATGGGATTAATTGATATCGTATACGGTAGCATCCCATAACACAAGTTTTATGACATTATCCAATCACCAACGCGTCTTCTGCAAGGGTGCAAAAACTATGTAATTATATATATATATATATATATATATATATGGAGAGAGAGGGAATACTGAATTTTGCAAAAATGGAATTATAAAACAATTTCAAAACCTTTTGGATTATTTCTTTAAATTTGTATAATTGGAAAATATATTATAGCCTTGAGATGACTTTCAAAACTTAAATACAACAAAACTATTTTATCTTAAGGCGATAGGAAAAACCTATATATGTATATAGTTGCTTGAAAACTGCTTAACAAAAATGTGCACATGTCGCAAATTCATCAAAACTCAACATAGAACATAGTCCATAAAATCATCCCGAAGCTACGAATTCGAAACTCAAATTCAATGACAAATAGGCTTATATCGATATGATTTAAAGCCATAAAATTTCATAAAAAAACAACAACATAGAAATGCATTAACAAACTCATGAAACAACCACTAAAATATCAACTAAAAGCACCCAGCAAGCCATTGGAGTTGTTTGTGCAACTCTAGTAACAAATCGACCTAGGGGTCGACGGTTGGGACCCCTGTTACACAATATACGCAGGTTTTGCAACCTGCTTACCTTCAACTTTCGATTGATTTTAGGAATAACCGAATGTGAAATTAAGGCATGTAATGGATTCAATGGCAGGTACACAACTCCGATAATATATTAAGACATGAATTTCATCAAACAACCATGAATTAAAAGTGCTAGGGGACCTCAAAGATATAATCAAGCTAAGATTGAACACAGTGAATTTACTGAAACTATTTTTAATTATAGTAAATCGTTTTCAACAGCAATGATGAACCAAACCCAAAAAATAAACATTCAAAGCTCTCTAAACTAAAAAGTGTGGTTTTAAAAACTCACCTTTACTGGTTTGGAGGATTTCAAACTTGAAATGCTTGCAAGATGAGAGCTTAAAGCATCAAGAACTTGACTGAAGGGAAAATATTGACTTCCAGCTACTATTTCTCACTATCACTTCTTCTCCTTAAATTTCAGAATTACTGGAATATATTTGAAGGTTGAAGCTTGCTATTGTTGCCGGGCTAGAGGATTTCATCTCTTTTGTTTTGCAATTAGAATTAGGATTTTAGATTTTTGGATAATAAAGGAGGCAGACATGGATTTCCCGTCTTAGCCGGAAAGAAGTTGGGAGGAGAGGTAGCAAGAAAAATAAAGTGTTGTATTTTTATTTTCTCCATAGTAATACTTCAATAAGAAATGGGTTGAACTCCCAACCTAAACCCAAACAACTTAATTAACCTAATTAGTCACAAGTGCACCAAAGTTAAGTATTTAAAACACATATTAACAGCTTAATTATGCTAATCACATTTCAATTACTCAACTACAAATGTTACAAACACTTTTAATCCATTTAACACACATACACAATAAAGTTGTACTTAATTCACAAAACTCAATCACGCAAGTTTAAATACGCTTTAAAACACAATTGAACAACATTTTAATGCAATACACAAAATTTCATTTTTACACATTTAATCATTCAAATATCTTTTAGAAATAACATACCCTTAAATCGAGAACATACCCTTAAATTTTACACAATATACAGAGAAGATTAGCATGGCCCCTGCGCAAGGATGACACGCACAAATCGAGAACATACCCTTAAATTTTACAAATGAACACCAAACTTTAACAAAATATTTTAACATACCCAAATATTGATCCTCAAATAATTTTTACACATTATTATTTTGAGTGCAACCCAATTAAATCATTAATATTATTGTTAATGCCATTAATACTTTTAACAACAATCTACCAAATTTTATTTTGCATCGTGATAAAATTCAGCAATATACTTTTCTTTTAGAATTACATAACTATTTCTAAACATAGTTTAAAACTCAATCTCATTTTATTTTCTCCAGAAATACAACTTACATTTAAAAACACAAAATTAGCAGTTTAATAATTATTTCTTCAAACAATTTGTCGCTTATATTGAAAATATATTTTTCGCTTAAATGTTGATTACTAATCAATGTTGTATATTTTCAATATATTCACTTTAATCATCAAGTTATGAGTTATAAACAAGGATTGGAATAAATTTCTTATTATATCCAAGATATCTACTTTATCCGAAACACAAAATTCTGAAAATCATAATTTTTAATTTTCATATATTAAAAATACCATATGAGTTAAGCCTATAAACTCGTACTTTATTCTTTTCAGTTTTAAAAATATAGAGAACACACTAGAATTATTTAGCTCGGGTATCCAAAACCCGGGTTGTTACATGTTATGTTACCATTATATTTTACCTCATGCGTTGTGAGATATATGACAGATTTCTGAGTTATTTCTTTTAATTCAATCTTGATGATCGTCTTACAATGGTCGAGCACCATCGTAACACACTTCTCGGGTGCCGGAGGTGTAGGGCGGTCGTCATAATATGGATTTGTATTGATGAAGATGTAATTTGTTACATTGGTTTTTGTGTCAAAGCAGACGTATATTGCATTCATCTCTTGAAACAACTGTTGCATTACCTTCAAATTTTCAAGTGGTGCTTTTTTATATTTCAGAATAATCAATCCAAATTCTATATATAAAATAAATAAATAAATAAAGATTATTAAAAAAACATATATTAGAAAAATCTTTACACGACCACTCCACCACTCTATGTTGCCCGTAACAGTTCGTTTATGAGGGTCCCAACCAACATCGATTTTATTGCACAAATTTTTCCATCTGACCCAATCTGTTCTAATCCTACCGTATTTGTGTAGAATTTTACCTTCGTCTATTGGTTCGATACCCTGTAATATATTCTGCATTTTGTTTTAACTTTTCTGTTATAGCCTTGCACATTATTGTTATATATGCTTCTACATTTCAGCATAACACGAGTATCGTCAAACGAACCAATGATGAGGTGCTCTTCCATTTGTTATTCCGATTGCAAAAAATTTATCGGAAAATATTATGATGTAAAGAAGAAGAAAATACAAACAAAATGACTTTTTTTTAATACTATTGCGGACACGAAGGAATTAAACTTATGTTTGATGGTTTGGAGTAGGAAATTTGGAGAGTTGAAGGGAAATATATAAACGGAAAGAGGAAGAAGAAGGAAGAACAATTAAGGTACCATTCACAGTTAATTTTTTTGAGTTTGACCATTGCGTTGGCGTTCAACGCTCCAATGGTCAAACTAAAAAATTTGACTGTTTATCCAAACGTTTCGGGAAAATGCATTGGCGTCCGACGTGTCGTTTTCACCGAAATAAAACCAGCCTGTCCCCTTCCTCCCTCCTCACTTCCCATCCACACCTCCTTCTGCCGTTCAACCGAGAGTAACCCAAAAACACCCCCAAAAATATATTTTTTGTGCTCAAACGACCACTGTTTTAAGTATTTTTCGTTTCTATTACTATTATTTTTTCATTGTCTACAATATAAATTTTTCGAGTATTTCTGACACTTTCATTTTCATTGTTTTTTTTAGATATGTCGCATGATTTCTCCACCTCCCAGCCTATCTCGTTATGGAACAACAAGAGGACGTTTACTTTCATTAATCTTTGCTACATCCATAGGGGTGCCCACGCCTCTGCCTACTTTTTTTTAATCAGGTTATCGCTAATGAGTTTAATGCTCAGACTGGGCTGGAGTGGACTACATAGAAAGTCAGATAAAGAACAAGTGGGACAACTCGAAGATGGCTTGAAACGATTGGAATGCCCTTATACAGCTGCCTGATGGGGAGTGGAACGTGGAGAAAGACTACACGTAAAGCCCAGATGAATGGTGGAATACTACTGCTCCGCTCTACAAAATATTAGCGCAAGTCTTTAATCACATTTCACCAGCTAGACATGCTTTATGAGGATGCCACCTCGAAAGGCACCCGTGCTTACCCTATTCCTCTAGTCACTTCATCACCGCTGAGGATACTGCTTTTTATGGATCATTTCTGCAGATGGATGTCTTTGCTGTCAGCTGGATATGCTCTTGTCGGATCGTCTTCTATAGGCTCTTCATATAAAGAGCGTGTCCAGGAGCAGTTGCAGCGCTGCAGTCAGTTATTAGCGTCATTCTTTGACTATCAAGTATGGAAATTGATGATGGTCATACAGAGCGAGACGGGGATGCTAAATATCCTCAAGGAGACCGCGAATGATGATATCATGGCGTTAGTCATACACGATCTCAGACTTTCGTAGGTTTAGTATGTAGTGTATCTGATGTATTTTTTTTAATCGTATACAACTGAAATTTGATTTTATTATGTTGTTATGAAAAAAACTGCATTTCGTACTAGGTTTACCATTATAAAACTTCTGTTGCAAACAAATATGTACAACTGCTCAACAGTCCATTCACTTTTACCATTCAAAATCACTAAAACACATCATCCGCTTATTCAACTTTAACCGGTCAATTCACCGTGTTAAGTCGTTTGTTTCAACAGCTTGCCATCGTTAAGAATAAACCCTAAAGAGTTGGATGGAAAGAGAAAAGCTACTAACATTCGCTCTTTCATTGGTTAGAGCAGCAGTAGCGACACCTATGTTCAATTGAAAATATAATTAAAAATAAAGTAAAAATATATTTTATCTAATATTTGAGCGAGTAGGAGGGACAACCGTGACTGTCAGTAGCATTTCTGGATGGAAAATGAGTGAACTTGCTGACGTACCGGATACCAACGAATTATTCTTCATTGGAAGGACAATCAGAAAGTGAAGGGCGTGTTCGCTTTATGTTTTTTAATTTTTGTTTTTCGTACATACAAAAGTACGAACGACACACACATATCGCTAAAAACGATCGTTTTATAAAATGAAGTTTACACGCAAAACTTAAAACAACTTCTTATTATTTTCATTTTAAAAAACAACGGAAGAACAATAACAAATCCTTCCATCGACCGTCTCCTCGTTTCCTACGTCATCCAATTCGTCTTTGGTCCGTCAACTCGACTGTACTTGTTAGCATCTTTCATTAAAACCCAGAAACATAAAATAAATCAATGCTACATGTTTGTCCGGACTCAAAAAAGGGCAACGTAAAAAAAATTTGACTGCCACCGGCATCAAATATAGCGAAAACAACTTTTGTCAGTCTAGCCAAGGAAATCAAACGATGAAAAATAAACAAACAGAATTTTTCAAAGCAGACTCCGATATCAGCTCCAGTAATAAAACAGGGAGGAATTTCCGAAAGGTCCAAACGACTAAAGGAATTGCCAGCTTTTCAGAAGCGAAAAGCTAATGGCGATGCAATCACAATCGCAATCTCAAACCCAACCACAAACGATCGATCCGGCACTGCTTGATGACATCATAAGCAGATTGCTTGAGGTTCGAACGGCGAGACCGGGAAAGCAAGTGCAGTTGTCGGAAGCGGAAATTAAACAGCTTTGTCTTGTGTCTAAGGATATATTTTTGGGCCAACCTGTTATGTTGGAATTGGAAGCTCCGATTAAGATTTGCGGTAAAAGTTCCGACTTTTATGTAGTTTTGTTCCTTATTTTGTGTTCTCGTTTTCGGAAGTTGATGTAATTTGATAACATCGTTAGCCATTGAATTAGTGGAAATTCGTGATTGATGTTTAAGAATGTTCGATTGTAATACAGATGTTTGTTTGAGATAAGATACTTTAGGACCTGCATCATAACTTCTATAGAATTGGGCTTTCTACAAACACTGGTTGAGTTATTATCAATTTAATGTATACTAATTTATTTTGTATCATCGTAATTCATCCGCAATGGTCTTTTTATGTGTGTTAATGTTAGGGGTGTTAATCTGACAGTATAGTCTTGTAGGACTGGGTTTGAGGCTGTAAGCTGTCCGGTTTATGTCAAAAAATGTATAAAAATATGTCCATCCGAAAATGTGATACGTTTCTTTATTGTTCGAATACTGTACATACGTTGTCCCATTCGTACAAGAGCTGTGCTATGGAGCCCGAAATTCAGGGGAACGAATTTGTGCGGTTCAGCGGAATTGATGGGTTACCGCACAATCTTTTCCCCAAGTCTAACAGTAGCCGTAGGATTTGCTTTCGGGCAAAATGACTTATAATGTTTCGGGCCTTGTAGAATTTTCGTTCGTACAAACTGTGGTTGAGTCAACTCCTCGTCAGGTCCGTGTACGCTTGAAAGTTTTATAGGACATGACACGAACACCCCTAATTAATGTTGATGACATAATTCTACAAGTTGCGGAGAAAATGCTATATTCTGCTAATGATCATGCCCTAAGGATATATTCAGAATTGAGTAATAGCTATTAATTTCGTACTTGAGGAGTTGATGTATTTTGAGTTGGTTTATAATGACTTTGTTGTGTTTTCTCCACTAGAATGTGTCTTTATTCTTTCTTTCTTCTTCTTCTTTTTTTTTTTTTTCTTTTTTTTTTCTTTTTTTAAGTAGCTTGTTTCCCTGGGTTTCTGTTGGGATCTTCATTAAAAGGAAAAGAAACTGTTGTAGCAATTTGTGGTTTCATAAGTGCTATAATAGGAATGAATGATTATATTATTATTAATATTATTTTTGTCAATTTGTTTCAGAATGTTTACATAAGTGAAATCATTATGTTACATCTTTGCTATACTTGTTTCTTCCTCTAATGAAGGTTAATACTTAATTCATTGTTTATTCGAATCTATGCCACGCTTCCCTATTATATAAACATTTTTTTTTAACTTGCATGGAATTTCAGGTGATATTCATGGTCAGTACAGTGACCTATTAAGATTATTTGAATACGGAGGTCTTCCTCCCGAAGCCAATTATTTATTTCTAGGTGATTATGTTGATAGAGGAAAACAAAGCTTGGAGACAATATGCCTTCTTCTGGCTTACAAGATCAAGTACCCAGAAAATTTCTTTATTCTGAGAGGGAATCATGAATGTGCTTCTATAAATAGAATATATGGGTTCTATGATGAATGCAAGAGGCGGTTCAATGTACGCCTGTGGAAAGTCTTCACTGATTGTTTCAATTGTTTGCCTGTAGCTGCCCTTATTGATGATAAAATTTTATGCATGCATGGTGGTCTTTCTCCTGATTTGGGAAATTTGGATCAAATTAAAAGCTTAGCTCGGCCTACTGATGTGCCTGATACGGGTTTGCTTTGTGATCTTCTTTGGTCTGATCCTGGGAGAGATGTTCAAGGTTGGGGAATGAATGATAGAGGAGTTTCATATACTTTTGGTGCTGATAAGGTTTCTGAGTTTTTAATGAAGCATGACTTGGATCTTATATGTCGTGCACATCAGGTATACAATATCCATGATATTCATCCTTTTTTTTTGTACATTGGCATTGGCTTGGCTCTCTTATTTCAGGAATAATTTAATTTCCATGTTACCTCCGCTGTGCAGATAGGTTAAGTTCATGCTTTCTTTCCCTGATGTACTGTAGCTTGGTTTCACGAGATAAAAATAAAAATGCAGTTTAATAATAATCGCGAGTGCTTTACAATCATGTCTTAGACCCTTGACGTGTTATGTTTTTTATATTAAGAATGTACTTCAGTTTTTTAATCTTGGAACTCTCTTTGGGGCCAAGATTAAATTCAAGTGAAAAAGTGAAGGGGGAAGGTAACCTAAATATCTATAATCAGCCTTGCCTTAAACTTTGATCTTTTAATCTTTCCCACTACTATGAAATTTTTAGGTTGTGGAGGATGGATATGAATTCTTTGCAGACAGGCAACTTGTCACAATATTCTCAGCACCAAATTACTGTGGTGAATTTGATAATGCTGGTGCGATGATGAGCGTTGATGAAACATTAATGTGTTCTTTTCAGATACTAAAGCCAGCAGAAAAGAAAACGAAGTTTATGATGGCCACAAAAATATGATGATAAAAGCCTTGCTGTGGTTTTGCCATAGGTTAGTTCTATTTATGGGTCTGTATTATTTGTCTAACCTGTCATCTTATGCTACCATAGAATGTATTTCTAGCCTTTAACCCTGTAATGTATGACATTGTTGATTGGCCTGAACATGTATTCTTCACCTAAAACAATTTAAATGACAGTTCAACAGGAAAGCATACACTGCGAAAACGATAAAATAAGTCTGTTAGTCATCCCCAAAAATCTTATACTATATATATTAGTGTTGAAATAAAAGGAAAGGGAGTTATTGGTGTGTGTGAGAATTTACTTGATAAGTTCTTTCTGGATCAGTTTACAATAACATATATGTTATCCTACACATTATTGATGAACTGGGTAGTTGATCCACGCCTTAATGATATTATTTGCAGCATCTGAAATGTGAGTAGTATATTTTGTCAACCTAACTTAAGTGAATCTATGCACTTACATTTAACTGAAATTATACAGTGGATATTTACTATATAATAACTACATAAATCTACATAGAATAATCAGTGCTAAATTATGTCATTGTATATTTGAGAGGGGAGGATGTAGAGTTTTCTACTTCATCATTTGTTACTGATGACTTGGACAAACTACGATCATTTTTCTTGTATAATATAAATTTTATTAATCAGTACTTATTTTAGAATGGTACAATATTCAAAACTCTTACCATACATCTCAAATAGCAATGCTTGTTTTCTACTGCCAAACTCGAAGTGATAATATTTGTTTCTAAGATTGGTTACTATTATACGTTTGAGGTTTAGCCTTTATATCAGTAATGGTTTTTATTATATAACAAAAATGTATTTTTGTGAAAAACATCGGTTATTGTAGTGAATCATAAGGGTTTCTATAGTGAATATTTAGTGTTGAGTCCTAATTGTTATGCTGCTATCCATTGTTAGCCAAAACTTAGGTGCTAATGCTTAATCAACTGGGGAACAAAGCACCCGGCTGCCATGGAAACTATCCACACCGCTTTTATTCTTCCCTCTTCCGATATCCACCTTTTATTTCAGATCCCATACTCCACGATCCTCTGTTCCTCGTTCGTTCAAGCAAAATTCAAATTAGGTTGTCTGAATTTGAATGTATAATTTAAAGCTTGAGAAAAAGTTCTGATAACTACATTTGCATAAGCATAGCCCGAAAATGGGTAAATTATGTATGCTGAGCTAACTACTTAACCAAACTTTCCACCATAATGAATATTATAGCTGATATGGAATGTTAGCCTTAATGGTTGACCTGGAGCCCCTTTACAACCTAATGCAAAAGTGCTTTTGCTTATTTGAAAAGCTCTTCTACCTTTAAAATGACAAAAAATTGGTTTAGCACGATAATGGCTTATAAGTCGAAAAGACAAAAAAAGTCAATATTGACGTACATTTTTAGTTTTTTGGCTTTTACGTTTGAATTTAAAACAACATGTGTTCAGGGTAATTCAAATATTTACAACATTTAGTAAAATGAAAGAACTATAAAAGAATTTATATATCAAAAGTAAATAAGAAAGTATATGAAAAATGAATCGGAAATCCAAAGACGCTTCCACATTCTTTTAAATAAAGTAACTCTAGCGTTCAATTTGAGATACAATGCTAAAGCAATAAACAACACAGTAGGTACATATTATTTTTTAACACAAAAGTCAAGCATCATAACAACAATATAGAAAGATGATATGATTTCTAAAACCATACTAAACATATACGTGCAAATAAGAATATGTTGCAGTGCTTCGACATACTTACTCTTTTTTGTTATTAAAATCATGTCTTCCTTTTTAGGTTGAATTCACTCCAACTGATCCAAGTTCAAAATTTCTTTCTTTAAAAAATATCAAGTCATTGTCGTTGTATTCTGCAAAATTCTCATCATTCAAACGTGCTATAATTATGAATTGCACACAATATTTCATTGTTGGTGGAGACTATAATGTGACATCATTGTCAAGAATACGTGTTTTAAGAACATCAAAACAACGTTCAGTGATATTTTGCAAAGTTGAGTTTGCATAGTTATATTATTCCCTTGTAGATCATGGTACAGGATTTTCACCTATATAATCACTGCCATATTACCTTTCCAATCTATGAAATACCAAAAAGCATACTCGGATATCCCGAATCAGCCAAATAAAACTATCGAACAAAAGGTATGTAAATTACACAATTAGTGCTGATATTGGTAACATATTTATTGAGGGTGTGGAGCCCTAGTCGTTCCTACCACCATTGATCGTTTATTTCATATTCATAATGCGGTAACATGCATGTTATAACATTGATTTCCTGCCAATAGGCTACAGATAATTTATGGCTCAGTCTACTGTCACCTAACCATTGGAGTTATCAAAGTGCGTGCTATAACCCCCTATAGCGACAAATAGCGAATTGGAGCTTGTGCTGTTGTACTTATAATAATAGCGTAGGGGTTCCATATAGCATAAAAATTGCATGCTACTTTCATAGCGCAAAATGACGCATAACTCTAAATAGCATGCTATTTTGTTTTATTTCCTTTTTAAACGTTTGGACAGTGAACAAAGTACAAAATAGCATGCCATTGCCCTTGTAATGGCTCGGAAGAAAACGTCATATAGCACGACTTGAAAGAAGAAGAAACTGATGATTGTTTAAATAATGGTGATGGTTTTGATTTGGATGAAACCAGTGACTAGGCTTTAAAATTTTAGAAGTATAATTTCTACTTTTTTCTTATTGTACACCTGAATCATGTTTGACTTTGTTTATTTGAATCTGGTTATTGCATGAAGTATGATAGTGAATCAATTACTTTGAACGTACAATATGAAAGTATTAAACATTTTCTAATATAATTACATTTCATATCAAAAAAAAAAAAAAAAAAAAAAAAAAGCACATGCATGTAGTATGATAGTGCTTGTGTTTGGAGTCTTGAACGATTTGGATATGGTGCAATATATGCAAAAAAGGAAAAAAAAAAAAGAATTAAATTCAGTTAGACAAAATATACTTGATTAGTTTTCTTTAAATGAACAAAGCTTGCGCTATTGCACGTAGTGCAAGCCTGACGCTATTTGCTATTTGATATTGACTACATTGCTAACCATATATCTACACCATGCATTTTCTATAAGGCATTGTTTCTTATAATCCAAAAATGGTTATGAGACTAAGATTTTAAATATATATTTTTTATTGTGTGGGTTACTAATGAAAATAGCCTTCTATAAAATAGTAAACACCCCCATTGAACTTAGAAAAAAAAAAAAACTAAAATCGATTTCAATTATTAGTGTTGGAATATGAATGAGCATGAGTAAGAGAAATTTGGGAAAAAGAAGAGTTAGCAATTATAGTTGTCATAGCGAGCGCTATAGCGTGCTATAGCGCAAAATAGCGCATAGCGCACAGGTTGCACTATTTTGGTTCTTATAGCGCAGGGGTCCCGTGTAGCGCAAAAATAGCGCGCTATTTTATCATAGCGCAGCCATGAATAGCGCGCTATTTTGCTTTTTCTTTTTTGAACATGCATTTTCGTTTTTTTTTCCTTTTTGGAGATTTTAAACATACAGTTTTTTCCTTTTGTGCCTTTTTCCTGTGTTTTTTTTAAGATCTTCTTTTCTGTAAGCAAAAAAAAAAAAAAAAAAAAACCATTATAGCGCGCGCTATAGCGCATAGCGCAGGCCTTGCTCTATTTTGCGCTATTCGCTATTGACAACACTGAGCAATTTATTGCTCAACATCATTAAAATGTAGGGACAATAGTTGCTACTTGGGCTAGTGCATTAAATGAGAATTGTTTACTCAGAATATGAAAGGCATGCCTGTTCAGTCCGGAATTCGAAAGGCATGGTTGTTCAAATTACAACCATTGGAATTCTGAGCACATGCACATTAATAACCGAGTGGTTAAAGGGTCGCAACATTTCCACTTCAGCGGTTACTAATACATATGAATAGACACTCCTCCAGCCTATAAATTCACTACACAAAACAAGACAGAACACACCTTTGGATCTGCTTGCATTGCTTCTTCTTCAACGTAATTTCTCCGATCTAGTTTCTATAACTTTTTCAGTTCGTCAGGGCTCTGTTTCCTGGCACTACGCTACGGAGTTGGTCCGTTTTTATCCTGGGAAACAAATTGCAACAACGTCTTTTGGTGCATACGATGACAATATTGTTTCAAGGAAACAGAAACATCTCTGGATTCGGACATTACTTTTTTCTTCTTTTCTATTGAAGACGGTTCTGTACTGCTTCAATTTGTTGTACAATCGGTTGCGCTTTCTGTGGTTACTATGAACACAGTTTGACGTGACAATTGTTGAATAAATTAGTAACATTGAATTTGTTACAATTATTGAACAACATTGTTTGTTGTTACCATTTAATTTGCAATACAATAATGTATTGACAAATGATTTAACTTTGTAATACAATCATGTATTGCTAAAGAAAGATTTCTAACAATCTTGAAACAATATTTTACTTGTTTGAACGTATGCTAATTTGATAGATTATAAACATATCTTATCTTCATAAATTTGCTATACACTCAGGTATGCTTTGCTGTTGATTCAGTTATTTTCGTGTATTTGTTTCTCAATTAAATCAACCTGAGTTTCATGTTCAGATTTAAAAACATTGTGTTTCCTACAAGTGGTATCAAAGCCACGCTTGGTTAATTCTATTGAGGAATCTTTGTTTTTATTTAAGACATGAATTATTGAAACATTTGAATCTTAAGATATGTTGAATTTGTTTGGATTTGTACTAATATTCTTAAAATTCATTTTTCTTCTTCTCTGATTCAGTTGCTGCAAACATCTTCAAGTTTTAAATGATTCATTTATATTATTAAATGATTCATTTATATTATTAAATGATCCATTAATATTATATCAATCAGTCTTTTCCTCTTCTGAAATTGGAAACTTGTGTGAATTAAATATGAAATTCATATGTTGGTAACTGACATTTGACTATTCATATTCAAAATGATTTGTGCTTTAAAAGTATATTTAATGAATCATTTGGCTTGTAACGCATGAAATGTTTTGCATATTCAAAACTTAGTGTGAATTGTGTGAACCATATTATGAAATTGCAAATTTTTTTGGTTTGCTTTCCAATGTTTGACTTTTCAATATTGTCATGTAGCTTGCAATTTCTTTTTGGGCTAAATTAGCATTTGATGTGTTTAAACAATAAGTTGAGAATCAACTCAATAAGAAAATGAAAAACAAAACGGAGGTCCCATATTATGAAATATATGTATTCACTTTTCTATAATCTTATATAAATAAAGGAGAAGAATGCCTATATTAGAGTGTGACTAAGCCAAGACACAATATCATATTGATGTCAAATTGGGCTTGGTGCATTGAGACTATTAAGGTCTAAGACACAATGTTATATTGATGTCAAATTGGGCTTAGTGCCTAGGGACTCTTGGGGTCCATGACACAACATTATACTAGTGTCAAAATTTATCTAAGGGCCTTGGCGCTCTCAAATGTATGCTTTATTAGTTTCTGGCTTGCCAGATAACCTTTGAGGAGAATCTATTATTTCAGGAAATCATATTTTAAATAAAATACCCCGAAAGAAAACATGGAAATCTCCTTATGAACTTTGGAAAAACAGACCACCATCCTATAAATACTTAAAACTGTGGGGGTGTCTTTCCAAAGTAGAGGTACCAAAACCAAAGAAGGTCAAAATTGGACCAAAAACAATTGATTGTGTATTCATTGGATATGCACTAAACAGTGTTGTATACCGATTTTTGTAACACAAATCTGAAATTGATGATATTCATGAAAAATATCATCATTGAGTCGAGAAATGCTAGTTTTTTCGAATATATATTCCCATTGAAACAAAGAGACCAAGGGAAGATGGTGTTCCTTATTCTCTTGAGAATATTGAACAAAATAAAACTTAGCGAGCAACAAGTGGAAGAACCAAGAAAAAGAAAAAGGCCAAGGACCTTACAAACCTTGGAACAGACTTCTGTACTTTTGTGTTAGAAGATGATCCATTGTCATACAAACAAAATGTGTCTTCCAGTAATGCCCCTCATTGAAAGAGGCGATTAACAATAAGATTGAGTACATTATGTCCAATCATACATGTGAATTGGTTGATTTACCTCAATGGTGTAAGACCTTAGGTAATAAATGGATACTTAAAAGGAAATTGAAACTTGATGGTTCAATAGACAAGTACAAAACTACAAATGCTGATGTACAACTTTTATGGGCAATTCATCTACTTCAAAGGTGGAAGGCAAAGGAAAAGTTGTGCTGAAACTGATTTTTGGAAAGGAACTAACTTTAAATGAACTTGAATTCAGGATCATTACTGAGTAATCATGGTTTCAACTTAATCTTTGAAACCGATAAATTTGTACTTTCCAAGAATGAAGTGTGTTGGAAGAGGATATGTGTGCGATGGTTTGTTTAAAGCAAATGTAACCACTATTGCACCACACATTAATAAGAATAAAAGTGCATCTTCTGCTTATATTGTTGAATCTTCCAACATATGACATTCTAGATTAGAGCATGTAAAATTTGATACATTGCGAAAATTGATTAATCTAAAATTTTTACCAAAATGCAATATAAATTCCAACTATAAATGTCAAGTTTGTGCAGAAATAAAATTGACAAGAACCTCGTTTCATCATGTTGAACGAGAAAAGACTTAATACATACTAATGTATGCGATTTGAAAATTTGTCAAACTAGAGGTGAAAAAGGGTACTTTATTACATTCATTAATGAATGTACCAGTTATTGTCGTGTATATCTCCTTAGAACAAGGATAACGTCAATAAGAATGCTTACTGCAATTGCATCCTTACATGACTTAGAAATACATCAAATGGATGTTAAAACTGCACATTTGAATGGTGAATTAGAGGAAGAAATCTATATGAAACAACGTGAAGGATTTCTGAGCTTAGAAAATGAGAATAAAGTTTGCAAACTGGTAAAATCACTTTATGGTCTTAAGCAAGCTCCAAAACAGTGGCATAAAACTATGTTATCAAATGGATTCACGATAAATGAATCAGACAAATGTGTATAGAATATGTCATTGTTTGTCTCTATGTTGGTGACATGTTGTATATGTTATCCCTAGATTGGATATGAAAGACCTAGGACTGGCTGATGTGATAGTGGGTGTAAAATTCTAAGAACACCATAGGGAAATACATTATCCCAATCGCATTACATCACCAAAATACTTGAAAAAATTCAAGCAATATAATATAACTATTGCAAAATCACCAGTAGATATGAACCAAAATTGGGTAAAAAACACTGGTGATGGTATTTACCAATTGGAATACTCTCGTATACTAGGAAGTATCATGTATGTTATGAACTGTACTAGGCCTGATATCACATATGCTGTAAGCAAACTAAGTAGATTTACCAGCAATCCTGGTAAACATCATTGGAAAGCGATAATCAGAGTTCTAGGATATCTAAAGTATACACAGAGTTATGGTCTATACTATACAAACTATCCTTCAATAGTGAAAGGATACAGTGATGCAAATTGGATCACTGTATCAAATGATACAAAGTCTACAAGTGGATACGTGTTCACATTAGGAAATGGAGCAATTTCATGGAAATCATCCAAACAGATTTGTATCGCTAGATCTACGATGGAATCAGAGTTTATTGCACTAGATAAGATTGCAGAAGAAGCAAAATGGATTCGAAGCTTCTTGGAAGACATTCCTAATTGGAGCAAACCTATGCCTCCAATATGTATACATTGTGATAGTCAATCAGCTATTGGAAGAGCTAATAGTACACTATACAATGGTAAATCTATGCATATTCGTCGTAGACATAAAACGATAAGACAACTTCTCTCTAATGGGGTTATCGCAATAGATTACATTCGATCTAAAGATAACTTAGCGGATCCACTTACAAAAGGCTTGCCAAGAGAGAAAGTTCAAACCTTATCAAAGGGAATGGGGCTAAGGCCTATAGACTAAAGGTTTTTCTAAAATGGAAACCCCACCTAGTTGACTGGAGATCCCAAGATCTAGGTTTAAAGGGACAACGAAGTTTTAGAGAAATTTGATGGCACTGTTATACACAAACCATTCCTATGATAAGTCAGTGCATTATATGTTGAATAAGGATAAGTATTAATACTTTTAATAATGTCTGTATTTGAGGAATTAGAAAATACCCTTTACAGAATCACCTACGTAAGTGCGAAGGCGCCGCTTCAAAGAGAATTATAAGGCCAAATTCTCTAAGCACTTATGAGACCAGGCAGGTGTTCAAGGCAAAAACGAACACATACAGAGAACGAAGGGTTATAAGAAACATTTATCGTGTGTTATCTACTTTGGAATTACACAAAAGGCTTACAGTTCAAGGACAGTCTATGTCTACTGATTCGCCTGTGATTCAAATAGGTAATTGCTAGGAAAGTTCAAGGCCCATGTGCTACTTTAACCGATGCGATAAATGGTTCGCGAAAACTAAGATCAACTGCTCATTCACGTGGGGGATTGTTGGAATATGAATGAGCATGAGTAAGAGAAATTTGGGAAAAAGAAGAGTTAACAATTTATTGCTCAACATCATTAAAATGTAGGGACAATAGTTGCTACTTGGGCTAGTGCATTAAATGAGAATTGTTTACTCAGAATATGAAAGGCATGCCTGTTCAGTCCGGAATTCGAAAGGCATGGTTGTTCAAATGACAACCATTGGAATTCTGAGCACATGCACATTAATAACCGAGTGGTTAAAGGGTCGCAACCTTTCCACTTCAGCGGTTACTAATACATATGAATATGCACTCCTCCAACCTATAAATTCACTACACAAAACAAGACAGAACACACCTTTGGATCTGCTTGCATTGCTTCTTCTTCAACGTAATTTCTCCGATCTAGTTTCTATAACTTTTTCAGTTCGTCAGGGCTCTGTTTGCTGGCACTACGCTACGGAGTTGGTCCGTTTTATCCTGGAAAACAAATTGCAATAACGTCTTTTGGTGCATATGACGGCAATATTGTTTCAAGGAAACAGAAACATCTCTGGACTCGGACATTACTTTCTTCTTCTTTTCTATTGAAGACGGTTCTGTACTGCTTCAATTTGTTGTACAATCGGTTGCGCTTTCTGTGGTTGCTATGAACACAGTTTGACGTGACAATTGTTGAATAAATTAGTAACATTGAATTTGTTACAATTATTGAACAACATTGTTTGTTGTTACCGTTTAATTTGCAATACAATAATGTATTGACAAATGATTTAACTTTGTAATACAATCATGTATTGCTAAAGAAAGATTTCTAACAATTAGTTCTATTTTGATATGCTAGGCTTAAAATAAAGTTGTATTGTAAGAGCTTCTAGTCATTGTCAAGCGGTAAATGGAGTAAATGAACTTAAATATGAATCAGATAGTGTTACTTGCTTGCGTTTGTTTATGTTGGAATCCAGATATACACTATACACCATAATCCAAATTCGTAGGGGACTGAATAATTCAAATATTGAGGGGTGCTAGATTTTGATTGAAACCAAGCATGGACACTATATCCTGGTTGAATCCTGAGACGGATGGTGCTAAGTACTGTTGAAATCCTAGGGCATTAATAACTTGGTGAAGCCAACGCCTTTCCAGTCTTGAAGTTCTTCTATTGTTCACATAAAGTAAAATATACAACATACATGGAAAATAATTTATTTGTGGAACTTCATAATTTTTTCTCGTAATTGTTAGGGAAATCATTTAACCAGCTTAATCGGATTGATCAATTTTAAGGAGTAGATATGTCTGGGACTTGGGTAATATGCTTTGGAAGGTAAAGAGAAAATGGCAGTTTATCTTAATTTATTTTATCCTTTGAAGTAAAGAAAATAATAGGGTGCTATTGTAACTGACCGATAATCTTTCAATTTGATTGTGTGATCTGTACAATAAATATCGCATTGCCATTAAGTGATTAGATTTAGTTGATGAGAAAAAGAGGGTAAATAAGGTACACAAATTATTTTCTTAACACCTAAAGGAACAAATTATTCATTTAAACTTTGAATGCTATTCTATTTCTATTACACACAAATTCTAAAGAAACACATATGATCGCCTGAATACCAAAAAATTATCATAAATATATTTGGCATGGGTTTTAATTTCATTTCAGTTTTACAGTTCTCCTTTTGTATTCGATATTATGCTACATTTTGTTGTATACTTTTGAGACTAATATTGGTCCTCTCTTTGAGGAAACCTCCCCTGCATTACGCGCGTGGAGAGAGGGAGGGAGGGATGACTGCTATAAAAGTGCACTAAATTGTTTTTTTTTTTTTTTTTTTTTTTTTTTTTTGTATTGTATTGTATTGTAATATTCATATTTGCAATATTTATTCATGTATTTAAGAAGGGGAAAATGTTGCATATTTTCAAAATGTGTGAGTTTTATTAATGTACTGTTAATTTTGCAACTGCATGCATTCTACAGTTTGGATTCATGCTGTTTATATTATTCTTTTTATTACCTTTTCCCCTCTTTTGAAAAGTACATAATATATACATATTTTCAAAATATGACTTTTTCCTATTTTTATTATATAGATTATACAATTTCTGTTTATATTCCAAGTTTTTGTAGATGACTTGCAATTTTTTTTTTTCTTTTCGAAATGCATAATTTATGCACTTATTAGTTATTTTTTTCGTGTACATCCATCAGGATGGAAAGTTTTTTTATGTTCCAGTTTACTGCAGATAACTTTTACTTCTGTTTAATTTTTTTTTATTTTCAAAGTTAAATGTTGAAAATTATGTAAAGATGTCCAAAATTGTTTATTGTTTATTTTGCCAATTATTACTGCAAAATACTCAATACTTGTAGTCTAGAGTATTGTTTAACTGCATTCGGTTTGCACTTCTATTTCATGTTTACATGTTTTATTTTGAAGCGTGGAAATATGCATCTTCCTAAAATATGTTTT
The DNA here is from genome assembly GCA_030737875.1 of Allium sativum. Lineage (NCBI taxonomy): Eukaryota > Viridiplantae > Streptophyta > Magnoliopsida > Asparagales > Amaryllidaceae > Allium > Allium sativum. Next base: position 1,024,767,173 of record CM060912.1, read on the forward strand.
CTCCTGCATTTCATTTCTTTTTCATTAAAGCGGAAGGATTTTTTAGTAGATAACTCACACTCTTACATGTTGTGTCTTTATTTTCAAGTAATGCAAAAGGTATGCATTTTTTATTTTTTAATCTGCAATAATTATGGTGATACTCTTTGAATTCATGTGCCCAGTGATCAATTATAGGTTTTCTCTAATTATATATATCGTCCATGGCCATTAATTCAAGTGACAAGCGATAATGTGCTCTAGATTGAGGTTTTATATATGTTGGGTTCAAACACTTGAGACATCAAAATGAATGATTTGTTTGAACAAAATACCACTCTCACTCTAAAAAAAAAGCAATAAAGAACCGTTATGCTTTTTTATAGTAGTTGAAAATCTAGCATCTAGATGCATTTCGAGTAAAATCTTGATTGGCATTCGACCTTTTGGCACCAAGCGATCCAATTCTCATGCTAAGAG